>CM039435.1:11868318-12295818 GCA_022379115.2 Bauhinia variegata | reverse complement strand
TTTTATTTGGTGTATTATTGGGGATAAGCTTCCCATAGCACTCACGCAAAGTATCATTTTTTTTTTTGATCCAAGTGGCCATTATTTTTATTTTAAAATTTGATTGGCATCTCGACGAGACTCCAACCACCTCAAATTATTCCCCAAATCCACATAATCCTAATTGTAGGTCAGATTTTTTTTTTTAATCATGCAAATAGGTGTGAATCCTGGATATACACTTGATAAAATAATAGAAAAAACAACAGAATTTCATCCTGCTTACGTTATTTCATTTATTATTTTTTTCCTTGGAGAATGAATTATGTATTTATTATAATTTATGGCCTATTTTTTAAATGAAAATTGATATTTTTACAAATATTGAGCCGTAATAATTTATAAATTTGAAATACTAACAAAAAATTTTCTTCTCATAATGAGATAGTTGTATAAGAGTAGAATATTTTTTCTTTTTAGCTTTTGATACTTTCATCAAAACCTAAAAAAAAAAAAAATCTCATGTTTAAAACTTCTAAAACTCAACACTCGTATGATAAAATTCTAGCAAAGTTGAATTTATGATGCTGGTCTCGTTCATTTATACAAAAAAAAAATTAATTTAATAAAATTTTTCTGTATTGTGAAGATTTAATGTAAGAAATTTAAAACATCAGTTTTTTTTTTTTTTATTGAAGAAAGCAAAATAAAAAAAATTATTCCTTATACAATGAAGGAATTTATTTTTTCTTATTAAATGCAATCCCAACTTTTTCTTTACGCACTCTGCTTTAAAATAACGTGGTCCCTCCCTAACTCCCCCCATATATTAAATATTAAATATTAAATATTAAATAAAGCTATTTATTTTGGGTAGATAAAGGCATTTCAGATAGAGCCATTGTCTTTCTCAGAGCTTCTTTTTCTCTTTTCTGAATCTGCAACAAGATGCAGCTTCAAGGTAAGCCAAAGACTATGGGGTAAGAAACCCTAGCACGTGTAAGGCTTTTCTCTTGTTAAAAAAGCTCTTTGGATTTTGCAGATGGGTCTTCTGTTGGTGGCAAAGGCAGCTTTACGTATGTTTTCGCCGCCTCCTTCGCCGGATTGGTGGCTGCCGCCGCCGCCTCACGGTATCATCTGCCGAAGGAAAATTCAGAGATCGACCAGAACCTCGTACCGCTGCTGGAGAGGACAGAATCCGGTCGTGTCGGAATGCTTGAGAAGTTCTCTCATTATGCTGGTGAGTTGATTTCACACTAGCTCGCAATTTATACTGACTTATAGTTTATGTGGACTGTTGCAAAAGGATCCAGATTTCATTTTTATAAAAATTTATTTTAAAATAATTTAATAATTCATATTACCAAAAAAATAATATTTTTTTAGTTGTACGAAAACATTTAACCTTATATTTTCTAAACATGTCTTACAATCCCTTGTTGCTAAAAGGTAAAGCAAATTTGATTATTTCAGAAAATTTTTTATATTTTAAAGTTCTTTTTTTAGTTTTTTAAAAATATTTGGTGGAGTTTTGTTATTTCTAATTCTATTTTTAATTGTTTGTAAGCCAAAAACAGCTGAAACAAAGTCCTGTTGCAACGTATAGAAAGAGTGATCCACACACGTTGTGTTTCTTTTGGATTTTCCTTTGGGCTTTTCTCTTTTGCCCAGAATCTGAGCAAATTTTATCACGTGACGCTGACACATCATACGTACTTGCAGATAAGATAGATCAATTTCTTTACTATTTACGAATATTAATATTAATATTAATTTGGCAAATTGATGCCTTTTTAAGCCAAACGGTGTCGTTTGTAGGTGTTTGTTGATAAGAAAAAATTGTAGTGCCTTACTAAGTTATCTTAGTAAAAATTAATTTCTTCAGATTTGTATTTTGAACTCTTATATTGAAACCCAATGTATTATTTATTTACTCCATTTTTACTGTGGTTAATAAAAATTGGATGGGGTCTTGTTAAAATTTACCCTCAGTAAAACTCGATTTTTTACTCCTTATTCCATTGTGGTTGCAGCTAGGCAAATGGGATTTGAAGATGCCAATGAGGTTCCTTTGCTATGCAAATTAGCAAATGAATATCTGAAAAAATCAAAAGGGTGTGAGGAACTGATCTTTGACTTTTTTGCCCACGAGAAGGATGGTGACTCTCTATACGTGAAATTGGTGGAAGAGTTTGAGAGATGCATTCTAAGTTATTTAGCATTTAATTGGAAAAAAGCCTCTACCATTATTAGTCAGGTAATTTATATATGTTTGTATATCCACTCAACTATATTAATTCCCCTTAAATTATTATTGTTAACTCTTTTTTTTTTTTTAATATTTTTCATTGTTTTGAAATAATTATCATTAATTTTGTTGATGGTTGAATCGTAGGAATTGAGAATTGAGTCAGATAAAAAAACAAAGCTCAAGGAGATTCTCTTGGCAGCTACAAGGTGATCACTTTCTCTTTTTATTTTTTATTTTTGGTAGAATTCTCTTTTTAACCTTCACTAAAACTTTGTATTATCAATTTATCAGGAAATTTGACTTTTGCTTTTTTTTTTTTTAAAATAGCATCTGTCAATGAAGAGATTAGAATTTAGAACCATATTATGACCCCTCTTTCAAAGTATGTAATTTAAATTTAAACTTTAAAATAACAACTAATTTTAATAAAATTTAAATTTTAAGTTGAATTGATTCTTCACCTAATATTTTTTTTCAAAGTTTTGCATATGAGAGTTTGTAAAATATAATATAAAATTATTTCACGTTGATTTTTCATTGACACTTTTAAAATTTAGAAAATTATTGTAAGGAAACTCATGATATAAAAAAAAAAATTGTGAGTAATTCATAAATACCTTATTCTATTTTAGTTTTATTATAAAATATAAAATAAGGATCGATTCTACACTAAACTTTACATTTTGTGGGCAATATCCAAATTTGGTATTATGTTTACAGGAAACAGAGGTTTGAAAGAGTGACCAAGAATTTGAAGGTGACGAGGATGTTCTCTACGTTGGTGGAAGAAATGAAAGCAATAAAAGGTGAATCACAGTGCACAGACATCATGGTCCCAATGGCACACAATGAAAGGAGTCCAGTGCTGTTACTCATGGGAGGTGGAATGGGGGCTGGCAAAAGCACTGTCCTTAAAGACATTCTTAAAGAGTAATTACCATTCCTAACTCTCAAACCATTATATCTTCTTTATGTTACCGTCGTTCAACATCATTTGTCTTACCTAGGGTTACCTACGCTTACAAAATAAATTATTTTTCCGCTCCAAAATGAACTATTTTACTATTAGCACGCTTGCGTATAGCTTAAATATCATTTAGTCAATTATAAAATAATTTCTTTTTAAGGTGGATAGCTAATGACATATAAGTAGCTAATGAATTCTCTCAAAGCTAATGTTACTTTAAGTAGCTCGAGGAAAAAAGCAATTTCAGATGCATTAATAAACTTTTTCTACTAAATATATTGCAAGAATTTCGATGTAATAATTTAAGAAAAACCAAAATGAAAATAATCTTTTATATTAATTCATATTATTGATATTGTTTAGTTGGATAATGCTTGTGGTGTATATGCAAGATGCTATATATATAAATCCAATGGCTTTGGCAGGTCATTTTGGGTAGGAGCAGCATCAAATGCAGTAGTTGTTGAGGCAGATGCTTTCAAAGAGAGTGATGTTATTTACAAAGCCCTTAACTCTATGGGACATCACCAAGACATGCTCCAAACTTCTGAATTGGTATGATCGTATATATATTTTGATTGAAAAGTCATTTTAATCCTCGAAAATTGATACCATAAAAAATCACATAATCAATCAAATGTTCTACAGGTTCACCAAAATTCCACTGATGCTGCATCATCCCTACTAGTAACTGCACTGAATGAAGGGAGAGATGTGATCATGGATGGTACCTTATCATGGGAGCCTTTTGTGGAGCAAACCATAGCCATGGCAAGAAATGTTCACAAATGCAAGTATCGTATGGGAGTTGGATACAAAGTAGCTGAAGATGGAACTGTGACTGAAAATTACTGGGAGCAAGTGAATGTGGAAGATGAAGGAGAAGAGCCGCAACCCAGCAACCGAAAACCCTACAGAATAGAGATGGTTGGAGTGGTTTGTGATGGTCACCTTGCTGTTGTTAGAGGCATCAGGTAATTCCATGTATACAAACCATGTTTGACGTAAATAGCAATCTTAAACCTTAAACCGTAAACTATAATGTGTCAATCTGGGTCTGGTTGGGTGAACTAGTATAATGTGTCAATCTGGGTCTGGTTGGGTGAACTAGCTTATTTAGCTCGATTTTAGGGTTAGGGTGGTCAGAAAATTTTTCTGTCCAGAGTAAAATCTGTAGAAATTTGTGTAAATATATTTCATACTCTTAGATTTCAGATTTATGGCTACTTGAATATTAATTGGTTACTTTTCTATCTTTTACATAGAAATGTTATTGTTAACATTTCTGCTTGTTGAAAACTTTCCAGGAGAGCTATAATAACAGGGAGGGCAGTGAGGGTGAATTCACAGTTGAAATCACACAAAAGATTTGCTAATGCATTTCCAAGATACTGCAAACTTGTTGACAATGCCAGGCTCTACTGCACAAATGCTGTGGGTGGTCCGCCTAAGGTAAGAGAATATATCTTTCTGCAGTAAATAATTGATTCTACTACTTGATTTTACTGCAGTAAATAGTATTAACATGTCAAAGCTTGGATTAATTTGCTTGTAATAATGCAATTTATGCAGCTGGTTGGGTGGAAAGAGGGAGAGAACAATCTGCTTGTGGATCCTGAAGAGATCAAGTGTTTGACAAACATTGGCAAGTTAAATGCCGAAGCTGATTCCATTTATGAGCTTTACAAGCAACCAAGCCCTATAATGGGACCTGGTTCTATTTGGAACGACATCGTTTTGTCATCATCAAGGGCCACTGACCAGAAGGAGTTGAGGAATTCCATTCTCAGAATAGAGAAATCCAGCAAGAAACTGTAATCCTTTCTGCAGAAATGTGTGGGCTTCTTAGAAACCCTCTTCGTAAATCTTGGTGAATGTGAGTTTATTAAACTGTTTACAATTAATTTTCATCTGGAATGTGGGTTTTGGAACATGATTTAAGCGAAGCTACAAACTGAATAGCATTACAGCTATTAAAGTTGTTATGGATCTGGAGTATTCAAAGAAAGCCTACAAAGCCCATATCTTGTCTTATAAGCTCACACCTTGTTGGCTCTCTAAGTTCACAAAGCCCTAAACCCTAAATCCTAAATCCTTTACTTACGGCTAGCTCTAAAGAACCCTCACAACAAGTACAATATTTTACATAAAAGAAACCAGTTATTATTTTTTGGATTTCCTACATGCATGGATGAAACTACACACTAATAGGGATAACTGCCCCCTCCCAACTATATGAATTTTTTTTCGTATGTGTTGTTTGTCTAATGAAACTAGCCCTCTTATATTATATTGTGTTATGAAGTTTCACCTTCATCCAATTTTTTTAGTAAGTATTCAAACCATGATTCAGTCTTGTAAGAAACTAGGGACTTCAGCTAAATCCAACTTTGTTGGTAGTCATGTTTCCTTTCTGTAAGGTTTTGAGTATTGCTTGTTAGCAGTCAAAACAAATTCATGGATATCTTATTCAAGCAATCAATCCATCAAGAGCACTATATATCATGATTTTGAACGTGTATCCCTAGACATGACACTTCAAAAGCAGAATGGAAGAGAATAACTGTTATCATTATTCTACATCGAAATGAAAGAGGAAGTCTTTAAATTCCAACCTTCCACGTTAATCATGGTCTACTTTATGCCTCATTAGGTCCCATACTCTTTATATAATAGAGTATTGCATTATTAATATTAGCGAAGAACATGACGCTGTTCAACGTTAGAGTGCCTCAGGAAGCAAAAGCATTATAAAACACACATGGACTAGTACCACAGCTGCAACTATATATATATATATATATATATAGTGTGAATAGAGCTATAGCTACATGGACAACACAAATCCAAAACGCCAGAGAGACAACAAAAGTAGTGTTTAGAAATAGAAAACGATGTAAAAAATTGTAACTTATTTGTTAAACAAATTGAGTTCAACAATTAAAAAGTTTCTATCATGTTAAAGATTCAAGTTTTTAAAAAAGTATATATTAATCAAAGAAGCAAGAGAGGTAATTATAATTGTTCTAAAATACATGTTAACAAGCATGTTGCTTTTAATGTGAGATAAAAATATTCGTCAGTAAAACCAAATAAAATATTGTTGAATTGGACTTTCATATTCACCCATAGAACAAAAAACTATTAAGACTAATTTGATCTATTTGACATTAAATATAATAAATAAAGGTGAAACACTCCTAATTAATGTGATTTCAAGATTTTAAACTCATAATTTTTGTTTTAAAACTCATTGAGGCTCAATTTGTTTTTACTGAACCAACATCTTATTAACTACTTTTTTAAACTCAACACCTAGCTTTCTACCCCTCATGCACGAAATATATTTTAAGTTGAACATAGTTGTAGAGAGTCAAGATTTTAAATTTTACATTGTAAAGTCATTATATTTTGGTACCAAGTATCAATAGTCAATTCAACTCAAAAACCATTTCAATTTACCACATGAACAAAACACATATCCACCCATATTACATATTAGATATGTTACATTACCTGTCCAACAAGAAATTATGTTTATGTCTAAAATTATTTATGATTAGTCCTAAAAAGAAGATTGCAAAAACACAACCTAGGCTATATCTTTCTAAGAGATTAATTAGGTAGAATTGATTAGCTGTGCACTTACTCAGCGATTCCTTGTGAGGTGGTGAGTACATGTCCTATTCAACGCAAGGATGTCAGGCAGAGTTGTTGTTCTTGTTCTTTCTTTTCCCTTTGCTGCATTTCAAAATAGAAATCATCTCTGTAGCCAATGAACTCCATTCATATAATCAACATTCTGGTCATCAACATGTTGATTATCAAGAAAATAGCTCTGCTCGTTGTTACAATTTCTGTATATATATATATAAATATAATATGTTTCACTTTTCTTCCTTTCAATTCTGCATTTGAAATATTTAGTCTATTATATATATATATACAGAAATTGTAACAATGAGCAGAGCTATTTTCTTGATAATCAACATGTTGATGACCAGAGTGTTGATTATATGAATGGAGTTCATTGGCTACAGAGATGATTTCTATTTTGAAATGCAGCAAAGGGAAAAGAAAGAACAAGAACAACAACTCTGCCTAACATCCTTGTGTTGAATAGGACATGTACTCACCACCTCACAAGGAATCGCTGAGTAAGTGCACAGCTAATCAATTCTACCTAATTAATCTCTTAGAAAGATATAGCCTAGGTGATCATAAATAATTTTAGACATAAACATAATTTCTTGTTGGACAGGTAATGTAACATATCTAATATGTAATATGGGTGGATATGTGTTTTGTTCATGTGGTAAATTGAAATGGTTTTTGAGTTGAATTGACTATTGATACTTGGTACCAAAATATAATGACTTCACAATGTAAAATTTAAAATCATGACTTTCTACAACTGTTCAACTTGAAATATATTTCATGCATGAGGAGTAGAAAGCTAGGTGTTGAGTTTAAAAAAAGTAGTTAATAAGATGTTGGTTCAGTAAAAAACAAATTGTCTCAATAAGTTTTAAAACAAAAATTATGAATTTAAAATCTTGAAATCACATTAATTAGGAGTGTTTCACCTTTATTTATTATATTTAATGTCGAATAGATCAAATTAGTCTTATGTGATGATACCTTGATTGTTAAAAAAAAAAGTCATAAGAGTATGTGATTGTATATCCCTCTAAATTTTCTACCATTGTTATAGAAAAGATTTAAATTATTAAATTTAAAATCAACATTCTAGATTCAATTAATGTCACTTTAATTTTTCCTTTGCAATAATAGAGGATCCAAAACCTGTTTGTATACCCTCTTTCTCCATATTCAATCTTCTTGAGCTCTAAAATGACAACTTTGGCCAAATGGCTATTTTAAAATATGAGCAACATTAATACACAAACTTCTAATGTGATTGGCAGATGTGCTTGAGACTTCATGGCCTGAGCTTGTTGGAGCAGACGAAGCCCATGCCATAAAAAAAGTTGGAAGAGACCTAATGATTGTGAAAGCTGCAAGTGGAAGCATACTGCCAATAATAGCTTCAGGAAAGATGGTGATCGTACTCGAGAATAGCAAAGTAGCTAAAGGCAAGAATCCGATGTGATCACCTGATTCGGACATGTTTGGCGAGAACACAAAGCTTGAAAAACTTTCTTTATTTATTTATTCTTTCTTTCTAATTAGACAGTAGACTGATTTTACTCCACATTTTAATCCTTCTTTGAGACTAACCCATTTAAAATTTTATGTTTCATTTTAAATATCAAATTATCTCAAAACGTTGTAATTAATTAAATATACTATTTGTAATATTTTATAATATTTTTATCTGTCAAAATTTAATAAAATAAAATTTGACACATTAAATATAATAAAAAAAATTTGTTCCATTTTTTTTTAGCAGCTATGCACAGCTATTTTGACTCTGTTGTACAGCCATCTAACCAAAGGACAACTTTTAAGCAAATTAGGTGACTTTCAGTTGATTTTCAAGACTTTACATTATACAACGTTGAAAGCTTAGAAAATTAATACAGAGTCAATTGACATATCTATCCATATTCCAAATCAATAAGCTTTGTAATTTACAACACAAACACTCTTTTGGGGTAAATTTCTCATTCTTCATTATAGGAACTTTCTAAGAGCTGGGATTGCAACTTCCACTCAACTTCCTTCGGTTTTCTCTCAATTATACTTTCCATCTCTCCATCTGGAATCTTTAAATAAACAAAAAAAAGAAAAGGAATATTAGAATTAACCCATTAAAAAAAATTGCATTATTTTTCAGAAAATTCAATAAATTTCATTTTTTTCATAGAGGGGAGAAAAAAATAGATACCTCTGTTTCTGTCTCTAACACTGCAAGCAGCTGTTCAGAAGAGTAATTAGTGTTAATTATGTTAACACTAAAGCTTTTCAAGCAGTTAAGAATCTCAAGCATTGAATCAATTCCAGATGTGGAATTGGGAATTGGGAATTGAATTCTGGTTCCCCCAACTCTTTTCTTCTCCACTAGAGCTTGAAGATTGCCTTCAAGTTTAAAATTTTCTCTCTGCAACTCTTCCCTGCAACGTCGAAGCCGTTCAATTTCCCTCTTTGCCACTGAAATTACTGAATTATTATCAGACTGCCAAAAGAAAGGCAATCTAATCAGTGAGTATGATTGGGGATAAAATGGGCAAAAATGGAAAAAAAAAAATTGAAGGGTAAGATTTTCCATACTTTGGTTCCATCAGGTAACATGGAATGCAGGTCTAAGCAACACTGCCTCTGCCTCTTCCTCCTCATTCTCTCGTTAATCATATGCCGGAAACCGCGATCCCTTTCGTGTTCTTCGACGTTTCTTCTCTCTCCTGGTAAACCTCTTCTCAAGAATCCAATCATTCTATTGTTCAAATTCTGGGAATTTGATGCATTCTGGGAAATTTCATGCCCAAATCCAGTTCTGGGTATGCCCGAATATGGGATAAAAGCACTTTGATTTGGAGGGTGAGGAGCTTCTTCTATCAAGTTCTGGGAACTGGAAGATCCAAGATCAAAACTTTCTTGCTCGAATTCAATTCTGGATGGAACATCGATCCCTGGAACCGTAGTGCTTTCACTTGAAGCAGAAGGAAGAAGCTCATCCCAGAAAATTTCACCCAGAAATCTCTCGGGGAAAAATCCTTCCATGTGTTAAAGCTTCTTTTTTTTCTTTTAATCCTCTGCGGTTTGTTTGCTTTCCGGGGAATTCAAAATTTCAGTTGCTGCCGTTAACACGATGGTGTTCTGAAGAGAATTTGGAATTTATATGTTTGGCAAGAAAGTACGGAGCACATTGGAAACGTGGTCAATTTTGTTGTTTTGACCTATTTTGGGTCAAAATATCATCATGTCTTATATAATAGCAAGTTTCGTTTCGTGCAGGTTATATTGATTTATATAAGCTATAATTGAAAAGTGGTCATATTCCATTCGTGTATGCCCCCAAACGAGAATTGTGTTTGAAGAAAGGTACTGAGTCAAGTTTCTAGGTCAACCTTTGGCTCTATTGTCTCCCTGCCCATGTTCTCCCTTTCCAGGACCATTTTAACCACCAGTCCCTAGCATCAACACTCTTTTATGAATGTTTTTCTCATCAAAATGATTAAAAATAACACTCTAATGTTTTGCATGAAATCATCTTTTCAAATATGGCTTCAATGCATTGTACTTGTATTTTTTTTTAATAAAATATAGATGTAAATTTTGAAAGTTGACAAATTTTTTTTTTTATTTGATATCACACTTTTTATAATTAATGAAGACAGAATAAAATAACATATTTTAAATTTGCTTAATAATAATTATAGTATTATTTCATATTATTTAATTAATAAAAGAGAAAGATATAAAGTGAGATAAAAGAGTGCAGAATGCCCAAATACTAAAATTTTATTTTTAAAAAGAACAAGTTCATAATACGAAACACCAATACGAGACATCAGCCATTTTTAAAAGCTTTGTCACTAGGCAATCCACTTGTAATTGTGTATGTAGTTTGAGAAAAATAGGAATTTGATCCATTGGCTGCAATTTGGACAATGAGGTCATTTTTATTATTTATTCATAGTTTCTAATTTTGAGCAAGTTGGTCGTTTTCACACCTAATTGCCACGTGGGTGCCATGCCATTTGCCACATGGTTTGAACCTTTCCACGTCTGAATTAAACCACTTTGTAATTAAGAGTAGTATTACATGCAACCTACGTTTGTCGTTTTTTATTTTTTATTTATAATTTTATTCATACAATAATTCACAAATTAAAAATTATATATTATATATATATATATATATATATATATATATATATATATATATATATATAATATTTTTTAATAATTAAACCATTTAATATAATGTTAATTTTTTTAGTTTGCAACTAAAAATATTTTTAGTCAATAAGTAAAAATTAATTTTTGAAATAAAAAATATAATTTCTTCAAAGCTTTCTTTTGTACAAATCCACTATTAGAGCACTGAAATAAATAAATGGTAACAAAATTGATGGGCGAAGCTAGTAAGAAGAAGTCAGTGAAGTGAATGAATGGGATATGGCCACGTCATACTATCAGAGGAAAGAGAAGAGAAGGAGTAGGCGAAGAGACCATTGACTGGGTAAGCTTTCACTTGGTTAATTTTTCGTCTAATCTCAGATAAAACAAAATATATATTAATCGAACGTGGGATTTTGGAAAATACTAGATTATTGTGGGCTACGATAGTGACATTATACTATACTCGGAGTCTTGCATGACGGCTTCAAGGTTGAGTAATCTTTTTACCGTGTTGATTAGTAAGAGTCAACTTAAGACGATTTTTAGTTTACTTACCTTACCAGCTGCAAAGTTTAGGTGGCATTGGGTTATTCTTACTTGACATTTATCTTTTAACTGTTTGACATATAATTATATCGCTAAGAAAGAAACAAAAAGTACATTTTAGCTGCTTAAGAGATTTAAAAAAAAAAAAATTAAAAACTATCTATATACATTAGCAAATTAGGATTAGTTAATTAATTCAAGTTAAGTAAAAGTATAAAAATAATACAATTTTTTAAATTATCTAAATAATTTTTAGTAAAATTCATGAGTATTTTATTTTATATTAAAAATAAAATAAATTTTATTTAAAAAGTAAAATAATTATTATATTTTTTTTTTTTACTTTTTCTCAAATTTTATCTAATAAGTTTAAAATTAATCTAAAAGTTTTCAACCACAAGATAGAATATATGACATACAATTTTACCTCTTCAGTATATATTTTTCTACAAACTTAAATTTTTAATATTACAGAGTCAAAAACTCTTTAATTATTAAAATCAATTTACTTATCAATTAAATCATATTTTGTTATTATTAGTTAATAAATTTATTACTTATTGAGAAAATGTATTTTATAATATAAAATGTATAATTGTATATACATAAATATTTCTAGAACTTTGTACATGCATTTAAGATCCACAATTTCGCTGCAGTCAAAACACTCGCCATTCAATTTGAGCCTGCTCCTTCTCATTGGTCTGAACCGACGAAGCATTTATATTCTTATTGTTTAGTTTCAATGTGAGTTGTGGTCAGCCTCACATTTGGTTGAAAATTCTAAGTTATCATCTTCATCTTCACCATCATTTTCACTGTTGTATGTCTCAAGATAAGCCTCGTCATCTCCTTCGTCACTTTCTCCCACCTGCACATATAATGCAAAAGATATTGATCCCAAATGTTAGATTAGCAAGCATTTACCCGAAAAATAAGAATTTGGATTTGTTCATTTTCCTGCCCCCAATATAATTGTCATTTTCTAAATTTGAGCCGTTAATCAGTTATTATGTGTTTATTCTATTTGTTACTCTTGTGATGATTTAGACTAATGACCGATCCAGATGCAAATATAACTAGAATATAACAGAGCCCAACATGAGCGAATCCAAATCCGAATGTGAAAGGGAGTGAAGTGAAACCTCAGTGTCCTCTTCATCATCGGTAGGATAAGCAGAATCCAATCTATCATACAATGCTTCATCTCCTTCATCCTTTAAAGTCTCCATTTTTCCCTATAAAAAGAGACACAAGCCAAATTAGAGTTTTGAGGATAAAATGGGGTTTCCATAGAAGTAACAACTAGCTTGGCAATGAGATGATAAAAATAGTTGAGATCAGTAGGGCCATACTATCTCAGATCTTATTTTCTCCACTTTATTTTGCAGAGCTGAAATATGGTGTGAGAGGCACTGTTCAACAAAAAGAGAAATTAGGTTGTGATAGAATTTTCAATAACAAATAGCATAAAATAACTATGAACTCATGGCGCATAACCTAGCCTTTATTCTTTTTTTAATGTAACAAACCTAAGAAAAAAATCATAAAATGACTTAACTAGTTCATAAAAATTTATAAAAACCACACAGATAATATTCCCAAGCAAATATTAAGAAAAAACAAGTTACCAAATCACATAAGACCATACAAGATTGGGGTAAATATGTAAATTTGGCCACATTGTAGAATAGCAGCCATAGCAACTTCTATATCCTCAATAGCGTGTTGAAGGAAAAGTGCTATGCTATTCCACTATAATGGCCATAACAGCCCCTATTAACAACACTGAATTGAGGGTCAAGAGGAGATAACTGAAATGCTACTGTGAGCTGAATTGAGAGGCAAGAAGATATTAGAGTAAAATTCCTTTTTGTCCCCTTACACTATTGTCAATCTTAGATAAAACCCTTATGTTTCAAAATTGTCAAATTGAATCCTCACACTATAAAAATTATATCAAAGTTAATCTTTTAAGGTTTTTTTGTCTACAATGAAAAGTTGACTTTGACATAGTCTTTGTAATGTGAGGGTTTAATTTGTCTAGTTTAAAATACGAGTTTTATTTAAAATTGACAATAGTATGAAGAGACAAAAACGGATTTTACTCAAGATATTATAAAGCACATGTTTCTAAAGGTACCTCACGCCTTTGGAGCTCAATTGAACGTGCCAAAGCCCTTCTCTTTGTTAAAAGATTCTTTGGTCTCAACATTGAAGGTCGCTTATAGTCCTTTCCCCGGAATACAACTATGGCATATCCTTTTGAAACTTTGTCCACTGATACCAAAACACCTCCACTCTCAGCTTCAAGAGCTAATGCAACTTTTTTCACCTGTTCAAAACTTTTAGCTTTTACAATTATCTTGATCAGTTCCCGGTATTTCCAGTGCAAGTGCATGTTCTCAATGGTACCGTCGAAAACTCCACGCCTACCTGAAATCGAAAATTCCGATTGAATTATCCTTGGTACACTGAGTGTGTCGTTCCTAATAGTTCTTTGAGAAGCATGACATATTGGGATGGGGATTTGGGAACACGGGCGCAAGGGAAAAGAGCATAGAGGATAGGAGATCACAGGGTTAATTGCAGATAAAACTAACCCTTATGGTGTTTTGACAATTGAGTGCTAGATTCTCAAGTTGCAGAAATCCAATATTTGGACATTCAATTACCATATATTTAAGTTTATTAGTTGGAAATTTTACTCAATTTTTCTTCCTCTCATCTTTAGTGTTGGAAGTGAAAAGTAGAGATAGGTAGAACTTTACCAAGAAGTAAGAAAGCTTTCATTCGCAATCCTAACTTGCGAAACATAAATCTCTCTTCCTCAGTTATACTTTCAGGGTCAGCATGGTGTTCTGATGGCGTCAAAAACTGCTCTACCTTCATTAAGGCTCGTTCAGCTCTAGATAACTTTCTTTCAGCCTGGTAAACAAACATCAAGGGATCAAAACCATGCAATTCTATCTGGCATCATGTATAATATTATTTCCTAAGATATATTGTTTCTTAATGCTGGATAAAGACCAAAATAAATCTATTATGATGTTAAGAGCTAACAGAAGATGAAAAGAGAATGAAAAGCTCCAAGATAGAAGGGCTCCATGTATATGATAGGGCTATTAGAGTAACACCAAAAGGTCTATTTTTGTGATTCAAGGAACTTACAAAAGCAAGCTTCTGCTCTAGCTTTTTAACAAGTTTGGCATGTCGTTGTTGCTCAATTTCTCTCATAACTTTTGCCTCATGATGATCATCCAATGTCTTTCCCCACTTGGCATCTGCATCCAAAGTTTCCCCAAGAGTCCCAGCCTCCCCGGATTGCTCTGATGTACTAATAGTTGGAACGATCAATGATGAAGCTCTTAGCCGTGCTTGTTCCTCATCATCTTGCAATGTTTTTACCATTTTTTCCCTTACTATCAATGCTTGTGCCACGTCTGGAGATAAAAAATTCTTTCCACGATAGAAGACCAAAAAGTCTTTATTTCTGGAGAGCAATGTTCCCCCTGTCAGTTTCTGTATCCAACAAAATATGTAATTATTACTCATTCAACAAATCATTGCCTTGTAACCAAGAAAGAAGAAAATGCATCTAACAAATAACCAGATGAAAATAGTTTTGGTAAATATCTACAATTAGCATACTGGTACTCCATCTAACACTAAGCTGGCCATAAAACCATCTTATTGACTTCCATTCAAGGATTAATCTCCAGGATCTTGATCATACAATGTTATATTAAGGTTGCTGAGATTAAATGTGACCAATATCCTGTATGAATAAATGACAGGCATACCATAAAAAGTGTTTCAAAGCTGACAAAAATGCTAATCTTCTTACAGAGGCTGAGATATATGGATCAGAAGGTTAAAGAGTTCAAATTTTTGAAACTTAAACTGTGAATAAGTGCTCCTACAGGACATGAAACATAAAGGATGCTGCTAGTAAATAGATGAAAACACACGCAGATTTTCTGACCATAAACAGATGAGTTATCTATTAGCAACTAACCTACCAGTTCTGGAGTTAAGTGTACATATGTACACACACACACAAAAACATATATATGAAGTGAATACAATTTATCAATAGAATCAAGAAAAGCCTGATTTATCACCTTAATTTCTTCTGCCATTCTCTCACTGGTAGTCAGTTGCACACCACGTTTGAGGGCAACTTTTGCAATTGAACTTTTTTCCCACAATTTAACTATGGCCGCAGCTAAACCTTGAAGCTGTCTACTTCTACCTGCATGCCATAAATACTACAGAATTAAAATAAATTTCTAAATTACGTACGCATAAGTAGTACAGCAACTTACCTAATGCAAAATGAGGAGGAAGGCTCCTTGCAACTCTTCGTAGAGAAGTTGCCACCTTTAAGCCAAGTGTGGGTTTCACTCCATAGGGAAGAACTCTGAAGGGTGGTTGGTAACCATGAATTGTGGCAGGAAGCATATCTGCATCCACAGGCAATGGATCGCATCCAGGCCAATCTGTGTACCGAGGGCCTAGACTATCCAATAATTTGTCCACTTCATCTTCATATTTGACATCTGGCAGAGATTCTTTTTCCTTTTGATCATTGGTAGTTTCCAAAGTTTCTAATGGTGCATTCATCTCAGTATTATAAGCAAACTCAGAAGGTTTTTCAACAGCTTCACTAGGAGGGTTTGGTAAAAATTTAGTAGTGTTGCTTTTCTTGTATATCCGTTCAGTCACTTGTACTGAAGGAGTCTCATAGCTCACACCCCTGTATAAGGAAACAGAGTTGCCAGACCTCCAGATCACCAAGCCACCAGTTTTTCTCTGAATAAAATTTAAAAAATATACAAGAAAGTAACAAAAGTTATTAACATTGAAAGAAGGCACCATTTAAACACTCTTGTTAATGAGATTCTAACAGAACATTTCCATTAAAATTTAAATTCTTTTATATTTCTTCATGACAGAGTACATGGTTACTTTTAGATAGTATATACAAGAAAACATAGAAAATTCACGCCAGGAGTCCCAATCAAATAACATTCCACTACTACTGTCAGCATAAACTGGATTCATATAAAAACTTCTGTGGTGAGGAAGTAGGAAAAGAATCCCAAGTTCATCAGCACACTCCAGGGAGTGATTCTCCAGGAATTTGGATGATGAAAGAAATATTCAAAATTTGTAAAATAGCCAGATTCCATCCCAAAATCAATAATTTGGCAAACTTCAAAGAAAGTCCTAAAGATAGCTTTGAGAACATGTGCCAACACTAATGTAGCCTTCCTCCTCTAAATGCCAACCTCCAATAACAGGAAAGGGCAGGTTTTGAGAGATTCTTATTTCTTAAAACTGATCATACTGACATGGGAAATAATTTTTTACAGCTAATCTTCTCTACAATCTACTGCCTACTGTGACAATCATGTCCTCCACAGTCCACACATTTAAGATGTCTTGAGCAAGTAAATATGTTTTAGTAGGCATTCAGTTAGAAAAGTTATTTACTGAACTACTCTACAGTCTGCATGGGCAGAAGCCTCTTTCATCCATGTAAGTCATGATTGCCCAAAAATTTATTGCTCTATAGATTAACGGTTATTCAATTGTTCAATGCTCATTTTTCATTTCTCTTTATCTATATATCTGACAAAATTGCATAACCAAAACTGAAGAATTTAAGAATTTGTATATGCATAAAGCCAATGGATAAAGGCAAACCTCCAGTATCTCATGCATCCTCTTCATGTTAAGTGCAGCAGCACCTTCGAATTTCAGCCTCACAATCTCTGATGTCTTCCACCTTTCATGAATCATGTCTACAACAGCTTGAGTTACTCCACCACCACCAATTCTTGTCTTATGCTTCTTCTGAAACGTCAGATTCTTGAGCCTCCTCAATTCTGACTCGGGAAGAGTCAGCTCAGCCAAAGATGCACTAGTCTTTCTCCTCACAGAATTCCTTGCTCCTTCCTCTTTCTCCCTTGGCTTCTCCCAAGGAAATCTTACCTCCTCATCACCTCCAAAACTACCTATCCCCAATGGTGATTCTGGTGAAAACCCTCCACGTGTATTCGGCAACATTCCCTCCTCAACATGAAATATATCCTCTACAGACCCTTTTTCTATCACCCTCTCCCTTGTTTTGTCCTGATCCTCAATACCATTATCAACATAACCAAATTTCTTCAATTTTTCCACAATCCTCTCCATTGTACTACCACTGCCACCGCGCTTAACAGCACTATCATTGTCAGCATCACCATCACTATCACTGTTCTCAAAATCCAACCCTGATGCTTGCCCATTTTCATTGCTCCTATAATCCAAAACAGCGCGGGGAGGTTTCGGTCGATTTTTTTGGGGTTCGTTCCATTTTCTTAACCAACTGTCACAGCAAAAATTCTTCTTGGGGCAATATTGAAACATGGGGTTTTTCAGACTTGAATTCCTAAAGGGACTTCGTCCACTGACTGAACCATAGATGACCCAGTTCCCGGTCGCGCAGAAAGTGTGGTTTTCAAAATGAATTGATGAACTATACCTGAAGAACCTCAAGGAATGGGGCTTGGGGGAGCTCTGAAAGGAATCGAACAACGTTGCTGCTGGGTGAAGCTGACGACTAGGTATAAGAGCCATCAAAAGGGTCCAGAAATCACTGAACAAAATTTGAGTGAAACGAAAATGACAAGCACTCAAATTCGTCAGTTGAAGCTATATATAATTTCCGAGACCAAAAGGACAGATATTTTTCTTTTCCTTCCTTCTTTTTCTTCCGCTGCTGCTGCTACTGCCTTCCCTCCCAAATCTCACCTTCGTTATCCTCGCGGGAGACAAATATCTGGTGCGTTTGGCGGCATGTCACTCCTGACGCAGATAAATTAGCACAAAACAATTTTTAACCAATCTATAAATTAGTTTTTTTTTTTTATAAGAATAAGTAATAATTATATTATATTAATTTCATGAAAAAATAACTAACCCAAGAACTCCATATAGCATTATTATTTAAAAAAATCCAAATATTGATAAAATTCAGCAAACAAGTAGCAACTCACACCATATTTATCAACATTTATTTTATTTTCAACATAAAAATTTAATTAATTTGAAAATTTGATCGTAAAATATTTAATCTTCTCTCCTTGTTTCATATGGTAAGAGGGAAGAGAAAGAGAAGAGATAAATTGAAAAATGAAACAAAATAATTATTATAACTTCATAAATAAACTTGAAGGTTATAATTTTGGAGGGAGAGGAGTGAGATTTTTCAGTCCCACATTTTCCCTCTCACCTTTTCCAATAACCAAACACAAGGGTAATTTTAATGCTCTTTGGACAGTTACACGTGTGAGTCATCCATTGGAGCTCAGGCATGGGTGCGTGTAATAAGCATTGTAGGTAAGAATAAGAAACCTCCCTTTCAGAAGAGAAACCAGGAAGCTTCATCCTACTGTGGAAATACTATACAATCAACTTTCTAAACGTGTCCCTTTCACCCTTTGTTGTAGATTTAAAAAAAAAAAAGAAGATAAAGGTTTCGTTTGAAATTTGAATTCCTTCCCTTTCAAAATCCAAGGTGCTGTTTCAAGTTTGTCCCAGAAATTGGAAAGCATTTGCTTCTCGGATCGCCATCTTCTGCAGTTTTCTTCTCCTTGAATCTTGCCATACAACACTTCCTCCCAGTGGGTCTACGCCATAATTCTCGATAAGGTGATTTCTCTTAAACCCATGTTAAATTTCGTGGCTTTCTTGTGAGAATTGTTGTTTATTTTGCTGATTTGGGTTTATTGTGCCTTCTCTGTTACTTCATTGGAAAATCGTGTTTGAATTATGAGTTGGGTGTTCGAGAAACTTGCCAAGTTTTGTGTTTTGGAGCTTTTCAAACAAATCCTGGATTTGATTGGAGAATTCGGTTCATATTTTGATAGATTTATGAGGACATGGAGTTACAGATCATGGATTATTACTGATATAGGAGATAAATAAAACATACGAACAATTTTACATAATAGTATTTTTCTACAAAAAAAATTGCATGCATATAATCATTTTTATATATACTTGTCTATTTGGACAGTAATTTTTCATATATGGTTGCTTGACTGGTGATTAAGAAGCATCAAGGATACTAGTCAACCAAATCCATAGTTTTCGCATTGAATCAAGCAGTTGAAAGAACAACCTTTTTTTTCTTTTTCTAGTTGAACCAATGTTGACAGATCTAGATCCTAGAGAATTTCTCTTGTATTTTACATTTACATATTAGGTCCTGCTTCAATCAAATCAAGGTTGTGTTTTAGTTCTTGCACTTCTTTCTCATTCTACTCGATTAGAAACTCACAATTATTCTGTGAACTTCTGCCTCTGAGAAGGAGGCTTCCTGGGATATTACTTCTTGCCTTCTACCAGTTAACGTTTAAATGTCTTATGCGTTAACTGTAAACCTGTTGCTCAGAGCACTAGAAAGGGAGGACATAATATTCCTATTGGTGGTTTTATTGCAAGTCATTGGTTGTCAAGAGGATGAAGAGAAGAGAAGCTTATTAAGCAGTAGTTTCTTTAATCAGTGACATTCTTCTCTTTCAGGAACCAAGTTGAGACTTGTTTATTAATGTTGGAATTGGATTTTGACGACATGTTAAAATTGTCTTCATACAGAATATTGAAAGTTCCATTTGAGAGAAGTTGAACCAAATAGATACTGTGAGAATCCATAATGCAGTGAAATTGGTTGAATATTTCAACATTTTTTATCAAGTTCATGATTGGGGATTCATTTATTCATCTTGGTTTACTGGGTTATGCTTCCCTCAACCTTTTCCTTTTATTTCTTTGCCCTTGTCCTTTTGCTGGATTCCCTCAAGAAATCTCATTAGTTGCATATACATGCTAATAGTTCATTCTTGTGATTTGTTCGTAACACAGTGGTAGTTCTTGGAAATATGATTGGTGAAGTGCAACTGGAAAGGCTCGTTGGACCTTTCACCAAAAATTTGGATGGTAAAAGACTTGTTTCGATGCGAGCTGTTATGACACGCCTGTTAACAGACTTGTCCAGGGAAAAAGCCAGCGAGGAAGATGGCTACTTTCTTGCTTTTACAAGATTGAACAGAATAACTGAACTGGTGGTGAGAGAGTCAGAGACAACTTTCTTTTCTGTAGCCTTTAACTGTCGTACTTTCAAGCCTACCAGTGGAGAAATCTTGGAGGGAGTTGTGTATTGTACATTTAGCCGTGGAGTCTTCTTGAGATGTGGACCAACAAAATATGCTTTCCTCTCGCATCGAAAGATGCCGAATTACCAACTCATCGACGGGGAGAATCCAGTGTTTCAGCGCGATGAGCTTGCCAAGATAGAAATGGATACAGTGGTTAGATTCTCAGTTCTCTCAGTGAAATGGGTAGAACAAAGGAAAGATATCCAAAGGGAATTTCTAATGCTTGCCAGTATAGATGGTGACTCTCTTGGCCCTATTGATACATAGAGACAGGTTTTGTTTTAAGATTTCAATTTGTTTTAACAATAGAAGCCATGCTACAATGCATGTATTATCAGTTTCAGTTTCTCATCTGAGTAATATGTATGCTGGTAATTCTTGTATATTGCTATATCAATTGCCTTTCTACCCATTTTACAGAGGAATCTCTCAAGCTCTCTCTTTCAGTTCCTGACCTCCTATTTGCATCTTTAATACAGAATAGAACAACATTGTAAACACATCTTTCACTTGTTACCTCAACAAGGAAATTCATTATATTATCTGATCTAATCTAAATAATTTTTTTAAAGGCTAAGTGGTTAAGCAAAATAAACACAAAGAGAAGAATGCCACATGGTTGACACATAGATCCAACACAGAATCAAAGACAAATCGAAGCACGATATGTTGTTCCAAGCTAGATCAATAATTGCATGTGATGCACATGTATCTAGTGTAAAGAAGGAAAAACATGTATAAGTAGGTTAGAGAACTTGCCATATCCAACTTTTGCAGCCATGGACTCAGCACAATCAAGAGTGCAGAGAGAAGATTGCCTCCTCGGTTGGCCAGTCTCATCAGTACAACACTCCTATCACAAACAATGCTATTGTTACTTTCCACATTGCCCTAGCTAGCCAGCTAATGTTTCAAGTAAGTTGAACTCTAAAGGTTACATTGCCGCTTATAATATAATGATGGGGGCGAATATTGTTTTAGTTAAAGGAAAGCAAAGAAGTTCAAGTAAATCATAATCTTCTCCCACTATTCAAATCTCTCATAATTAGTTAGATGACTCTTGATTAAAAGAATTTATTGCAATTAATTGTGTGGCACAATAACAATTATTGAATTGGTTATTGATATAACATGCAATTCAATCAGATAACTATTATCATGTTATACAGTTAACTGCAGGAGATTCAGGTCTTTTTTAATTATAATTATTATAAGACTCTAAATTTATCTTAATATTATATAATTATTGTATATTTTGCTATATAAAATTTACATTTAACCATTTTAAATCCTAATTTTTTAAATCTTGTACCCTCTTATCTAAATTTTATCTAAATCTTGGCTCCGTCACTGCCCAGTGGGTTTGACTCGATCAGTTGTTTTGACTAGTAACCCTGATTTCATAGTGTTATGCTGTAAGGTATCCTCTTGAATTTTCTTAGTAAAAAAAGTGATTACTTCAAGGGGAATAGAATTGGACCGAAATCGTTACTGACAAATATTCATATGCAGTTTTTCTAACCACACACACCCGCCGGTAGTGAGGAGGTGTGCTGAAAGAATTTCTCAATATTATTACCAAGACCAGCTAATATAATCTGCAGATTATTGATAATCATCTGGGCCTATGAGCCCAACAAACGAATAAAACAACGCAGTACTAACAATCTTGAACTATACTTGGCGTGGAGCCTTCACTGGGAAGACCCCTCCAAAAATTGGCGTATGCCGCTTAAAGTGACGCACACACGGTATTCTTTAGTAAAAGGCGAAAGAATAGTTCGCTTTGTGTGCATCACACGGCTCCGTACATACGACATTGGATAGCTGTTTCTTTTATAATGAGAAGTCTCGCGCAGCTTTCGAACGTAGTCGATGTGGGACTTATGTTTGTAGTTGGAGTTGTCGCCGTTTTCACAGTTGCGCTACGTGTGTGACTCAAATCAGTCACAATTCTTGCAAGGATCAGTAATATCTTTTGAGTTTTAATTCATATTTCTAGTAAAGGATTTAGATTACCAATCTTTATGATGTTTAATGCAAAATTAAAAGATAAAAAGCAGGTAGAAAGTACTCTCTTTTTCTTTCCGATTGAGCTACCAAAACAAAGCCATACTTTCAATTCATTTCCATTACTTTGTATAAATGGAATCTAAAAACAAATAAAAGGGATGGGGGGTTTGCAAATCTGAAAATTGCAGCAGTAAAATGACAGCAAATTGACAATCTTTGAAGAAAATATCAAGGAAATAAACTCTAATAAAAGCATCCTTCCAGAACAAATTGGTCATTAAACGACAGTCGTTTTACTTATTTTTGGATGTGCCAAAGATGAAGTTATATCTTGTAAGTTGCTTATACATGCTACAATAGAATGGACAGTGGTTCGAGTCTCAAGTTTTACTACAACGCAAATCATCAGCTTCAGTTTCTCATCTAAGGAATATGTATGCTGGTAATTCTTGTTTATTGCTATATCAATTGCATCTATACCTATTTTATAGAGGACCTCTCAAGCTCTCTTACAGTCTCTAACTTTCTATTCGCATACTAAATTGCAAACTTGAATAGTGGGTTATAGTTTTAATTGTAGTTGACTGAGTGACATAATAACAACTGTTTGATTGAACTGTATGTCATAAATTTGTTGATTTAATGAATGTTATTGTATTACATAATCGCTTACAAATAATTCATTTTCTTAATCGACAATTGAGTTAAAATTTTCATAATTGTGTGTTACAAGTTGCTTTTTTTAATTTTTTTTAAAGCGGATTTTGTAGCCCTAGGTTAAGAGCCAAACAAGCAAACATGCCATAGAAGAAGGGTTCCAATATATAGTTTGTAGGAGGTCAGCGTTTCAATCTCAAAAAAAAATAAAAAATGGTGTCACATTTCAAAATTAAGTCATAATCACTCGACTCCCTTGATATTAAACTATAATGAAGGGAATTTATTGTATGATTAGAAAGTCAAGAGAAAAAAAGAAAAATAAGTAAAAAGTAAATTTAAAAAAAAAAAAAAAACTTTTTAGAGGTGTTTTTTTTTTTTATGAAGAATGACAAACTTTTGTTTTTATTTTATGAAAAAAAGCAAGTGTTTTGTTTTTTTGGTTACATTATTATGGATGCTTTGTTACTTCATCCACTTCATATCTATGTATAAATAACGATAAATATTGCAATTTCTATTTTCTTCTATCAAATATTCCAAAAATTCGTCGAGCAGCAATAACCAGAGGATTAAGGGACAGAACAGCCAAAAGGAAAAAATTATAGCCTGAACCTTTCGAATTCAAGCAGATTTTGCAGATATCATGTCAGAATTTACAAATGAAATCTGTTGAATCATTATCATACACAAACGAAATCAAGTACAGATCAGAAACTGTAAATAGCATCTAAAATGGGTCCAAAAAATGAAGGAGGAAAAAAACAATATCTCCTACCAACTGGACAGATTCATCATCAATCACATCTTCCCCTTCCTGTGAAAAACTGCAGATTCATGAATTTGGTCATTTCCTGCAAATTAAACAATTCAGAGGCACCATATCAGCAAAGGCACACATCATCATTAACCAGAAAAAAAAAGAAAGAAAGAGGAAAACACTTTACCATCAAAATTTTCTCAGTTCCTTTTCTGATTAAAGAGAAGAAGCTAGAGCAATTCACTTCGATAAACAGAGTCCCAAGAAGAAGAACAAGCAAAATAAACAGAAGTCAGTTTCGACGATCAGCTTCCTTGTTGAGATTCATCTTGCACCGCTCAACTGAATTGATCAATTCTTGATCTCGAAAAACGATTAGGAATTGGGCTAATGCTTCAAGAAACAGAGCAGCTTGATAAATACTGGTGGCACCGATGATCTCCGTAAGAACGCTTCTTCTCAGCCTATTCGCATCAAGAAAGATGCTCACCAACTCCTCCGTGTGCCCCATCAGGGCCGCTCCGACAGCCACCTTCTGTGCGCCTTTCCGCCCTCTGCACCGGAACCAATCCTTCGCGACCCGGTCAACAAATGCAGACTCAGCTTTGTCCAATCGGGTCGTCAATGTGGGTACAATCAGCCTCAATCCGTGTTCGATTTGGTCGATTCGGACCATCAATGTCTCCGATGGGTTCTTCCACGCCATCGCTATCTGCCATGGTTTATCGGAAAGCTCACACCTTTCTCTGAATTGAGAGAGACACAGTTCACTGGAACCCTCCATTACGCTGCTGTCGTCGTCGTAGGAATTGTCTTCCAGAAAGCAACGAACAAGATTGGTGAGTAAGTAAGGGTGGAGGTCTCCGACCCAGATGAGGGGCTTCTCAAGGGGGTTGCGCCAACTAGGGAAGAGGAGCTGAGCGACGTCGTTGGTGGCGGCAAGGTCGAGGGCGTGGTAGTAGGATTGGAAGTGGTGGTGGAGCATTTCGACGTGGGTGGAGAGGAGGGTGGGGGTAGGGCCGGAGATGGAGCGGTGGAGGAGAGGAAGGAGGTTGTTCTTGAGGGTGTTGAACCATACTTCGTAGAAATCCTTGAGAGGCCCCGAAGAACCCTTGTTGCGGTTGAAGAGAGCTGTGAAACGCAGAAAAATTCAGTCTTGGAGAAAGAATTGAAGAAAGAGAAGAGAAGGACACATGAATGCAATGTAATTCACTGAAACAAATTCACAAACAGCTTACCTACGCCTTTGCTTTTGCTTTTGCCTTTGCCTTTGAGCATGTTGGGCTCGCAGAGATGAAAATCTTGGTTTATTTTCTTTTCTGTTTCTCAGAGGGGAGAAGCAGCGTCAGAGAGACAGAGAAGGCCCAAGGAGAGAAATTTTGGAGGGTGATATGGAATAATGGCTTTGAAGGTCTGCCTAATTAAACAAAAATCCAAACTTTATAAGGCCGTTTGAGAAAGCTTTGGAATTCTGGTACTAGCAATGCTGCAATTGCATTTCTGTTTCTACTTTTCACGTTTCTGATTTTTTTTTTTTAAAAAAATTAAATTGAAATAAAAGACTAGAAAATAAACTTCAAAACTTGAAATTCTATCCATATATAATTGTAAATAAAGTATATATTTTAAATAATAAAAAAAGGATACATTCATCTAAAAGAAAAAGAAAATAGAAGTGTCCTTATAACATCAATTCTTTGTAAATGAAACTTGTCTGAGATTAATAACTTAAGAATTGAATTAATTACAAATTATTTTATGAGTAATACATTAATATTCAAAAAACCAGTCACTTTTTGTTTTTGATTTACATGACAAAAAATATTGAACCCATTCAACTTTCTTTTTCTATTTTTTTTTGATAGATTAATCCATGAGCATCCATATATTTTTTTTAATGAGATCTTACTCGTAAAGATTTAAGATATATCAATTTTTTGTACACAAAACAACATATTTTGTTATAATTTATATGTCAAACTTTAAAATTAAGATGAGTCAAAATATCATAAAATAATATTATAAATTAAATTATTTTTTTTTTTATCAATCACAAAGCTGTAAAATAGGTTTCACTACAAAAAAAAATTTGATCCTATTGTAAACTAGGGTTTTCCCTTGAAACAGGCCATGACAATAACAGATGCAAGATTTGCACTCAAGTTTCTGCAGAAAACTCCATGATTGTAACATGATTTACTTTACATACTGTTTCCTATAGTTTTTTTAAACAATTAACCTGCGATTGTTTCTGTATAGCCTTGCTCACAAGGAGGAAAGAAAATGAGGATATATAAAAGAAAATTAATAATAGTTGTTTTCTTCTGGAGAAAGAAAGTACAATTTCTCAACTGAAAAATAATTTTACATTTCCAGTGCTTAATTTCAATTTCCATCCATATAGCAGCAAATTAGAGCATTTCATTACTTAATCATTGACATTCGATCATCCCTGCAAAGATATACAATGAAACATATAAAAGTTAGCAATAATTATTCACCTCATTCCACTCATGAAAAAGCTCAATCAATTTATTTAGCAGCTGGTGCAAATACCAAAATCCACTCATAGAGGTTTGAGACAGCCACATGGCTGGCTTCGTAATTATATATACAACCACAAGAATTATTCTATTGAGTGATTCATAATCATAAATATCTAAATTATTAAATAATGATGACCATTTTCTGAAATTAATATACCTTAAATAATATTATTGCAAATACATCAACTAAAATAGGGTAAATAACATTAACATCTCATTTGTTAACAATTTATGGCAGGGGATCTACCAATTAGTAGCTGAAGATTTATATATACGATTCAATAGTTCATCTTTATAGATCAATGGCAGTTCATTATGAAATGTACAAATCTAGTTGATGCCTTGATGGATAAACACCTAAATATTGAACAGCAAGAAATTGAGGAATCATTTGTATTTACCTTAAAAAAATACTTTTAAGGTATAAAAATAAAAATATAAAAATCAATTTTTTAAGCTTCTTAAGGTGTATTTTTCATAAACAATGACCGCTTTTGTTTCTTTTTTTTTTTTTTTTTTTCAATAGTATCTCTTTTGCACTTCTTGACTTTGGAAGTGTTATTTTATTTTATTTTTTTTTAAAGTCAATCCAAAATACTTAAAAATTATACAAGAGTTCATTGTTTTGCCATAAAGGCTATTGGCAGAAAAATAGCTGATCCAAAACAGGTTCTAACTCCTAAATAATTACAGAAAGAGAAAGAGATGCAAGCATTTGTATCCATAAATTTTTTATGAAGAATCCATAGCTGGAAATCTAAAGTAATTAAGAACACATACCAATCAATTTTATCAGGTATATTTTTCCATGCATTGGCTGAAGCAATCGCCATAGTCAGGTCGCCGAACATGACATTTATCTTGGCAAATTGCAATAGAGATCCTAAGCCCCGGATCCTCAGGATTCTTATAGACATTTGGAGGCACAGGCAAATGTTTTAGGCCAATGATGGTATGGTCGTCGCCCTGGATTTGGAATGCAAGTAACAGAGCTAATACCACCGCAGAAGTTATAATCTGCTTCGAAGCCATGGTTATTAGGCACTTTTCCTTGGAAGCAGATTGATGAAACTCAATATTTATAGAACCCAAGATCGATCTTAATGATTAACCTGACTTGAGTTTATTCCGAAAATTTTTCTACCATTTTAAAAACCATGTTCCAGACGTTATTCTTGGCCTTGTGTTGTGCACTTCTGGGAGCCACGTTGTTCAGCCAACCCCTCAAAATAGAGATTCTCCGTTTTGATGATATACATGCATTGACTGAGTCTACCTTCAAATAAGATAATAATAATAACAGTTGATAAAAGTATATGGACTCAGTCTACGTACCCAACAATTTCTTTCCTTTTATTAATTGCCTTGTGCTGTTTCCATAGTTGGATGATTTGTTACACAGTTAATTTTAGATGTTGGTAAAGCTATTTTTATGACCTTGTGTTATCTTTGGAGAAGTCCTGCATCATAGTTACTCCCTTGCGTTGTTTTATTTTCTATGCCACAACTTTTGGTTGATTAAGAAAATAAAGTTTTTAAAATTCTGAGTATTTATTTAATTTTATATTTAAATAAAGTAACAAACCAAAAGTTTTTAGAACAATAAATAAGACATGGTATGAAATATAATATATTATCCTAAATTGAGCATATAAAGTAAAAAACTTAAATAAAAAAACAAATTGGCAACATATTTAGATTATTCTTCTCATTTTATTAATTAATAAACTTGGTTTAGCAAAAACACGCGAATGTATTGAATTAACCTGGCTAAGAAATTAGGAATGAATTAGTGTTGAAAGACTTGAGTAAGTTTCAGGAGGTTAAGGTTTAATCTTGTTTACTTTCAAGTGTAACAAAATGAATTAAGTGACACAATATGATCAGTTAAGTACTGAAATAAGCTATACTATTTGAGTTTAATTGAATATTAAAAGTTTTATTATTTCGTATATTAGAAGTGCTATTGAATATTGTTTAATAAGATTACTGTGACATTGCTATGAATTCACTAGCAAGAGGGCATTTTCTTCTCCAATAAACAAACATGTTAATGGTAAGCATATTCTCTCTGTACATGTGATATTCTGTCTATCTTATGTAGAGGAAATATAAGAAATGCATGAATCGTATATTAATGAATCAAATGAATGTTACACATATATAAGATTACAATACACTAGACGTAAGAAAGAAAAGAAGAGATAAGTTTGAAAGACTAAAGGAGAGTAAGATAAGTGATTAGAGCTAACAAGAGTCTTAAGTCTTTACTAAACCTAACTCCAATTAAACTCTAATCCTTATCCTTATCATCTTATTTATTGTGGAGCTTATCTCATTCAATCTATTGCGAGAGATCTCTGTGATCTATTCTATTTGTTGGGTCAGGAGTACTATTTGTGCAGAGTCACTAAAACAAATAAGGAATCCTTCAACTTAGACTTGGAACAAGAGTAATTTTATTATAAATTACCTTCAATTTATCAGTAAATATCATGTTAAAGCTAAGATACCCACTTAATGAGATGGGAATCCAAAAAATTGAAACCATTTACATTTTAGGTTTCTAACTCACTTTCTTGGTAAAATTATTTCTTATCTTCGATATAACATGAAGTTACAAATGTAAATTTTAACCGAGTTTCTTGGGAAAGAAAAAAAATTTCCCCTCAACCGAACACTATGTTTAAGTGAGTTTCCTCTCATTGAAGTTACAAATGTACATATAAAACACACACCAGGTAGCATTGATGAGATGTTATATAAGCAGGTAAACTTTCCTGCCATTATTTTCATATATATATATATATATATATATATATATATATATATATATATATTATTGTTATCACGAACGTTCTTACTAATGCTTCTCCATGCAATTTGTGTGGCATATTTTTGCGTGGGCCTTCATTTTTTTCCACACCTGAAAAATCATGCACAAAAGTTAGGGGATATAGTGTTAACGCACTATTTAAGGGACCATGTATCTTAAGATGAAGAGTTAAAAATAATAAATTGCGGAAAGGTTTTAGACATCTTATTTAACATGCTGAGATTTCATCTGTCGTCTTGGTTGATGATCTGAACAAAGACAACTATGTATTTAGTGTTAAAAAATTACTTTGTTAGTTACATCAATTTAGATTAGCGAGGTTGCTTAGAGTATACTTTTATTATTTTCTTTTAAGAAGAAAAGGGACATCCAATAAGGAAAGTTGGATCAATTAGCAAACATCAAATCCATATATCATAGGGAACACAAGTGTATCATGTGTTTCATTGTTAACAACATATAGGACTTACCATTCATGTGGGTCATATCAGTCATCTTGGTACATGCCTCTCGTTCCATAGGAGAAAGTGTTCTTCCAACGCAACTTAATCACATATAAAAATTATAATTAGCTATCCCAGGTTAATTACTATTAAATAATTACATTTTGATTTTAAATAACACAGAGAGTAAATTATCCATATGAAAACTGGAAAGTATATATATATATAGATATATATATATACACTTACCGATGAGATTGGATTAACTTGATTAATTTCTGTGGAAATCAAGTCAGTGTTATGTCTACTGTGATCTTGTACAGCATCTGCGGTAGACAGAGAGTCATTCAGTCTTCTCAGTAGAAAGAAACAAAAGACATAATTAAGCCAAAACTTGAACCATGTATATAACCTATCTCCTTTCTTATCTGGGTCACATTCGTTGTTAAACTTGTGAGAATGGAGCTAAGCTTCTGATCAAATAGGGATAACTCCAGCTTGTCTTCCCTGTAATAAAACTAACCCTATTATAAAGTATGACATTTATAATAGAAAATTAACCATGAACCTTCTTCTCATAACTAAAGTTTTTGAGTTAAATGACCTAAGGATTAGGATATGAGTGTATCTGTGCTTTATTCATAATTCAGCCCAAATAAATTGTGTGCATTAGATATAACATAAAAATAATCTTTTTTCTAATGGTTTAAGCTTTTGATTTAATTCATTTGTTGATATCAATTAAAGATAATCCCTATTTCAAAAGTATCAATATTGCTCTTTTTAAAAACTTACAAAAGCAAAAAGTGAACAACACAATTGAGGATATGCATGATAATGACTTGAAATATTAAAAATTTTATAGAAAAATCTTTTTTTTTTTGCTTCTCACACTACTATCAATTTTAAAAAGGACCATCACGTTTCAAATTAGACAAAATAAACTTTCACATTTTAAGTCAAGAATAAAAGTAGACCTTCAGCATAGACAAAAAATATTTCAATAAAGTTTACATTTATTCTTAACTTGAAATGTGAAGGTTAATTTTATCTAGTTTAAAATGTGATAATCCTTTTTGAAATTAACGATAGTGTGAATGAAAAATAAGAGTTTTTCTTAAAATTTTAACAATATTTTAAAGAATCTATAAGAACTTACGAGTCACCCTTGAGATAACCAATGTAAGCGAAACAAACCGCAGTTGTGATGATTATCCAATAGACATCAACAGGGATCTCTTTTATAGCCTCAAACAATTTTGGCACTCTCTCTTTGTCATAACCTCTATTAGAGAGGCTCTCCAACTCCATGATGGAATGAGTTACTTGCAATACCGTCTTAACCAAATTGTTAAGCTCAGCAAAAGCTTCTCTCTTTGTTTCAATGCCATGAAGCCAATGATTTTGCAACTGTACCAATAATTTACCAATTGGGGCGCCTGTTGTTGCTTGAATCTCAGCCCGATGCAAGAGATTCCCATACTCCACAGCAAAAGCTGCTAATGTTATTGTTGCTTTTGCGCCCCAGTTATATCTTTCGAGCCCATGAAGTATAATCATTGTTGTTTGGTGAGCATGATTTAAATCATGAGCAGGGTGACATATCATCTGTTACCATAACCAACGTAATCCCAATCAACATATTGACGTTTATAACAAGAGAAATTATTAACTATCATATCTTATTAGTTACCATCTATAAAAAATTAGCCTATAGAGAAATAAAGATGTTACACATGACAAGATGTAAGCCAGAACTTGATTATTAATCAATAGATATTTTTTGGATACCTAATTATTTAACTCTTTTAAAATAACATATAATTTATTTTTCCCATTGGCTTTTTCTACAATGAAACCTAGTTTTAATCTTTATCTAATCATATAATCAGCATTATCATGTTAATACAAGAAATATGGAAAATAATATTTTTTATAGAACCTGATGACCAATTTGCTTTATTTGAGAGCATGGTAAAGTGAAATTGTCAAGGAGAAGCTTGTCCTTCGCAAGTTCAATTTGTTTGGTACCCTGTAATAAATCATATCTGATAATTAAGATCATAGAAAATCATTAAGGAGATTTTTTTTTTGGTCATATTACACAATGTATAATAGGGCATGCTAAAAGCTTAGCAGGGCATAAAATAACAAATATCTGTCATATATACAAAGTGGCAAACCATAGTTTGGATCTTTGCCCAAAGGCTCATTTATTGTCTGATCATGCTTCGATTATTGCCTATATACCTGTGGAAAACCCGAAAGAGAAAAAATTATAGAAGTTTACCTTAGGTGGATCAATGCCGATAATTTGATCTGACTGCTTGATAATGTTTAACAGAACGTTGAAAAGTGACTCTGCATCATAGTTTTCATTTCCAGGGACGTGAGTTTCATGAACTTTTTTTGTGATCTGATCGCTAGTCATGGTGAAATGGTCGATAGGCGAAGTGGGTTGGGGAGCTTGAGTTGGTTCTGGCCCTGTCTCTGATGGCTGTGGGATGTCAAGATTTCTGAAGCTTTTGAATGCCATGGTTTTGATCTTGAGTCTATTAAGTTTGAAAGCAAATGTTTATTCGCGCTGTTGTACTTGTCCCCAGTTCTCATAGGCTATTTATAGCTATAAGAGTTTACACAGCATATGACTTGAGAGAGAAGAGCGTGTAGTTAGAAGTTAGAACCAACCAGCTTTTGCACTGTGCTCACTGAGCATGAAGCACGCCGCTTCAAGTTGATTTACGTAATTTAACCTTGTTTATTGTTCATACATTTGACATAAGAAGGGGTATTATTGAGATTTTAGGTTCAAACAACATCTTCAAGGAAAGAATATATCATATATATATATATACCAAACATAAAGCCAAAGATATTCTATCCTATGCTAATGATGAAGGAAGAGGATTGCTAAACAAGAATTAGGAAATATAATTAATAATATTTCAGAAATACTCTATACCTTCAAGGAAAGAATAAAGTAGATACCAAAGGTAAAAGAGAAGAACATCATAGGATGTCAAAAATAAAATGAATGAACTATGTGACCCCTCTTTAATCATTTTCAAGAATAATGCAAAATAACCTTGTCTAGAATAGATGTCAAAAATAAAAGTTTACGATGGTCTTTGTATTGGATTGTCTAAATGGTGCATAGTTTGAGAATGCGTAAACTTGTTCCTTAAGATGGGAATTTCCTTTCTTTCTCTTGTAAACAAGGAGACTAATGAGAAGTTAAAAGTTTAAACAAGAAACTTGTCTATTTTTAACCAATTAATAGATAGACCTGATTTTGATGATTGGAAAACTGAACTGGGAAAACTAAACCTTTTAAAGAAATTCCCTCATCTATTACGTGTAACAAGAATTTTGAAGGGAGAAATAAATTTTAAATTAACCCAAAACCATTTAGAATTTCTCAAATCAATTGTGGTGTGACATGTCTCCTCACCTAAGAAATTTTTTTTTAAAAAAAAAAATACAGAAAAATAAAAGCCAGAAAAGAATTAAGTATATAAATGAGGTTAAGACTTTTAAGAAAGGGTTTTAAAATTATGTTACGCACTGAATAGATATTTAAATAGACATTAATTTTATCTATATTATAATATAAAACATCTATCTATCTGTGTATAAATATCAAATATCTATCACATATTTATAATACAAAATTTGAGCCTAAGCAAGTAGCACTTTTTTTTAAGCTAAATGATTTCCTTTAATAATAATTGGTGCATTTTAGTTAGAATAGGTGTCAAACAATGACCTCAATAATACTTAAGTCTTCTACAAAGGCTCACTACAGAAAAAGTTCCATGTCTATTTATATATTGAAATTGAAATAGATTCATGTTGGACTGAAATTCTACCAAGAATGAATGGATTTATACCCAAGCGCTATATACTAAAACATTTTAGTCAATAAAAATATCAACAACAAAATAAAAGGTAATCAATATTATATTTAAATTCAGAAAGTAAATTGCTTCGCAGTGAAGAACTATAATCATATCATATATTATAAGGCACATATATGAATTTAGTCACATATTAATGATATTAACATTTTGATTATTTAATTTGGAATACAAAATTGCGCATAATGCAAGAAAGTGAACAAAGATGATAGGAACCTCACAGTAAACCTCACATGCATAATGTCTACAGACATAAATAATTATTTAAAGATGTTCACATTATTATTCATAAAGAAAGAAGTTACATTATTAGTCATTTATTTATTGCAAATTATCATGTAGAGAATAATTTTGGAGGAATATCTTGAACCATTGGGCAGAGAGTTTGGGATACCTCCCTCTGTTATTTCTAATATCCACAAAGTTCATCACCAACTGCATTGTGTATTCTCCATTCCATTTAAAGTATTCCAACAATGACCATGCGAAATATCCTCTCACATCTATGCCATAATTTCTATATACATACAGCCAAAGACAAAATACACAGACAAGTGTTAAAATATCTATACAATATGTAACAATATACTGAATAAATAGAGAAATTACTGAATTGTAGCTCACTGAATTGCTGAGAGAACATAATAGAGATGATCATTATGGTAACGAATTCTGGGAACATCCAAAAGGGCTCCTTGATGAGCAAGTCCTAACTGATTGAACGTAGCCATTCCTATTATCATGTTGATATATATAGTAGGTTAGAAAATGTATTATTTAAATGTTCTTGACCAATCAAATGGTATAATAATCAATCAAATGGGACAGAACATGTTAACCCCAAATAGTTACACAGATAAATCAACCTTAAATAATCATTAATGTGTAACAGGTAGATGCATTTACCATTTCCAGTAATGTAAATCGAAGGGTCATTGCACTTTGCCTGAATGTAGCACAATAGATCTCAAAGTCCTTTTGGATAACTACACATCCCTGAAGCAGTCTGCACATAGAAATGAATAGAAGTCTGTTTATGAAACAAATAAGAACCAAATCAAGCTGCAGATGAAGTAGTCAGATATATACGCGTTCCCCGATGGGTCTTCCACCGCACCAATCTGTAATAACAATGATAGAATTGAAGAAACTTTTATCAATTGTATATACCAATAAATATTTCTTTCAACTCCTTTTGACAGTTGTTTAAAATCAATGAGTGGGTACAATAGTTTAAAGATCCGATAAATCTTCTCTTACATGTAAGATGGACACCAGACTCTGTGATATAGTTGGGGGGATCGGTTTTAGTTGGATAATCAGCAGCAAACTTGGAGGTCTAGTAGTTTATCCCAATAAAATCAAATGATCCTCTGAGTTTCTGGGATTGATCATCAGAGAACGTAGGTAATCGTTCCTTCACCCGAGATTGCATGGTTTCCGGGTAGGCACCTGTTATGAGCGGTTCCAGAAACCTGCCCACAATAAAATTTGTAATCCTTTAATTACCAGCTCGTAAATTTTGTATTAAGTTTTCTTTCGCAGGTATGTACATTTATTAGGGTTAGAAGTCTTCATTTAGATCTAACCAAACCAAGAAGGAAATCACAAACACCATAATTGGGCCAAAGTGATTGAGTAAGGCATCAAATTAAAACGTTTACAAAAGTGGGATCCTTCAAAATTAACCACGAAGCAAGGATACTTTAAGGATAGACTTGTATCCATATCCAACATGTATTTTTCTTATTGGATGTTGTCTTCTATCCTATATCTTGTCACAAAAGTGTTTGATTAGTCACTTTATTGAGTATAACTAAGTAGCTAATTAAAATTTTTACTTTTTATTTTTTTTGAACAATTAGAAGTTTTCGGATATAGAATAGGATAATGCAAGGAATAATTAGTAGTTTATATTCATAATTTCAAATAGATCAAGTTTATATTAACCTTCTGATCTGGTATTATTATTTTTCATGAAGCTTACCATCCTAGCCAAAAGTTCATAGCTCGAAATGCAGCATCGCGATCCGCTTTGTCTTTCGAGTATGGAACAGTCCATAAACCATCTAAAGCAATGCCAATCTCACCATTTTGAGATGCCCGCATAGTGCACAGATATTCAAAAGTTTGGGTTTAGAAACCTAGTGACATCTTTATGACCTAACCATATTAGAGCTTCAAAGTCCTCATCAGATGTACAGAACCTTAAACCCAGTGTTGTAGACTTCCACAGCCTCTGCATGAACAAGAAGTATGTTGTGGCCAACCCGATAGGGCTCTCTTCCTGGATCACTAATGCGACCGGCTGCAGAACTTCCGTCGATGTAGCCAGCATAGAAGTAAGTATGTGGCTCATTAAAAGTGATCCAGTGCTTCACCAAATGTCCAAATTCTTTAAAGCAAAGGCGTGCAAAGTCCCTAAAGTCATATCTGCAATGTAAATTGGTAAGTTCATGTATCAGCTTAAGTATTAGATACAATATTTCATTAACTAATTTAATTAGCCATTGATTTATTAAAGACCTTGCTTCATAATCATAGTCATATAGGATTATAATAGCTAGCATGGGTGTGAACACAAGGTATCACTTGTTAAATATACAATATAAAGCTATTTCTAAGCTTTCAGTTAATAGCTTATATTTTTTTGTTGAATCGGTTAACATCACTCACGCGATTTCTTCACTTAAGAAGCCACCGTATTCATGTTGTAGAGCTTGGGGATAATCCATATGAAAAAGAGTCACAAATGATATCAACTCTGCAATAAATGAAACTGAACTAATTTATATAAATTATCTTAGTTGGATGAACTTAATATTTATAAAAAGAAAAGATATTGTAAGTTATAAAGCTGACTCTTCAACCATTTCCATTGAGATAAGTGAGTAGTCTTTGGTAATAAAGGATTCCTTCTTGGTTTAAGGCCCCACTGAGCTTTCCATCTGCACATAGTTTATTGATATGGTTAACGAGAAATATGCAGCAGGGAAGGTAAGAATGATATTAGTTTCACTTAATTACTTGGTAGTATCCTAGACCAAGAGATGGAGAATCTGTAAGCACGCATCTTCATTTCCTTCATTAGTTGAATATCTTCCTATCAGAGAAAATGACGGATGAGAAGAAATATACCTCCGAGAACAGTTGTCTGTTCATCTAACTTATAATATATTGAGAAATTAAAATAATTACTAATCCTAAATGATTAACTCGAACTCACCTCATAACGATTGTATGAGTCACAGGCAACATCTCCATTGCTTCTATCTTTTATTTTCTCTACAGGAAAATTCACCAACCACAAGAAAAAAAAAATAAAAAAAAGATTGGAAGTAAATGTAATTTTGGAATTATCATGATTAAGTTTGCATATAACTCATTTCCATTAAGAGGTATTACTAATAGTGGAATAAGTTAGTGAATTTAAAAGTGTTTATTTAATAATATAAATAGGAATGTCAAGAAATATATTATTTAAGATTGAGATTTAGGTCACCTTCAAATGTAGAAAATACTTATAAATTAATGAGAGAAGTGCAAAGAATTTATTCCAAATAGCCTCAACATTTTCTCCCCAAACCACCTTAGCTATCTCATCTGAATTATCTCTTTTCTCATCTCCTTCATTTTTCATATTCATTTGAAGTAAATTTACAAAGTAATTTGTTGATATCATATAGTTACTAGTAGTAATTTGTAATAGATAATATATATTAAGTATAATTCTCACGTTTTCAAGTTTTTATCACTTTTTTATCATCTCCTTTCCACATCTTGCGAACAAGGACTAATGATAAGTAAAAAGTTTAAACAAGGAACAATGTCTATTTAATTTTAAGGAATTAATAGATAGAGCTGGGTTTGATGAATGGAAAACTGAAGTGGAAACCTAAAGAGTTGTTTGGTTTAAGAAATGTTTTTCATATTTTTAGCTTTTCAAAACTTATTATTTGTTGAATTTCTTATATTTTTAATTGTCTTATTTTTTTTTCATCCAGTTATTTTCAATTGTTTTTTATAGCCAAGGAATCATCTTCAATGTATTTTTTTTAAAATTTTTAGTTTTTAATGTATATATTTCAACAGATCTTTTCCTATTTATTGAATCAAACACTTTTTTTTTTTCTTTTAATAGGAGAATCAAACATGTTTTTGAACCTTATTGTAATTTTCACTAGAAATAAAAATTGAAAAAAATAAAGTAACCATGCGCTAATCTGGTTTTCAAAGAAATTCTCAAGTCTATTATGTTATATTCTTCTTTCTTTTGGTTAAAACTTTTTTAAGTACATATATATATCATCTGATTTGAATTAAGTAAAAAATTATAAAAATAATAAAAATTTTATTAAATTTTAATATAATTATATTTTTAATTAAAATTTAAGTATAAAATTTTTAATTAAATTAAAAGCAACCACCCCTAACTAATTTACACTTAGCAAGGTATTATGTTGTATTTTCTTGTTAAAGAAACACGTTTCCTCAATGACAAGGTTTTCCAACATAATATTCTTAATTTTGTATTACAGAAATAGCACAAAGGGCAAGAAAGTGAATAAAGATGACAAGATCCTTGCATTAAGCTTCTCGTGCATAAATAATTATTTAAACATATCCATACTTAAAGTTTACCAATAAAATAAGATACACACATATATTCTAAAGAAGTTTGCATCATTAATTATTTATTAATCGCAAATAATCACGTGAGGACTAATTTTGGAGGAAAAGCTTGAACCATTGGGCAGAGATCTTAGGATATCTCTTTCTGTTATTTTTGAAATCAACAAAGTTCAATCCAAACTGCAGAGTGTATCCCTTGTTCCATTCAAAATTGTCTATTAAAGACCATATGAAGTATCCTTTTACATCCACTCCATCATTCCTACGTAGATAAAGTCAAAGTTAATACAAAAAATATTGTTAGAATGTATACACTATATAGAATAAATAGATATAGAAATTGTGGGATAGATTGTAGCTTACTTAATTGCAGAGAGAATATAATAGAGATGCTCATTATGGTAACGAATTCTAGGAACATCCAAAAGGGCTCCATGATGAGGGAGTCCTAACTCGTTGAAAGTAGCTATTCCTATTCTCATGGTGATATATACATTGGGTTAGAATAAAAACACAAATAGTTACATACATACAGTTAATTTTGCAATCAATCTTAAATGTTAGATGAATTTACCATTTTCGGTAATGTAAATTGAAGGGTCATTGTACTTTGCCTGGATGTAGCACAATAGATCTCGAACTCCTTTTGGATAACTATACATATTTGAAGCAGTCTACACATAGAAATGAATAATGTCATGAATAAATTCATATATATATATATATATATATATATATATATATATATATATATATATATATATAAAGTAGAAGTCTGCTCGTGAAACAAATAAGAACAATATCAAGCTGCATATGAAGGAGTCATATACATACGCGTTCTCCAATGGAACTTCTTTTACGCCAATCTGTAATAACAATCAAGGAAGAAATCAACAAACTTCTATCAATTTATATACATATATAGCCAGAAAATTTCTTTCAATTCTTTTTGACGGTTAGATAAAATCATTGAGTGGGTATAATAGTTTGGAAGATCTGATAAAGCTGCTCTTACCTGTAAGATGAACTCCAGTATCTGTGATATAGCTTGGGGGATCATTTTCAGATGAGTAATCGGCAGCAAACTTGGAGGTGTAGTAATTTATACCAATAAAATCGAATGAACCTTTGAGTTTCTTGGATTCATCATCAGAGAACGGACGTAATCGTTCCCCCACACGAGTTCGCATGGTTTCCGGGTAGGCACCTGTTGTGAGCGGTTCCATAAACCTGCAATACACAACAAAATTTGCAATCCATTACCAGCTCGAACATCGCCTTAATAAAGTTCCTACTAATTTTTATATCATAGGTAGGAAATAGGGACATTTATTAAGATGAAAGTTTTCATTTAGACCTAACGACCCATCGAAAAAGGGAATCAATAACACCAATTGATACTTCAAAGATAGTATTGTGTTCATGCATTTATGAAAATTATTAACTACTCACTTATAGAAAATGATTCATATATCTATAAAGATGTCGCGAGATGTTGAACTAACCTAATTTTGAAATTGCACGATAAAAAGGTTTCACTACTCAGTAAGATCTTTACTAATTCATGTGTAATCTCCCATAGGTAACTAGTTAATAGCACGAGAGTTGCTAATTCACAGACCCATATCTAACATCTATTTTTTTGCACTTTGACAATATTTCGTAACTCCAAATAGATTAACATTCTATTGACCTTTTGATTTTGTATTACCAATTTTCATGAAACTTACCATCCCAACCAAAAGTCCATAGCTCGAAATGCAGCTTTTCGATCCTTTTTCTCGTTGGAGTATGGAACGGCCCACATACTATCTAAAGTTATGCCTATCTCACCATTTTGGGATGCCTGCATATAGTGCACACATATTTAGAAGTATGCCCTTTGGAAATCTAGTGCAACAAAGTCCTCGGTATGTTAGAGCTTCAGAGTTCTGATCAGATGCACAAAACCTTGTACTTGTTTTTGTAGACTTGGACAGCCTCTGAGTGAGCACGAAGTATGTTGTGTGCAACCTTATAGGGCTCTATCCCTGGATCGCTACTGTGACCTGGTGCAAAACTTCCATCAACGTAGCCAGTGTAGCAGTAAATATGTGGCTCATTAAAAGTGATCCAGTGCTTCACCCAACTTCCAAATTTCTCAAAGCAAAGGTCCGCAAAGTCCCTAAAGTCATATCTGCATACATAAAAGGTGAGTTTAAGTATTAGTTCCAGTGTTTAATTAATTAATTTAATTAATAGTTGATTTATAAAAAAATGGGGCTAGTGTTAAGAGACCTGTATAGTCTCTAGGAGGCTTAGGATTTGTTTTTTTAATATAATCTGTTCATAACCATAGACACAAGTCCACCCGCTTGGCCCAATACAAAGCCCACACTCCCAACTAGGTTGATGACACCATAATATATATACCAAGGGGACCATCATTTTGACTAGGACAGTGATACAGACTTGACACCTAAGTCACGTAACCAAAAAGAAATTGCTTTATATGTTGTGTTAAAAACCAATTTTATTTAAAAACTTAAACTAAGCTTAGAAAAAGTTTTGTATTATATTCTACATCTTGGTTAAAAAAAATTATTTCACTCAAATGTCTTACATTTCAATATCTCATGTCAAAAATTAATTCATTAAAGAAACCTAAAATATTAAGAAAAAGTCAAAAGACTAATTTTATATTATGTCTAATATAACTCCACATACAAAAGTTCTTTGAATTTTAAGTGTAAACTAAGTACAAACTTATTCATATTATATGTTAAAATTTTAATTTAATTTTCAAAGTGATTGCAAGGAGATTCAATCTTATAATTATTAAGTTAAAAGAGACTCTATTAATATATCTATAACAATTTGATCTAAAAAGTTAAGTTATTTGGAAAAAGACCAAAGACTAGTTTTGAATTAAATAACAATAGGGAGGTATTCGATTGCAATCAACCTTAGGAGGCATTCATTTGAACGCAGCCCATCAATGTACAATTGTTTTCTACACTTAGGAGAGAACTCTCATCCTCAATCCTATTTGTCTTGAATCTGCTATCTTATAATATTACATGGTAAACTCTACAAGTCCCACTATCTATAGTAATATGTCACCGAAATAGAAATAAATCATCTGTCCTAAAACATGATAAGTTACACAACATATATTATAAATATCAAAAAGCCCATACAAAATTCAAATTATGATTCTAATATTTTTTTCATAGTCATAGGATTTTAACAACTAGCTTAGGGTGTCACTCACATCATGTCTTCTTTTAAGAAGCCACCATATTTATCCTCTAAAACTTGAGGACGATCCACGTGAAAAAGAGTCACAAATGGTATCAACTCTGCAATAAATAAAACTCAACTAATTTATTTAAATTATTAGTTAGATGAATATTTTACTTATAAAAAAAATGTTGTAAATTATAAATGTGAGTTTTTTTAACTATTTTCATCGAGGAGCGTAAGCAGTCCTTGGTAATAATCAATTCCTTCTTGATTTATGCGCCCACTGAGCTTTCCATCTGCACATAGTTTATTGACATGGTTAACGTGAAACATGCAGCAAGCATGGTTAGAATTATGAGTTTGACTTACCTGGTAGTATCCTAGACCAAGAGATGGAGAATCTGTAAGCACGCGTGTTCATTTCCTTCATTAGTTTGATATCTTCCTATAACATTCAGTAAAGTGAAACACTATATTGCTGAGAGAGAAAGATGGATGAGAAGAAATATATGTATGTCTTAAGAAACAGTTATCTATTTATGTTGGGAGTTCAAAATAATCAGTATATTCCTCTGATAAGTTAACTTGGACTTACATCATAAAGACAATACGAGTCACAAGCAACATCACCATTGCTTCTATCTGTTATTTTCTCTGCATGACAATTCAAACAAGAGGGGAAGGGGGACTTAAATGTGCCACTACAATAACATCTAATCATTTACATCTACTTAAATATACTTATATATGTTAACTCGAACTCATATATATGCACAAAAAAATTAAAATTAAAATAATTATATTTTTATTTAAGTCTTTCAGTTAATTTGAACGAGATTAGTTGTAAGTTTATTAGAGATTTTATAATAAATTTATACATTACATATACAAGTGATAAAAAAAAATTGGGACTAAAGCAGGTACTGTAGCTACGGTTTTTCTTGTAATGTACATGCATAATGTACGTGTGAGGTTGTTGTGCATGATCTATATACTATGTATGTAAGCATGAAAGCAGAAGACAAAGTGAAAAAAGCAATAATATAGCCTTAAGTTGATTGAGAAAAATACTTAAGAATGAAATAATCGAATTGGAAAACTTTCATTTGATTCCATTCTCTTCCCTGCTTGGATTACTATCTGAAAGATAGAAAACATACCTGGATGAAGATGGGTGAAGGTATCCCATGCACTTTTTCCTCTCTTATTAATTGCACCTTCAATCTACATCGTCAACAGAAAAATATTGAGTGCTCTTGTTATTAATATTAATAAAAGAATGCATGTTTCATAGTCACAGATGTTGATTTTGTAATGTTTAGGTAAAATTAAAACAGGAAAAAAAAAAATCATACCTGGTAGGCCGAGGTTGCAGTCCCAAAAATGAAGTCTTCTGGGAAACTGCTCTTACCCAAAGGATAAACAATATCAGTTGGTCGAGCTGGTGCAAGATCCGCAGAATCTATGTCTTTTCCATAGCAGAAATTGTTCTTCTTCTGACCGAACTGATTCACATTGAGAAATTATGGTTAGAAATTATAATTAGATCACTGATAACGAATTACAATTTAATTTTAACTGAAAGTTAGAGTAAACTGTCAATAATTTTCGTAATGTTTCGAAATCTCATAAATCCTTAATCTAAATGGGATAAATCATAAGCACATCCCTGATATTTGGCTATAATCCATGTACTTTTAATTAGTTACTTAAAATACAACTTAGGGCATGTATTAGAGGAAGTGGAATTCTTTCTCTAAAATCTTACATTTCAATATCTATTGGGGAGGCATTGATTTGCATTCAATCTTGGAAAACGTCATTTGCATTTAGCATAATAATCTACAAGTTTATATATATATATATATATATATATATATATATAAATTTAAAAAAAAATCTCAACATCATGTCTTATTTGACATTTATGGACACCCATATTTATATAATTGCAATGAGATTTTTAAACTGGCTACTTATTGCTTAACCATAACTCCAATAACTATTTCTAGTTTAGGGCATCTATACAAATTCCATAACTCTGATTAATTACACCTAGGACTTTAAAATTGATTCCCTATCGAAATGTCCTAATTAAAAGGCACCAACACAATAAATTCAGATTATTATTCTATCGTAATACTTCCTATTACAAAATACTATTCTAATGTACTACTTCTTCTTTGTAATAAGAAGGAATAGGGATTTGAATGTAACTCTATGTTCTAATTTCATGATAGATGTGTAAATTTTAATATCTTAATATTGTTCATATAATTTACTCTAACAAATATGGAAGAAATTTGAAATATGTAAAAAAAAATTGAAATCCAAAAGGTATATTTGTACACACAATTATCTTAGGATACGTTTCCTTGGTTTCTGTTGGAATCGAGTCGGCTTTCTGAGGAACAGCAACATCTGTGGTCAGAGAATCACTTCAGTGCCTTTAATATTGAGAATATAATTAGCTCATAGGAAGAAAAAAACAAAAAGAGAAAACATCTAAATATGCATTAAACCTATCTTCCTTCTGATCTTTGTCACGTGCTCCGTTAAATGTGTGAGAAAAGAGTTGAGCTTTTCAGCAAATAGGGATAATTTAGGCATGTATTCTCTGAAACAAAAATGATTAATGCTATTAAAACTATGAGAGTATACAAAATTATCAATAATTAATTTAATTAAAAACTTAAACTGTTTTATATGTAAAAATTAAGAGATTGTTTTTTATGTTATCTAACGTAAAAAGAACTTACGAGTGACCTAAGAGAAAACTGATTTGAGTGGCACAAACTACAATTGTGATGATTACCCAGTAGACATCAAGATGGATCTCTTGTATGGCCTCCAACAGTTCTGGCACTTCCCTTTGGCCTACACCTATTTCAGAGAGCTTCTTCAACTCAACGATGTACTCAATTATTTGCAAAACCAGCTTGACCAAATTGTGAAACTCATCAAAAGCTGGAATCTCTATGTCAATGTTTTGAAGCCTATTAATATCAAAACCACCATTCAGTAGTGCCAACGATTTTCCTAGTGGAAGAATTGTCGCTTGTATTTCAGCTCGGTGCCAGAAATTCCCATACTCCATGGCAAAAGCTGCTAAAGTTATTGCAGCTTTTACATCCCAGTTAGAGTTTCTAAGCTTATAAAGTATTGCCATTGTTGTTTGGTGAGCATGATCCTTTTCATGAGTTGACTGATATGTCATCTGTCATCATGTATAATTAATTCAGCAATTTATTGTTTTCATTTAATGGTATAACATAAATTATCATGTTATATATAAAAAAAATATATGTAGGATTAAATATTAAATATTTATATACAACCTGATAACCAATTTGCTTTAATTTTGATAACGGTAACGTGAGACCCTTGGGAAGAGGCTTGTCCTTTGCAAACTCAATGGACTTAGTGGTATTCTGTAATAAATCATATCTAGTTAGTAAATTAAAATATACTGACAAATTTCATGTCATAAAAAAAGAAAATAAAAAAAAAAAGGTGGTCACAAACTAACTATATATATATTTGTTACAACACATTGATGCAGTAGAGCCTTTGACTCAGCAGGAGCAATCATTTTGAAGTTAATTTCATATAAAACTGTAAAAATTTATCATAAATTTGTTAGGGCATTAATTTACTCACGATATCCTGATATTCTTTAACATATATGAAAGTGATTCCAGAAAAAAATAATTAACATGCATGTGATTTAGTATAAACATTTTACTGGATGTTTTTGTCTCTACCAGATAATCTTTTTTTTATTGTATAAACAAATAACTTCAAGTTTTATGTTTGAAAAACATTTTATTTCCCTTCAGTTTGAGCAAAACTAAGTTGCAGGTCTACTTATCAAAAAAGACAAAGTGGGAACAAGCACACAGAACCCAATCAATATAGACATCTATGATCACTAAATTTAGAATACAACATCAAATCTCCATTTCCATATCTCTAGTTAAAGTTCTAGTTGGCTTAGTATTAATTGTTAACAGCTTTCAAAAACCAAATATCAGTGACATACTTACAGTCCTAAATATAAGGTATTTTTAATAGATTAACGTATTTTAAAATATTATATTTAATTTTTATAAAAGACATAATATATTTTAACTTTATTTTTATTTATTATAATAATTAAATCATTTATTTTAATCTTTTTTTTTGTCAATTAAAGATAATAAAGATACAATATCACATTTTTTCATAGTATATTGTATATTCACCATACTTTACTGTGTTTATTTTCTATATACAACAATTAATACAAAATAATAGACATAAAAATTTTTTATTCTTTCAACATATCACTTTATAAAATAAATCAAATTTTTTTTTTCTAAATACCTTCATATTTTTAGGACTAAAAGAAGTATACCAAAAAACTGAGGAGAGTTGTTATTGAAGGGAAACGGGTTTCCCAGAGGAGGGAAATATTCCTGTCCACACAATAACCAAATAATGCCACAGATGGAATCTCTCTCACACAATACTCCATTCTATCTAACTAAACACACTCTCCATCTTTGGTTACTGCCTTTAGCATAGATAGTATAAGATTAATTGTTGGCAAGCGAAGGCATGAACTAAACGAAGCAAATTAAGAATTGGTACAATACAAAGAATAAAGTGGAACGTTAAAGCCCAATATGCTGGAGCAAAGAATTGGCCACACTGATAACACACCACAGTCTCCGAGCATCGGTAATTTCTGAAGTTGACACCAAACATAAATGTCGTGCAGATGCTTAAAGAGTGAAGGTTACCTTCATCAGATATGCGTCGGCAATTTGAGTTGAGTGCTTGATAATGTTCTTCGCAACGTTCAGAAGTGCCTCCACATCGTAGTTTTCGTCTCCGGGGATGTGGCTTTCATAAACCTCCTTCATGATCTGATCGTCAGTCATGGAGAAAGGGTCTTGAGACGAAATGGGTTTAGCCATGCTTTCGATTTAGCCCAAGATACTTTCCAACTCCAAGTTTGAAAACAAATGGTGATTTGTGTTATTTTACTTGCACCCAATTATAATAGGCTATATATAGCCATAAGTATATTAATTTAAGTTTTCTTGTTTGATAAAATAAAATAAAATTAAAAAAAAAAAGTGCTTGGTTTTTGAAGATGACTCACCTATATCTATCAACAATTAATGACAAACCTGGTAGATGTGATGCGATTAATAATACTTGGTATATTTAATTAGTTCACACTGTACAAAGATAAAAAAAAATACAAAAATGGTCTTCGCTTTGTGAGAAGAATCGAAAGTACAATTGTTGAACTTGATTTATGATCCATATCTATCAACAACTAATGGCTAACATATCAGGGCTAGGGCTACGCTACGGCTATGTGTTAAATCTTAAGTTGAATTCTAAAATATTTAAAATCATATGCTTTTTAAGTTCAAAATATAAAACTCATATGTTTTAAGTTTAAGAAAAATTTACTATTTAATATAATCTTTATAAACATAAATTTGTCTCATAAACAAATAATGTGAAAATATAATAAATATAAATAAAAAATGGCTAACACTATAGATGCCATTAATAATATTCATGCATGCAATTAGTTGACGCAATACTAAAATAAAAAAATATGGTCTTTGTCTTATATATATGGAAGAATCAAAGTAGGATTGTTTAAAGGTCATTTTCATCTCAGAAACAAATAGGTCTATTCAATCTTTTCGGTGACAATATTTCATAGGTTAAGAACATGGTATGTCTTTACCTTGGGTATAATCAAACAAGGTGCCAATGGCCATGACTTACATTACCATTTCCTGGATCACAACTCATTTCAGACATATGCTCTATATGAACGAAATATTAGGACTGTGTAGAACATCATGAAGAGTATGAAGTATGGACTCTAATATAGACATAGGATACAATACGAACACAGATATCAGAATTTTGACTATTATTAGGATATCGTTATATATATTATATATAATATTTTAATATAACGTCGTGATAAAAAATTTAAATAAAAATATAAGATAATATTTTTATTTTTTCAAATAAATAAATTCTTTTCATAAAAAATTATGTTTTTAAACTTTAAAATTTTTAAGTGATTTTTTCTTAAAAATGAGAGAAAAATAAATTTAAAAATTATATAAAAATATCCTATTTAAATATCTAAACTATTTTAAAATATTTATTTGAATATAAAAATTATCTTAAAGTGTTAGCGATAAAAAATATTTTTTAATTAAATTTTGCTTCAAAGTATTTAACATGTATTGTGGTGTCAGTGTAGTGTATAAAGAGGTTTACGGGTTTCCTAAGGAAGAGTCATAAGGGTGACCTGGAACTGACTGTTGTGTTCTAGAAGGTTTACAGAAAGTCTTTGAGGATCCAACATGATTCACCGTGACAGTATGTCAAAGCGAAAATTGTATTGACAACTTAAGAACCAGTGTTTTAGCAAACATGGGGTGTACCAAAAAAATCTATGGACATGGACCTTGGAAGTCAAAGAAAAATGAAGAAATTAGTAGGGCGAAAAAGATCTGAAAGCATGATTTTGTTGAAATGGGTCAAAAAAAAGCCCAAAACTATGGGCGGCTTGAATTTTGTTTCTAGGCTACAGCTCTTGGGTTGCTTTAATTAACCCAAAATCAAAAGACAGAAAAAAAAATACTTAATGCTGCGAGGAAAAAAGGCTAAATTCCTTTTATACATCTCAAATTTTTTGAATATACATTTTATGTATTATAGAATTTTAATTTCTAAATGTAATTTACAATTTAAAAATTAAAATTTTGAAATATCTGAAATGTTGATTAAAAAATGGTATATGTAAAAGAATTGGCTAAAGGTTTCATTCCTTTAAAAAGAGTATGTGATGAAGTTTTGATCCTTGTTAAATTGAAATTACTATTCCTAATGGTTTAGATGATGAGCTACTATTCAATTGTTTTTTTTATATAAATCACTTATGACTTTTGTTTAATTTTAGTTTATTATTACTAGACAACGGTTAAATATATATTTGCTTTTTAAATGTATTTTTCCTTTTAGTTTTAGATAATGGTTTTTTTTTTTAAAATTTAAAATTATTTTATTTTATAATCCTTTGCATTTGCATTATATACAAATAGACGAAAAAAGATATGGTATTTCTTTTTTTCTCTAAATACATATAAATAGATATATCATAGTTAAAGAATTATACGAAGAAATTTCAATTTCTTTTATTATAAAAGATCAAAAAGTGTTGAAGTGTCATATTAGCAATAAATTTTGAAATGTTAGAGTTGTACATAGTTTTGTCTACTCTCTCCATAAAACTGGAGATGCTTCAAAGTTCTTAACATTCCAGCCAGTGGTGCTCTGGTCTTAACAAAATCAACCTTCGATTATAGTATTTACTTTGATGACTAGATCATCAATATCTTCTCTAGTCCTAGCAAAATCAAGAACCATTGGATGATTCTCCAACAAATAAACAATGTTAAGCTTAAAAGGAAAAAAGGAAAAAAAAAAAAAAAAAAAAGGTGAGAACTTTGAAGGAGAAGTAACTCTAAGAGAGACATTGTTGTCAAAGACAGTGACTCTAAGAGAGACTTTGTTGTCAAAGACTCAAGAAGAAGCCAACGTTGAAGGAAGAAGAGATGGAATTAAGAGGAAAAGACAACGTTGAATGAGAAGAGATGGAGATTAAATAGTAGTTTCGGGTATATAACTCTCGGTAAAGATAGCATTGTTAGGGTTTAAAATTGATTTATATAAAATGAGTTTTAAAAATTACAAGGTAGTGGAAGATGAGAAGTTTTGTTGCATGCAAATAACAGCAGTTCTAAACACAACCATCATCTATAACTAAAATTACATGGTGGTTCCACTTAATCTTCCATATTTTCTCATATACAAAGGTTATTATTGAACTATTATGAAATTTCTTCCATTATTTCAGTAGACAATGGGTTTTTTTTAAACTACTTTCTAAAATCTTCTATTTTTTTTTATTAGACAACAGTTATGTTCTTTTTACTAAAAAAATATTGTTAAAAATATATCGTGACATAATATATCTTATAATTTCACAATCAATCAAAACCACTAAAACAGAAAATAAGACCCCATGTGAAAATAACAAATTTCTTCCCCGTTAAACAAACAATAAGCAACTTCCTTTACCCTGTGTGAACTCGGTATTCAATACTTGTACTATGTTTGAAAGGTGACGCTGAACCATTGCAGAAGGTGTTTAGGTTGGATTAGAATCCTTTGATTCAGTTTTTCTTCTATTTTCTTTCCTACACTTTTTGATTCATTAAAAAATTTGAAATAATTTGTTTTTAATATTTTTTAATAAATTTTTATAGCATTATTTAAAATTTTCTACCCAAAAAATATAGAATGGCATAAGGCAGAGAGGATATGATTCCTTTTCAGTTTGGTGTGGTTTTATGGTCTTTCAAGATTTTGGTTTGGTGATTGGGATGTTTTTGGTGTCAAGTGTGAACCTAGAGAAATTTTGGTTGAATCAATGAAGCCAAGAAAAATCTTAATAACTTCTTTATCCGATGGACGACTTGAGTCAATTAAGTTACATCCTACATATATGTGTATATCAAGATAGCTTTTCTGTATCAGATTACAGATGCGTTATATATACATCTATAATTTTACACTTACTATATATATTTTTTACTTTTTATTTACAATTTTGTCTTTAGTTTTATACTTATAAATAAACTAAAAGTCATGATACCTGTAAAATGAGGAGTGGAACTTTTCCCATTAGATTATTAGTTCCATTGATCCAGTGATAATCCTACAATTGCTAATTAATAAGAATACCTTTAATATATAAATTAGCCTCTCTTAGAGTCAAACCAATCTATTTCTTATTATTAATCCATTCATATCCTACTTGCATATTGTAGGCCTGCACTTGGTTTATATACTTGAAGGAATATACTATTTACATACTTGTATGTGTACATTTGGTTTTTATAATTAGTGTAAGTTATTTGTGGAATAAAATTTATTATCTTCTATGCTCTACTCATTTCCATTGCCATTGGTGAGAAAAAGTAGTTTAAATATCTAATTAATACTTGTAATATTATTTTAAATATTTTTTAAGCAATGAAAGAGAAATGAGACGGGACAGACAACCAAAGAAAAATAATAAACAAAAAATAAGAGAAATAAATTATAAAAGAGATGAAACATAAATATAAAAGTAAGTGTAAATAAAAAAATATGTACATAATTACTTTTATTTCAGAGTTTTTTTTTTTTTTTTGTCATAGATAAGTAACGGATACACTTTGTGTTTATTGGAGAGGGGTTAGGTTCAAACCCAAACTATAAAAATGCTAGAGTTCGTATAATGTTAAAGAAGGGCTTTTAACCGGTTGAGCTATCTTCACTTCTTATTTCATAAATTGAACCATGTACAGCGCTGCTATCTGAAGGGATGATCCATATCCTTCTTAGTCTGTTGGCTCCATTCTAGTAGCTTCTAAATTATGCAGCAGGATTTAATTGCTTCACACACCACTCTAATCCCCTCCGTTTCAATCTGGGTCACTGTCGCTTTTAAATTTGTGAGAACGGAGCTAAGCTTCTGGTCAAATTGGGATAGTTCCAGCTTATCTTCTCTGAAACAAAACTAATGCTGTGTTATAAAATTATGCATAATTATGACTTAAAGTACTACAAATTTTTGCCAACAGCCAATTCATCCTAAATACTTGAATTGTTAAAAGAAAATTCATGTTTTTCTTCTTTTTTTTTTAATATCATATCTAATATATTCTCACACATAAAGCTTTTTAAATTTAAAATATGAATAGTAAATTAATAAAATTTTAATATTATATCAAAAACTAATTCATCTAAAAAATTTAAGTTGTTAAGAGAAAAAACAAGATTACTTTTTTAATGTTATATTCAACAATTTTCACTCATGCATGTATATATATATATATATATATATATTGAAGAATCGATAGGAACTTACGAGTCACCCTTGAGATAATCAATGTGAGTGGAACAAACCACAGTTGCAATGATTATCCAATATACATAAACAGGGATATCTTTTTTGGCCTCCTCGGCCAAACTTTTCATTGTCTCTGCTGTACTTATGTTACACCATTCCTCCAACTTAATGATTTGTTGAGTTGCTTGCAATACCATATTGACCAATTTGTTAAGCTCAGCCAAAGCTTCTCTCTTTGTTTCGATCCCTTGAAGCCAATGATTTTGCAACTGTGCCAATAGTTTTCCAAGTGAGGCGTCTGTTATTGCTTTCATCTCAGCCAGATGCAAGAGATTCCCATACTCCACAGCAAAAGCCGCCAATGTTATTGTTGCTTTTGTGCCCCAGTTGCAATTCTCGAGCCTATGAAGTATCCTCATTGTTTTTTGCTGAGCATGTTCCGAATCACGAGCAGGGTGACGTGTCATCTGTTATCATAACACAAACACAGTATTGATATTTAAAACAATGATTCAACTGTATATCGAAGACATCATAATATATATTGGTTTTCTTTCTCTAAAATATTAAAACAGTTTTGAACTTACATATCTAATCTTATAACCAGTGTCTTCATATAATTAACTGGGAGAAATATGGAAAATAATAATTGTTGTAGAACCTGATAGCCAATTTTCTTTATTTTAGAGCATGGTAAGGTGAGATTGTCTGGGAAAGGCTTGTCAAGATCTTTGATATCCTGTAATTAATCATATCTAATAAGTAAGTTGACACAAAATCTCTAAAGCGATATTAAGGTTTTTTTTTTTGTTCCCATTAGACAATGTATGATAGATCTGGCAAAAGCTTAGCAGGGCATAAAATTTATAAATATCTATCATGTATAATTACAAATAGGTGAAGCCAAGTTGGAATGCCTGCTGGAAGGGTTGCCTCCGCATATGAAAAGCTATTGAGAGAATGGTCTATCAATAGTTTTATATTATACGATGAACAGACCCAAAACTCCCTTATCATGTTGAAATTGTAATGGTAATTAAAATTTAATTAAGAAAGTAATGGTAGAGAGATTATTTTATGATTATGAAGCTAAAAAGATACTAATACTATATTAAAAATTAATTTAATTCAAAAACTCAAACTGTTAGATAAAGAGTTTACAAATGCTTTTTTATTATATACAATATTAAACAAGATTGTTTCCAATAAAAAAATACATGTAAAAGACCGATGTATATATACATAGAGAGAGAGAAGTTTACTGTTGGTGGATCAGTGCCGACAATTTGATTTGAGTGCTTAATAATGTTTGCGACAATGATGAGAAGTGACTCCACATCGTAGTTTTCATTTTGGGACATGTGGGTTTCATATACTTTCTCCCTGATCTGTTCGTTAGTCATGGAGAAAGGGTCAAGATTTCTGAAACTTTAGAATACTAAGGTTTTGATTTAGCCGAAGATACTTTCAACGTCTTAAGTTTGAAAGCAAAAGATGATCTGTTCTCACCAAGCATGAAACACACTGCTATTTATAGCCATAAGAGGCATGATCGAGATTTTCCTTCGGATTCCTTAAACCCTAATTGTGTTTTGGTTCAAACTACATGTTAAAGAAAAGGATTATATACACCAAAGATAAAGGCATATATATAACATATTCTGTCCTATGCCAAAGATGAAGGAAAAGGAATATCATATAATGTTTCACAAATATTATACCTTAAAGAAATGAATAAATTAGCTACCATAAGTAAAAGAGAAGAACATCATAAGATGCCAAAGGTACAAATGAATGAACTGCGTGGCCCTCTTAGTCATTTGCAAGAATATTAATGCGAAGTAGCCTTGCACATTAAGGTTTGTTATTTTGACTGTGGCTAATGCATAAACTCCTTATTCATTTATTTTTTTCATGATACACATTATATACCTATGAAATGTGATTACAGATTGAATTAAATATATATGTAATTAAGAAATAAAATAAGGATTTGTCTAAGTTACCCCATAGGTTAAACTACCCATATTTAATGAACCAATAAAAAAGTGAAAGATGTAGATACTATAGGCCCACATGTTCAGTTAACTTATTACAAGCATTAATGATTATTATAAATTTTAATAACAAAATTCTATTTTATTACAAATCAGCCTTATTTTTTTTTTTCAAATTTATATTTTTCATCCTTCTTCAATTACTTTCTTTTCACTTCATTTTTTCATCCTTTTCGCTTTTTACTTTTCGACCTATATATAAATATTAAAATTTTATTTAAACTAATATTTAACTAATCTATTAACCCTTCCTCTCCCTTAATTTTTTTTTTTATAGTTTTTTTATACTTATATAATTTATTGTATATTATTCTACTTAAGTAATACTAAAAAAATATAATTTATTATTAAAAAAATTTACATTTCTAATAAAAAATATTATCTATAAACAAGACTTTATAAATAAGTAAAGACTTAAAATTAAATCTTTTAAATATTTATTTATTGGTTATAAGTAGAGATTTTTTCTTTTATTTTTTATTTAAAAATAAGATTTTTTTGTTAAAAAAAAATAAGGGAGACATAAGAAACATATGGCTAAAGAAGACCTTGGAAGAGAGAGAGATGCGATTGAGGAGGATGAAATTAAATAAAAAATTAAAAATATAACCTTAAGTGTGAATTTTAGTAGTCATGAGGTAAATTTAAAAATACAAAAAAATTGACTATTCAAGTTAAAAGTAAATGTATCTTTACCGTCTATTATGATATTAAGGCTCTTGATTTAGCCACGTAACATGGGATAGTATAACCCATTTATTACTTGAGGTCAGTTAGACTCTCTCATAAAATAAATCTACCTTTATATATATGTTCTATGGTAGTTTTCTTGGATTTCTCAAAGCCATACGAATAACTACATAAATGCTGTAATACTTTGAGAAGACGTAAACTTTTTCCTTAAGAGGGGATTCTCCTTTCCACATCTTGCGGACAAGGACTAATGATAAGTAAAAAGTTTAAACAAGGAACAATGTCTATTTAATTTTAAGGAATTAATAGATAGAGCTGGGTTTGATGAATGGGAAACTAAAGTGGAAACCTAAAGAGTTGTTTGGTTTAAGAAATGTTTTTCATATTTTTAGCTTTTGAAAATTTATTATTTGTTGAATTTCTTATATTTTTAATTGTCTTTTTTTTTTTTCATCCAGTTATTTTCAATTGTTTTTTATAGCCAAGGAATCATCTTCAATGTATTTTTTTTCAATTTTTAGTTTTTGATGTATATATTTCAATAGAATCTTTTTTCTATTTATTGAATCAAACACTTTTTTTTTTATAGGAGAATCAAACACGTTTTTGAACCTTATTGTAATTTTCACTAGAAATAAAAATTGAAAAAAATTAAAGTAACCATGCACTACTCTGGTTTTCAAAGAAATTCCCAAGTTTATTGTGTTGTATTCTTTTTTCTTTTCCGTAAAAACTTTTTCAAGTATTATATAGATTAATCTGATTCGAATTAAGTAGAAGATTATAAGAATAATAAATTTTTTTATTAAATTTTAATATAATTATATTTTTAATTAAAATTTAAATATAAAATTTTTAATTAAATTAAAACAACCACCGCTAACTAATTTACACTTAGCGAGGTATTATGTTGTATTTTCTTGTTAAAAGAAACACGTTTCCTCAATGACAAGGTTTTCCAACATAGTATTCTTAATTTTGTATTACAGAAATAGCACAAAGGGCAAGAAAGTGAACAAAGATGACAACATCCTCGCATTAAGCTTCTCGCGCATAAATAATTATTTAAACATATCCATACTTAAAGTTTACCAATAAAATAAGATACACACATATATTCTAAAGAAGTTTGCATCATTAATTATTTATTAATCGCAAATAATCACGTGAAGACTAATTTTGGAGGAAAAGCTTGAACCATTGGGCAGAGATTTTAGGATATCTCTTTCTGTTATTTTTGAAATCCACAAAGTTTAATCCAAACTGCAGAGTGTATCCTTTATTCCATTCAAAATTGTCTATTAAAGACCACATGAAGTATCCTTTTACATCAACTCCGTCATTCCTACGTAGATAAAGCCAAAGTTAACACAAAAAGTATTGTTAAAATGTATACACTATATAGAATAAATAGCTATAGAAATTGTGGGATAGATTGTAGCTTACTTAATTGCAGAGAGAACGTAATAGAGATGCTCATTATGGTAACGAATTCTAGGAACATCCAAAAGGGCTCCTTGATGAGGGAGTCCTAGCTCGTTGAAAGTAGCTATTCCTATTCTCACGGTGATATATACATTGGGTTAGAATAAAAACACAAATAGTTACATATATACAGTTAATTTTGCAATCAATCTTAAATGTTAGATGAATTTACCATTTTCTGTAATGTAAATTGAAGGGTCATTGTACTTTTCCTGTATGTAGCACAATAGATCTCGAACTCCTTTTGGATAACTATACATCTTTGAAGCAGTCTACACATAGAAATGAATAATGTCAAGAACAAATTCAACTTAAAAACTTAAATTATTAAAATATATATATATATATATAGAGAGAGAGAGAGAGAGAGCTCTTTTCGGGACAAAGTAGAAATCTGTTCGTGAAACAAATAAGAACAATATCAAGCTGCAGATGAAGTAGTCATATATATACATATAGAGCTCTTTTTGGGACAAAGTAGAAGTCTGTTCGTGAAACAAATTAGAACAATATCAATCTGCAGATGAAGTAGTCATATACATACTCGTTCTCCAATGGAACTTCCTTTACACCAATCTGTAATAACAATCAAGGAAGAAATCAACAAACTTCTATCATATATATATATATAGCCAGAAAATTTCTTTCAATTCTTTTTGACAGTTAGATAAAATCATTGAGTGGGTATAATAGTTCGGAAGATCTGATAAAGCTGCTCTTACCTGTAAGATGAACACCAGTATCTGTGATATAGCTTGGGGGATCATTTTCAGATGAGTAATCGGCAGCAAACTTGGAGGTGTAGTAATTTATACCAATAAAATCGAATGAACCTTTGAGTTTCTTGGATTCATCAGGAGAGAACGGACGTAATCGTTCCCCCGCACGAGTTCGCATGGTTTCCGGGTAGGCACCTGTTGTGAGCGGTTCCATAAACCTGCAATACACAACAAAATTTGCAATCCATTACCAGCTCGAACATCGCCTTAATAAAGTTCCTACTAATTTTATATCATAGGTAGGAAATAGGGACATTTATTAAGATGAAAGTTTTCATTTAGACTTAACGACCCATCGAAAAAGGGAATCAATAACACCAATTGATACTTCAAAGATAGTATTGTGTTCATGCATTTATGAAAATTATTAACTACTCATATAGAAAATGATTCATATATCTATAAAGATGCCGTCAGATATTGAACTAGCCTAATTTTAAAATTGCACAATAAAACGGTTTCACTACTTGTAAGATCTTTATTAATTCATGTGTAATCTCCCGTAAGTAGCTAGTTAATAGCACGAGAGTTGCTAATTCGCAGACCCATATCTAACATCTATTTTTTGCACTTAGACAATATTTCGTAACTCCATATAGATTAACATTCTATTGACCTTTAGATTTTGTATTACCAATTCTCATGAAACTTACCATCCCAACCAAAAGTCCATAGCTCGAAATGCAGCTTTTAAATCCTTTTTCTCGTTGGAGTATGGAACGGCCCATATACTATCTAAAGTTATGCCTATCTCACCATTTTGGGATGCCTGCATATAGTGCACACATATTTAGAAGTATGCCCTTTGGAAATCTAGTGCAACAAAGTCCTCAGTATGTTAGAGCTTCAGAGTTCTGATCAGATGCACAAAACCTTGTACTTGTTTTTGTAGACTTGGACAGCCTCTGAGTGAGCACGAAGTATGTTGTGTGCAACCCTATAGGGCTCTATTCCTGGATCGCCACTGTGACCTGGTGCAAAACTTCCATCAACGTAGCCAGTGTAGCAGTAAATATGTGGCTCATTAAAAGTGATCCAGTGTTTCACCCAACGTCCAAATTTCTCAAAGCAAAGGTCCGCAAAGTCCCTAAAGTCATATCTGCATACATAAAAGATGAGTTTAAGTATTAGTTCCAGTGTTTAATTAACTAATTTAATTAAAAGTTGATTTATAAAAAAGTGGGGCTAGTGTTAAGAGACCTGTATAGTATCTAGGAGGTTTAGGTTTTATTTTTTTTAATGTAACCAAAAAGAAATTGCTTTATATGTTCTGTTAAAACCAATTCTACCTAAAAACTTAAACTGTGCTTAGAAAAAGTTTTGTATTATATTCTACATCTTGAAAGAAAAGGAATGTATTTCACTCAAATGTCTTACATTTCAATATCTCATTGGTGTCAAAAATTAATTCATCACATAAGCCTAAATTATTAAGAGAAAGTCAAATACTAGTTTTATATTATATCTAACATAATTTCACATACAAAAGTTCTTTTAAATTTAAGTGTAAACTAAGTACAAACTTATTCATACTATATGCTAAAATTTTAATTTAACTTTCAAAGTGATTGCAAGGAGATTCAATCTTATAATTATTAAGTTAAAGACACTCTATTAATATATCAATAACAATTTAATCTAAAAGGTTAAGTTGTTTGGAAAAAAACCAAAGACTAGTTTTAAATTAAATAACAATAGGGAGGTATTTGATTGCAATCAACCTTAGGAGGCATTCATTTGCACGCAGCCCCTCAATGTACAATTGTTTTCTGCACTTAGGAGAGAACTCTCATCCTCAATCCTATTTGTCTTGAATCTGCTATCTTATAATATTACATGGTAAACTCTACAAGTCCCACTATCTATAGTAATATGTCACCGAAATAGAAATAAATCATCTGTCCTAAAACATGATAAGTTACACAACATATATTATAAATTTCAAAAAGCCCATACTAAATTCAAATTATGATTCTAATATTTTTTTCATGTCATAGGATTTTAACAACTAGCATGGGTGTCACTCACATCATGTCTTCTTTTAAGAAGCCACCATATTTATCCTCTAAAGCTTGAGGACGATCCACATGAAAAAGAGTCACAAATGGTATCAACTCTGCAATAAATGAGACTCAACTAATTTATTTAAATTATCAGTTGGATGAATATTTTACTTATAAAAAAAATGTTGTAAATTATAAATGTGAGTTTTTTAACTATTTTTATCGAGGAGCATAAGCAGTCGTTGGTAATAATCAATTCCTTCTTGATTTATGCCCCCACTGAGCTTTCCATCTGCACATAGTTTATTGACATGGTTAACGTGAAACATGCAGCAAGCATGGTTAGAATTATGAGTTTGACTTACCTGGTAGTATCCTAGACCAAGAGATGGAGAATCTGTAAGCACGCGTGTTCATTTCCTTCATTAGTTTGATATCTTCCTATAACATTCAGTAAAGTGAAACATTATATTGCGGAGAGAGAAAGATGGATGAGAAGAAATATATGTATGTCTTAAGAAATAGTTATCTATTTATGTTGGGAGTTCAAAATAATCAGTATATTCCTCTGATAAATTAACTTGGACTTACATCATAACGACAATACGAGTCACAAGCAACATCACCATTGCTTCTATCTGTTATTTTCTCTGCATGACAATTCAAACAAGAGGGGAGGGGGATTTAGATGTGCCACTACAATAACATCTAATCATTTACATCTGCTTAAATATGTTAACTCAAACTTGAGTCCATATATATATATGCACCAAAAAAAAAAAAATTAAAAGAGTTGTATTTTTATTTAAGTCTTCCAATTAATTTCAACTAGATTAGTTATGAGTTTATTAGAAACTTTATAATAAATTTATACCTCACATATACAAGTGATAAAAATTATAAAAAAAAAAAAAAAAATTGGGACTAAAGCGTGTACTGTAGCTACGGTTTTTCTTGTAGTGTACATGCATAATTTACGTGTGAGGTTGTTGTGCATGATCTATATACTATGTATGTAAGCATGAAAGCAGAAGACAGTGAAAAAAGCAATAATATAGCCTTAAGTTGATTGAGAAAAATACTTAGAAGGAAATAATCGAATTGGAAAACCTTCATTTGATTCCATTCTCTTCCCTGCTTGGATTTCTATCTGAAAGAAAGAATAACATACCTGGATGAAGATGGGTGAAGGTATCCCATGCACTTTTTCCTCTCTTATTAATTGCACCTTCAATCTACATCGTCAACAGAAAAACATTGAGTGCTCTTGTTATTAATATTAATAAAAGAATGCATGTTTCATAGTCACAGATGTTGATTTTGTAATGTTTAGGTAAAATTAAAACAGGAAAAAAAAAAAAAAAAAAACAAAAATCATACCTGGTAGGCCGAGGTTGCAGTCCCAAAAATGAAGTCTTCTGGGAAACTGCTCTTACCCAAAGGATAAACAATATCAGTGGGTCGAGCTGGTGCAAGATCCGTGGAATCTATGCCTTTTCCATAGGAGAAATTGTTCTTCTTCTGACCGAACTGATTCACATTGAGAAATTATTGTTAGAAATTATAATTAGATCACTGCTAACGAATTACAATTTAATTTTAACTGAAAATTAGAGTAAACTGTCAATAATTTTCATAATATTTCGAAATCTCATAAATCCCTAATCTAAATGGGATAAATCATAAGCACTTCCCTGATCTTTGGCTATAATCCATGTACTTTTAATTAGTTACTTAAAATACAACTTAGGGCATGTATTAGAGGAAGTGGAATTCTTTCTCTAAAATCTTAGATTTCAATATCTATTGGGGAGGCATTGATTTGCATTCAATCTTGGAAAACGTCATTTGCATTTAGCCTAATAATCTACAAGTTTTTTTTTTTTTTCTATATATAATTTAAAATAATTTCTCAACATCATATCTTATTTGACATTCATGGACACTCATATTTAGATAATTACAATGAGATTTTTAGACTGGCTATCTTATTGCATAACCCTAACTCCAATAACTATTTCTAGTTTAGGGCATCTATACAAATTCCATAACTCTGATTAATTACACCTAAGACTTTAAAATTGATTCCCTATCGAAATGTCCAAATTAAAAGGAACCAACACAATAAATTCAGATTATTATTCTATCGTAATACTTCTCATTACAAATTATTATTCCAATGTACTACTTCTTTGTAATAAGAAGGAATAGGGATTTGAATGTAACTATATTTTCTAATTTCATGATAGATGTGTAAATTTTAATATCTTAATATTATTCATATAATTTACTCTAACAAATATGAAAGAAATTTGAAATATGTCAAAAAATCAGAAATCGAAAAGGTATATTTGTACACACAATTATCTTAGGATAGGTTTCCTTGGTTTCTGTTGAAATCGAGTGGGCTTTCTGAGGAACAGCAACATCTGTGGGCAGAGAATCACTTCAGTGCCTTTAATATTGAGAACATAATTAGCTCATAGGAAGAAAAAAACAAAAAAAGAAAACATCTAAATATGCATTAAACCTATCTTCCTTCTGATCTTTGTCACGTGCTCCGTTAAATTTGTGAGAAAAGAGTCGAGCTTTTCAGCAAATTGGGATAATTTAGGCATGTATTCTCTGAAATAAAAATGATTAATGCTATTATAACTATGAGAGTATACAAAATTATCAATAATTAATTTAACTAAAAACTTAAATCATTTTATATATGAAAATTAAGAGATTGTTTTATATTATATCTAACGTAAAAAAGAACTTACGAGTGACCTAAGAGAATACTGATCTGCGTGGCACAAACTACAATTGTGATGATTACCCAGTAGACATCAAGGGGGACCTCTTGTATGGCCTCCAACAGTTCTGGCACTTCCCTTTGGCGTACACCTATTTCAGAGAGCTTCTTCAACTCAACGATGTACTCAATTATTTGCAATACCAGCTTGACCAAATATTGAAACTCATCAAAAGCTGGTCTCTCTATTTCAATGTTTTGAAGCCTATTTATATCAAAACCACCATTCAGTAGTGCCAACGATTTTCCTAGTGGAGGAGTTGTTGCTTGAATTTCAGCTCGGTGCCAGAAATTCCCATACTCCATGGCAAAAGCTGCTAAAGTTATTGCAGCTTTTGCATCCCAGTTAGAGTTTCTAAGCTCATAAAGTATTGCCATTGTTGTTTGGTGAGCATGATCCTTTTCATGAGTTGACTGGCATGTCATCTGTCATCATGTATAATTAATTCAGCAATTTATTGTTTCATTTAATGGTATTACATAAATTATCATGTTAATATAAAAAAAAAATATATGGAGAATTAAATATTAAATATTTACATACAACCTGATAACCAATTTGCTTTATTTTTGATAACGGTAACGTGAGACCCTCAGGAAGAGGCTTGTCCTTTGCAAACTCAATGGACTCAGTGGTAGTCTGTAATAAATCATATCTAGTTAGTAAATTAAAATATACTCACAAATTTCATGTCATAAAAAAAAAAATGGCCACAAACTAAATATATATATTTGTTACAACACATTGATGCAGTAGAGCCTTTGACTCAGCAGGGGCAATCATTTTGAAGTTAATTGCATATAAAATTGTAAAAATTTATCATAAATTTTTTAGGGCCATTAATTTACTCACGACATCCTGATATTCTTTAACATATATGAAAGCGATTACAGAAAAAATAATTAACATGCATGTGATTTAGTACAAACGTTTTACTGGATGTTTTTGTCTCTACTAGAGAATCTTTTTTTTATTGTATAAACAAATAACTTCAAGTTTTAGGTTTGAAAAAATTTTGTTTCCCTTCAGATTGAGCAAAACTAAGACCATGTCATGGTCATAAACTATATATATATATATATATTTTACAACACATTGATGCAGTAGGGCCTTTGACTCAGCAGGGGCAATCATTTTGAAGTTAATTTCATATAAAACTGTAAAAATTTATCATAAATTTGTTAGGGCATTAATTTATACTCACGACATCCTGATATTCTTTAACATATATGAAAGTGATTCCAGAAAAAAATAATTAACATGCATGTGATTTAGTACAAACGTTTTACTGGATGTTTTTGTCTCTACCAGAGAATCTTTTATTTATTGTATAAACAAATAACTTCAAGTTTTAGGTTTGAAAAACATTTTATTTCCCTTCAGATTGAGCAAAACTAAGTTGCAGGTCTACTTATCAAAAAAGACAAAGTGGGAACAAGCACACAGAACCCAATCAATATAGACATCTATGATCACTAAATTTAGAATACAACATCAAATCTCAATTTCCATATCTCTAGTTAAAGTTCTAGTTGGCTTAGTATTAATTCTTAACAGCTTTCAAAAACCAAATATCAGTGACATATTCACAGTCCTAAATATAAGGTATTTTTAATAGATTAACGTATTTTAAAATATTATACTTAATTTTTATAAAAGACATAATATATTTTAACTTTATTATAAGAATTAAATAATTTATTTTAATCTTTTTTTGTCAATTAAAAATAATAAAAATACAATATCACATTTTTTCATAGTACATTGTATATTCACTATACTTTATTGTGCTTATTTTCTATATACAACAATTAATACAAAATAATAGACATAAAAATTTTTCTAAATACCTTTATATATTTAGGACTAAAAGAAGTATACCAAAAACCGGAGGAGGGTTGTTATTGAAGGGAAACGGGTTTCCCAAAGGAGGGAAATATTCCTGTCCACACAATAACCACATAATGCCAAAGATGGAATCTCTCTCACACAATACTCCATTCTATCTAACTAAACACACTCTTCATCTTTGGTTATTGCCTTTAGCACAGACAGTATAAGATTAATTGTTGGCAAGCTAAGGCATGAATTAAAGGAAGCAAATTAAGAATTGGTACAATACAAAGAATAAAGTGGAACATTAAAGCCCAATATGCTAGAGCAAAGAATTGACCACACTGACAACACACCACAGTCTCCGAGCATCGGTAATTTCTGAACTTGACACCAAACATAAATGTCGTGCAGATGCTTAAAGAGTGAAGGTTACCTTCATCAGATATGCGTCGGCAATTTGAGTTGAGTGCTTGATGATGTTCTTCGCAACGTTCAGAAGTGCCTCCACATCGTAGTTTTCGTCTCCGGGGATGTGGCTTTCATAAACCTCCTTCATGATCTGATCGTCAGTCATGGAGAAAGGGTCTTGAGACGAAGTGGGTTTAGCCATGCTTTCGATTTAGCCCAAGATACTTTCCAACTCCAAGTTTGAAAACAAATGGTGATTTGTGCTATTCCACTAGGCTATATATAGCCATAAGTATATTAATTCAAGTTTGGTTGTTGAAGTTGATAAAAGAAACAAGAGCTTGGTTGTTGACGTTGACTCATCTTTATCTATCAACAATTAATGACGAACCTGGTAGATACGATGCGATTAATAATACTTGGTGTATTTAATTAGTTCACACTGTACAAAGAAGAAAAATACAAAAATGGTCTTCGTTTTGTGAGAAGAATCAAAAGTACAATTGTTGAAGTTGATTTATAATCCATATCTATCAACAACTAATGGCTAACATATCAGGGCTAGGGCTACGGGCTATGTGTTAGATTTTTGAAAAATAAATTGAATTCTAAAATATTTCAAATTATATGTTTTAAGCTAAAATATTCATATGTTTTAAGTTTAAGAGAAATTTACTATTTAATATAATCTTTATAAACATAAATTTGTCTCGTAAACAAATAATGTGAAAATACAATAAATATAAACTAAAAATAACTAACATGCGATTAATAATATTTATGCATACAATTAGTTGACGCAATACTAAAATAAAAAATATGGTCTTTGTTTTATATATATAGAAGAATCAAAGTAGGGTTGTTTAAAGGTCATTTTCGTCTAAAAAACAAATAGGTTTATTCAATCTTTTTGGTGACAATATTTCATAGGTTCACATGACTATATCATAGAAAAATGAAATTTTTGTTTTGTTTATTAGAAGAGTCAAACTAAAATATGTGTTGATCGGCATATTGTCACGTCATCATGGTACAATTTTCCTTCTTTGCAGATCAATTGTCAAAATTATCATATTTTTTTAAAAATAAAATTAATTATCTTGACTAGTTGCTATCAACCCACTTGACCTGCCATGTCCTTAATATCTTTACTCTGCCAACGCCTTATTAATACTAAGCAAAGAACTTGTTAAGAACAGGGTATATCTTTACTTTGGGTATAATCAAACAGGGTGCCAATGGCCATGACTTACATTACCAATTCCTGGATCACAACTCATTTCAGACATATGCTCTATGTGAACGAAATATTAGGACTGTGTAGAACATCACGAAGAGTCTATGAAGCATGGACTCTAATATAGACATAGGATACAATATGAACACAGATATCAGAATTTTGACTATTATTAGGATATCGTTATATATATATATATTATAATATTTTAATATAACATCGCGATAAAAAATTTAAATAAAAATATTTTGATATAATATTTTTATTTTTAAATAAATATAAAAGATTATGTTTTTAAATTTTTAAATGATTTTTATTAAAAATGTGAGAAAAATAAATTTAAAAATTAAATAAAAATATCTCATTTAAATGTTTAAACTATTTTAAAATATTTATTTTAATTGTTAATTCAAATGTCAAAATTAATAAAAAAAAAATTAATTAAATTTTGCTTAAAAGTATTTGATATGTATTGGACGACCGTTGGTGTCAGTGTCAGTGTCGTGTATAAAAAGGTTTCCGTGTTTCCTAAGGAAGAGTCATAAGGGTGACCTAGAACTGGTGTTGTGTTCTAGAAGGTTTACAGAGAGTCTTCGGGGATCCAACAGTGATTCACTGTGACATTATGTCAAAGTGAAAATTGTAATGACAAATTAAAAATATTTATGGACATGGGCCTTGGAAGTCAAAGAAAAATGAAGAAAAAATAGTAGGGCAAAAAAGAACTGAACGCATTATTTTGTTGTAATGGGTCAAAAAAGCCCAAAAACTATGGGCTGCTTGAATTTTGTTTCTAGGCTACAGCTCTTGGGTTGCTTCAATTAACCCAAAATAAAAAGAAAGAAAAAAAAATACTTAATGCTGCGAGGAAAAAAGGCTAATTTTTTTATACATCTCAAATTTTTTGAATATACATCTTATGTATTATAGAATTTTAATTTCTAAATGTAATTTACACTTTAAAAAATAAAATTTTGAAATATCTGAAATGTTAGATTAAAAAAATGGTATATGCAAAAGAATTGGCTAAAGGTTTCATTCCTTTTAAAAGAGTATGTGATAAAGTGTTGATCCTTGTTAAATTGAAATTACTATTCCTAATACTTTAGATGATGACCTACTATTCAATTGTTTTGTTAGACCGTCTTGTGGCTAAGAATAGTACATATTGGCACACTTCTTGTAATTATGTTAATTTAGAAATAGATGATTTGATTTACATGGTCTTTGCTTAAAATTTTATGGAGTTTAATCATTTAGATTTTATTAAATTGCACTAGGGAATTAAGTAAGTTAACATAACTATATAGGATTGATTTGCCAAGAAATTTGATGTCAACTAATTATGTGAATTTAACCAATAATGAAGGAATTAGGATTAGAATGGGAAGATGCAAGAAAATTTAAACGATGCTTTATCTATAAAGAGTCCAGATTCATAATTAAGTAAAGTCAAAACCCTAACACGTTTATTTATTTGATTTCAGTTTTGATACTTTCAAATAATTTAGATATTTTAATTTTGGTCATTTTGTTTATTTTATTTTCTATATTACTTTCACGAGTAAAATAATATCCATTAGGGTAGGGCCGGGAATCTTGTCTTGTTAAAGATGTGGATGTACGTCTATTTTCATGCATCATTTTGTCAACAAAGTAGGTAGCATGCTTGAGGATTTTTTCAATAGCCAAACAATATATTCTCACATATTTCAAATTTTGTAATTATTTAAAAGGATAAAATTATAAATAAAAATATATAAAAATATGTGTACGTATAACATCCTTGTTTTCAATAATAAGGTTAAAAAAGAAAGTCTACATCAAACTATGTGTCACTCTAGTTGTGGACAGGTTAAGTGGGTTTTTCTTCCTCAGGAATCAAGAAAATCTATTGTAAAATGGAAAATTATGTTGAAACGTTAAAGTAGTTCACGAAGAGAATAAATGGTGAAGAAATATCTCTAGTCATTAGAGCACTCTCTCCATTTTATATATTTAATGAGTAATAATATAATTTTATGAAAAATATCTTTAGTAATTGGTGCTTTCACTATTTGAATTAAGAAAATATACATTAATTATTTGTTAAAGATAAAAGTAGAAAAAAGGCATTTCATTATGAATTGAGATTGTTAAAAAAAAAAAAAAGAAGTTAATCAAAACAAAATAAAAACATTTTGCCAAATTTGACAATCAAAATAGAATGGATGGAGTAAAAATAAACAAACTCTAAGATGTAGTAATGTCAATTAAAGGTAGTAAAATATGTAACTAGTAGGAAAGCATATTGATTGTACAAAATATCCGTGTAATCTAGAACTAACTGGAAGAAGTAAAGTCTATAAAAAAAAGGGAGAAATGTGATGTGTACGCATGTCATTTTTTACACACCTTCCACCTCATTAAGTGGCTAAGCCATGAATTAATTAAAAAAAAAATTGATTTTTTGTTCCCACCTTACATCTCCTATACACACCTATTTTCCCTCTCTATTTCTAGAAATGAAAGATAGCACTTCTAAGATAGGAAACACTATCTTTGAGTGAAAAAAGATAAAATTTATTATCTAGAGTCTTGTCATTTCTCCCTCAAAGATAGTGTTTCCTATCTTAGAAGTTGCTATTTTTCATTTCTAGAAATATTATATATATAATATAATATAATATAATGTTATGTTTGTGTAAGAAAAGATAAAAAGTGAGATTTAATTTAATATTTAATCATATTTCTCTAAAAGTTCTTGGAACATTTTTAATTTTAATTTTAATTTTTAAAGACTAAGTTATTAGGTTATAATTCTTGTCTTATTATTATTTTTTTCTTTTATTTATGACAAAAAAAAAAAGTGAGAAAAGATAATTCTATCAATAAGCACTGTCTTTTCTTTGATGGAACAAAAGAAGCGAAAAGATAGCACTTCTTGTTAGAAAATATCTTTAGTAGTAAAATCTTTACTTTAGTGAGGAGACTGGGAATTACCTTGGAGGGGAGGGAGAATTTATGCCGAGAACTGATTTATTATTGAAGCTTAAGTTGTTAAAAAGTAATTTTTATATTATATTTAATATGTATTCACATACTCAAATATTTTTGAGTGTTAAAAGGTCAATAGAGTACATATATTTTTATCATGTATTAAAATTATATTTTTAATTAAGAAAATAATAATAAAAAATTTAATTTCTTCACTATGTGATTAAAAAAAGTTTAATATTATATTAAAAATTAATTCATTTTAAAAATTTAATATGTTAATAAAAAATTTAAAAACAATTTTGATATTATATTCAATCTAAGGTGTAAAAACCTGCTTAAAGACAACTTTCTACTGCATCAAACCCCACTCTCCTAATATACATGATGTATTATAATGAAAGTAAGAATATGCATATGCATGTGCAATAAAGCAAGAGCAGCTTTTGAAGGTTTGCTTGTGGCTATGGGACGTAAAGCAAGCCGCGTGTAGTACAGATAAGACATCTTGCAAGGGTGAGGTGAGGACCCTGCAAGAAAGTATAGGTAATGCTTGGGTCTAGCTATGTATTCGCTCACTGGCTGGCACCTTCTTCAGTCATCATTGACACAACTATGACTCTGATACCCAGCTCGTACAATAATCACCAAAACCAGAGCAATGCACCCTCCTTTGTCCCTTCTACCTGTCTTATCCGAATGGTTTTGTCGTTTAATCTTTAATAAAAATCGACCTCGTCTGCGTCTGCCTCCAGTTGTCGCATTTATGAGTGTTGTCGCATTTATTACTCAAAGCCACACATTTATTGGTTAATAATTATTTTCATGTTGTCCTATGCCGAAATATCTGGATCATGCAATATTGTCACGTTCTTTGAAGACACTCTGATTGCTATCGTTAACTAAACAAGGAAGAATGCTTTTACGGTTGAAAATTTATTTTGAATTTTAAATTTGAAGAATGATATTTCATCCAATTCTTACTGTAATAAATTTATCGATTGAATTTAGAAGATACTGTGATTGCTATCGTTAACTAAACAAGGAAGAGTGCTTTTATGTTTGAAAATTTATTTTGAATTTTAAATTTGAAGAATGCTATTTCATCCAATTCTTGCTGTAATAAATTTATTGATTGAATTTAGAAATAAATAAGATTTTTCTCTTTTTTCAATCTTAAGAGCATACTCTTAGCTTAGTATATTCAAATGGAAAGTTCATCAGAATACTAATCCTAAAATATATTCGAACCTTAAAAGAAGTTGCTAATCTTATAAGATATTAATGAGTCATAAAGAGGGTAAAAATTTAGATATGGTGCTTATTTAGTGTAGTTGTGTAGAGTTTCTAAGTCACTAACTTCCCAAATTAATCAATATTTTGTTGTACGCGTTGTGGAATATTGAGTTTATATTTTCTTGTATCACTTTTTGTCTCATTTTCTAAGTATTTTTTATATAATTTTTTAAGAAAATTACTTTAATAAGTTGATGATACTTGTAATATTATATTTAAAAAAATTATTTTATTTAATTTTTAAATACCAAAGCAGAACTTTCTCTTCACCCGAAAAAAAGAAAAAAGAAAAAGTTGGGGCATCTCTCATTACTCCCTTATAAATGGCATCCAAGGGAGAGCTCCTAGACCAACTACAAAAGCCTAATTTCTCTTCCACAACCAATCCCAAGAGTTCAAACCAGCTTCTCTTCAAAACCAACCATGGCTTTTATAGGAAACACTCTATCATCTCTCTTCAACCATGATGACAAAGATCCAAATCCATTAACCTTGTCTGATGAGCAAATCTCTGAAGAAATCTACACAACCCATGTCCACAGTGACATCAAATTGGATGTTGACTCTCTTTTCTCCCTTTCTGAAAACATCCTTGAGCGTTCTACCCACATAGTTGACAACGTTGTGCAGGTAAAATAATACACTTCCGCACTTAACCATTTTTTCCCCTTTTTCTGCTTTCTGTCCAAATTTTATATTATGGTACCCTTCTTTCTGTCTAATTTTACTTCTGCCTCTCCCAGGGAACCAATGCAAGCCTGGAACACTTCGATGACAAGATTCCCCCAGCCAGCTTCTCCTCGCCATTGTGTACTCTGAAGCAAATTGCTGCTGAGGTCATTCATTATTTTTTCATTTTTCACAGTGATGAGGGAAATTGTGAAACTCAAATTTTTTGTAGTTAAAAAATGATACAATTAATGCAATTATTGATAGTGTATTAAAGGTCATTCAATTGTGTAGATTTGTGCAATAATCATTTTATCCAATGGTTCATTAAGTTAGCACTGTGCTGGTTATAATATATTTTTTTAAAACTATATGAAATCTGTTTTTGGAATTATGATTCCAGTTCCAACCGTCATTGGAATCATTTTTGTATCATACATTAATCATTGTACTAATAGAACCTAGCTAAATGATTTGTAATTGTCGCAGATGAGCTGCAAGCCTCCTGGTGAGAAAATTGCCCACAAAACTACTCTGGCAATCCTGAACAAGCTCTCACACTATGCGTGGGATGCAAAAGCGGTACTTACTCTAGCGGCTTTTGCACTAGAATATGGAGACTTCTCACTGCTTGCCAAGTTCCAACCAACGGATCCATTGGCTAAATCAGTGGCCATATTGAAGCGAGTGCCGGCGCTTACAAGGCCAACCGCCGTTCAAAAGCACCGGCAATACATTGTTGAGCTCAACAGTCTCATCAAAGCCACTCTGCAAGTTATTGAGCTCATCTTTGAATTGGAGAACTTTCCCTCATATGATCCAAAGGACGTGCCTGCTTTGGGACCTGCTGAAGAAAAAATCCCAGTTGATGTCTACTGGGCTATCATCACTATTGTTGCTATTGTCTCTCAGATCGATTCCCTGACCACTGACTGGTAAGTCATACTTCAAATTCACCAAATTACTCAACATATGTGCTTAGAAAACGCAGAAGAAGAGTAAGTTTTTATGGAATAACTGCACAGATTACTGAAGTCAAATTTTGTATGATTGTTAACGTGTTTCTACTTGAGCTGTTTGATTAAACGTATAATACAATTATTGATCGTCTAATAGTTTATGTAGAGCCATTTAAGCTATTGCAAAGATTTTGAATACAAAAAATTTCAATTCCAAAAAAAATGGGTTAACATGAATAATTACTCCTCAAGAAAGATTAAATAAATTCTAGTCATCCTAAACATTATGCTAGTGGAAATGGAATTTTTTTACTAAATGCAGCTTGAAGGTAGATTAATTTATCTTTCTAGTCAAACTGATTTTACCGTTTAAACTGACTATGATATCTTTGATGTTAGGGAACACAAGCAAGAATTGTCTCACTTTGGTCAGAAGATTAACATAGTGCTGAGCAAATTGAGACAACAGATAACAGTCATCAAGCAACAAATAGGTTAGTCACGCAAGACTCTTTGATTATTCTGTCTCTTTTCCCTGAACTATGGCATGCGAAACCATGCATAAAATGACTAAGCTAGGGTAAACTGTTTTTCCATATATGCAGAACAAGTAGAATACCGTGGGAAGCTTAGAAAACTTCTTCAAACTCCGATTGAAATAGTTGAAGTGTTTAAGGCGATTATTTTTCCAAAGGATGTTCCACAGCCACTGTTTGATGGTTCTACTAAAACAACGGTTTGTGGTCCCTTTCGCTTTCTGCAGCATAAATTGCTTTTTCTCATTCGATGTTAGGATGGAAGGCTATGCTTTTCTAGGGATAAGTGTTAAGGTGTTTAACGTTGTTGATGACTGTCTCATTTAATTATCATATCAATACCTTTGTGTTTTTTTTTTTTATATATATTTTTATAACTTTAATGAGAAAAATAACAAAAATGGGATATAATTACTTTAATAAAAAAGTTAGTAAGTAAAGTTACATTATATTTTTTTTGAGAATTATTGTTATGAGTACACATTTTTATCTACTTATTTTTACCTTTTTTTTTTTTGTATTTTTCTTATGTTTTAGCTCTCTTATTTTCATATTTACAAATTTACCCTTCATAATTAATACACACTTAGAGTATAGGCTGTGTTCTTTTCATTAATATTGCACGCAAGGAGTCCAACCATGTGTTGGACCCTTCGTACACTTTTCCTTTCATCAATTGAAACCTTTTCATTGATGATAATTTGTTGCCAAATCAGGTTGAGATTGATGTGCTGAAACAAGTGAATGTGTTCTTTTTCATTTCAACCCTGGAAATCACTGATCATGAGATTGAAATTCTAAGACCAGTTTACAATCACATAAAGACAGACAAGAAGTATAAGATTGTTTGGCTTCCTTTAGTCGAGGAATGGAACGAAACATCGCGCAAGAAGTTCGAGCTTTTGAAGACCAAGATGCCATGGCTAGTGGTTCAGCACTTTGGATCCATTGCAGGGTTCAAGTTCATTAAAGAGGATTGGAACTTCAAGAAGAAGCCAATGGTTGTGGTGCTGAGCCCTCAAGGGAAAGTGCAGCACTCAAATGCATTCCACTTGATTGAGTCTTGGGGATTGAAGGCCTTCCCATTTACAATTGAAGCTCAAGAATCTCTTGACCGAGAAATCAAGTGGGTTGGCCCCGTAGTGAGCAGCTTGCATTCCGATGTTGATCGTTGGGTGAGTAAATTTGTATGTTTGTGTGTTTGGAACAAAGAAAATAAAGTATTTTTATGTATAATTTTAAATGTTTGGATTAACTTTTTTTTAAAAAAGTAAAAATATATTTAAAAGTTGTAGTAAAATATGTTTAAATTTGTTGTTAATTTTTTTTTTTTTCAAAATGTAAAAGTAAAAGTAACTAATAGTAGTTTTTTTTTTTTAAACTTTTATAAGTGTTTTTTTATGAAAACTGTGAAATGCTTTTTTTTTAAAAAAAAAAATCTCATTAAATATTTTTACTAGAAACACTTTTTTAATTTTTAAAAATATTTTTACTTTTTTTCTTGACAATCTAAGATTACACATAATTATTTTGTTACCAAAAGAACTTCTAATAGAAAGATAAAAAACGCCAACCCGAATTTTTTCCTAAGTATGTAAATGCTTTTGAAAAAAAATAAAAACAAAAATCATTTCTCTTCATGGAAAAAGCATACCTAAACATAAAAATAGCGTATCTTACCTTCTACTTCTGCTCTACCCCTCAACAATATCTTTTTTTTATTTTTATTTTTTTTAAAGTGAATGCACACAGGCTATAATTGGTTTTGAATTATTTTTTTGGATTAAGGTAGCTTTTATGAGCATCTTTCAAATCCAATCACAATTTTCTTGTCTAATTTATTAAGGATCCTGTTGATGTAGGTTAAAGAGGAGAAGTACGTTTTCTTCTATGGAGGCCATGACAAAGAATGGATCCAACAGTTCTCTAAGGCTGCCACTGCCCTTGCAAATGACACAGTCATAAAGGAGCAGAAGATTTCACTTGAGTTGTTTCACGTGGACAAGGAAAACAAAAGCCTCTTAAGCAAGTTCTGGAGTGGCATAGAGAGTCTTTTTGTGACAAAGGTTCACAAGACAGTGGACACTGTAACTCAAGAAGTTCAAAAATTGCTTTCTTACAAGAATGAAACTGGTTGGGCTCTCCTTAGCAAAGGGTCAGCTGTTGTGGTGAGTGGCCATGCAACCTCAATTCTGAAAACAGTGACAGAATTTGAGAAATGGAAAGGGCATGTGCCTAGCATGGGCTTTGAGGTCTCATTGAAAGAGTACCATGAAAAGATTGTTCGAGCCACTCACCGGTGCCTCCACCTCGAAATCCCTAATGTTGCCGGAAAATTACCGGAGACCATAAATTGCCCAGATTGCCCCAGGACTATGGAGATTTTCATCAGCTACAAGTGCTGCCACAATGAGAGTACTGCCAATGGTATACACTAGATGTTAATGTGACTGAGGGAAAATGTGGCTTGAGCGAACTACTACTCTGTTGGGTGCCAATGGTTTTATAAATCAGACAAAGCTTATGTACGAATAAAGGCAATCTTAAGTTCTCTTTGCTTTAATCATGCTACGAATTTTGAAGTTGAATAATGTATCTGTTTTGTTTGATAATCTTCTATGTTAGCTTTTGTTTGTTTGGCTTTTCAGAATATTTGCTCATTTCATCCTAGTCATAGAAGGGCCAATAATTTGGAAAGGAAATCATTCTTTATGATTTGGATCAGCCACCACAAAATCAGATTTTAAACTCTAAGGCGATGCGGACGAGATACGAAGTGGATGACTTCATAAGCCGTATAGATTGCTGAAAGCTCAAGTTAAGACTTAAATAATGAACACAAGGCATTTTTTTTTTTAGATAAGTGGAGATACACTTTGTGTATATTAAAAAGGGTTAAGTTCAAACTCAGAACCACGAAAATGCTAACGTTTTTTAATGTTAAAGAAAAACTCTTATTATTTGAATTATCTTCACTTTTTGAATACAATGCGTTTAGGCTATTAATACATAGTCCATTTGTTTTGTGACTCCCATTTTTTATATTTGTATCAACAAAATTGACAATTTCATTTTTTGTCTTAACTCTATTTTTAGAACTCGCTGTTAAACTTACGAAATATGATTTATGTCAAAGGTTATGCAAAGAATATTCTCCCAAAGTTTGAATATCCATCCAAAGAAATCTAAAAGAATATTTTATATCCTGCATTTTATAATAGTTTACAAATTTAAAATTATTAAAAAGGAAAATTTAAAAATACATTAAATATATATATATATATATATATATATATATATATATATATATATATATATATATATATATATATATATAAACGAATCTATTGTTTAAAAGCTTTTCCACATGGGTTAGATCTTCACATTTTTGTGATGTCAGGTGCTGCATTTTTGTGATGCGTTGATGGCAAAACAATCAACGCGGCCACGTGAATGCTGAGGATAAGGCAATCTGCTTGGCCCAATTTCGTTCATGTTGGATAACATAATTAATGATGGATGGGAAATATATCCACACAAGTTGAAAAGTTTGTATCCACACAAAGGGAAAGACAACGTGATATTTTTTTTGTTTTGAAATTTTTTATAATAACACTAAATTTAAAATATATTTTACTATAAAGTCCTATAACATAATAAACCTTTTTTGTGGTCTTTACCCGATTCGCATGTATGATGTAAGAGAAATTCCTCCAATACTATGTAACAAAATGGAAAGTCTTATATTTTTTTTCTTTGTTCAAATAGAAAAGGACAAAAGCTGACTCCAAAAAAGGAACCCTAGCACATAAAAAAAGAAAAAGCTTCGTATGTCAGATTAAAAAAACAAAGGGAAATCCTATGATACGATGTGTAATGTTATGTCTCATCGGTGATGTATGCTTAAATAAAGTGCCATTAATTCAATCACCACTGCAGTCTTGTGAATCCTACGCCAAAAGACGAGAAACATATATATATATATATATATATATATATATATATATATATATATATATTTATTCACTTAAAATTCTCTCTCTCTCTCTCCCTCTCCCCCCCCCCCCCCTTCTCTCCCTCTATATATATATTTCGGGTTCCCATTCCTTTTCATTGTTTTTTCTTGGGTAAAAGTAAAACCCTAATGGCACATGTGGTGGTGATATTTAGGTGTTGCATAAAATTTATGTGATATTACATACAAAAATTAATTATTAGAGTACAATGACATAGAAGAAAGAGAAAAAAGAGGGTAGTAAATTTGATTGTCATGGAAAAAAGGTTTTTTTTTTTGTATTTTTTAAAAAGAAAGATAAGGTTTATAAGAAAAAAGAGATAATTTGTGGGACCTATTTAAAAAATTTAAAGAGTAGTACGAGTAAAGAAAAAAAGTTGTTTAGGTTGTATAAGATTAAAATATATATATATATTATTATAAAACCCATAAAAATAATATAAATAATACTATATAAAACTCATATGGAGTTGCATGACTAAAAATTATCTTATTGACTTGTCAATAGACAAGCATATATAAGAGCTTCTTTAACAGGAGTCATTTAAGGAAGCACATAGCTGTACAATGAGAGGAAGAGTCGTTCTATGACTAGAAGAGGCTTTGTTAGCATCCAACAAGGAGAGAGAAGATTCCGTAAGCCATTTATTCAGAAAACAATGCACAGGTATTTAGTGGTCCCAACTTGTACTTGAAATATTGAAAAGGAAGTGGAGCGTGGAAGTGAAGTAAAGAAAGGAAAAATAAAAGGAGGAAAAAAAGAAGGAATTGATGATGTGGAGTAATTTGTAAGGTCCATTTATACAACTTATATGAGTTATATTATTGGAGGAAATTTTATTTTTAAGTTGCACAAATGATGTATCATTGTGACCCATACTAAAAATTATTAAAAAATTAGTTGTAAAACTTTTATAGGTTGCATGGTTAAAGATGTTCTAATAAATATATGTGGACATGGCATGATTTTTTTTTTTTTTAAATGTTTCTACAAATATCTTTCTATTGAAACAATCATGCTAAAGATACTACTCTAAATGTAAGCATATTCTTTTAATAAGTATCTAAACTTTAATCTGTTACATTATGAAAAATTAGCTCTTTTTATCAGACACAACCTCAGATGCATGAATGATATGATATCAGTCTTTGAAAACCTATATTACCACTTCATAAAATAGCCACATGGATTAATGTTGCCTGGTCAATAAATGAGGGGTCTATGGCAAAGCAATGGCGACACATAGTGTAGTCTAAAACCTAATTTTTAGGAGTATTTAGGGAATTTTATTTGTATATCAACTCATGTATAAAACATCATTCCTAGGCAAGAGCTGAAGGGACCTTAAGTTTTCAATTTTATATGGTTATCATACATTTTATTACTCAAAAGTTATTTAAAATTTATCTTTGACTGTCCCTCAGCCTTTGCTCTTACACAAATTTTGACTCCATCACTATTACTAAGGCTTTCTTGGAATCAATTAATGAAGTAGTTCTGTAGCTCTTTTACAGAGACACACGTGATAGTTTCTTTTCTTTTCTTTTTTTTTTCTTTTTTCTCTGTTACCTTGCATATGTAATATATGGTGAATCTTGTAAAATTGCTTATGCTTCTAGTTCTTGCTCAGTTTCATAAGAAATCATCCTTAATCCCAAGGCTTAATTCTTTATATTCATATCCAATACCCTATATATATATATGTTCCTTCTCTTCTTAAACATAACAAACCACAGTAATATTCTTAATCAAAATTGTTAATTGAATAGATAGTAATTGAGCGTGAGAGATCACTTGAAAAGTATTTTTAGATTAAATGGATTCTTAATGAAAACATCCATGTACTTCTTCAAACAACAAAAGCAAGGGTACTATAGCCAGGACACATGGAGAGGGCTAGAAATTAAGCCGTGGCACTAGCAGCACTCTTGTCGTGGCAGCACTTGTAGCTCACAAACACCTCCATCGGACGGTCACACTCTGGGCACTTGATGATCTCCGGGATCTTTCCGGCGACCTGAGGGACTTCGAGGTGCGAGCACCGGTGAGTGGCCTTAACAACATGTTTATGGTGGTCGTTGACGACCACTTCAAAGCCAAGCTTGGGCAGATTCACCTTCCATTTGTCAAACTCCACCAATGTCTGCAAGAAGGAGGTTCCGTGTCCAGCAACCACCACTTGGGATCCCTTGGTCAGCACAGACCATCCACTTTCATTCTTGTAGGAAAGCAGCTTCTGCACATCTTGAGTTATAGTGGTTGTGGTGGTAGTCACGCTGGTCAAGAACAAGCTCTCTACTCCCTTCCAGAAACGGCCAACCTTATTTTGAGGCTCATTCTCTACATTAAATAGCTCAATGGTAATCTTTAAACCTTTTACGGAGGCATCGTTTGCAATGGCGGTAGCATGCTTAGTGAACTGTTGAATCCAATCTTTATCTTTGCCTCCATAGAAGAAGATGTACCTTTCCTCCCTGATCTGTATCACATTGACATTTAGCCCACTTAGCTCACCCTATTTCATTCATTTCTCTATTAAATCCTTTGAAGTTCAGATACAATACAGTAGTAGCTTTATTCCTTAGTCCTTACCTTAATCATACTAATGAGTAATGTGACATCCCCTTAGAGAAGATAAATTTTTATGTAATTAAATACCCTCGCTATAGTACTCTCTACTCAATGGGAATGATAGAAATGAGTTATATGTTTTGTCTAGTTAATCTTCGATAAATACTAGGCCTAGGGGGCTAAAATCTGGATTCCAAGAAAATTATTAATTACCCACATGACTATTCTCCTGTAAAAAATGACCCATGGATTAATATGGTTGTTTCATGCGTGAAAAGATATCAAACTAGTTTATATCTCAAAATTGTGTAATAAAAAAGTCATCTCGCTACGTGCAACGTCCTTATTAATCCATAGGTCATTTCTATAGATGAATAGCTAATAGCATGTGAGTAGTTAATTAGGTGCTTGGATTCCAACCATTCCCATAAGCACGGAGCATTACATTGAGAGTATATAAATCCCAAGTATTTCTTCTTCTTCTTTTTTATTTTTATTTTTATTTTATTTTGAGAAGATCACTTTAATACCAATTGAATGACTTTTGCTAACAAAATAACCAGCAATAGTACTATTGTATATATAAAAATAGCACTTACCCATTGCTGGATTTTTGGGTGGATGTCTTTCACTAGTGATTCAATCCAACTGGTCTCTTTAGTAATCTTTTCCTCAATTGTCTTGGTGAAAGGGAAGCCCTTAATACCATAAACCTGAAGCAAGTGGAATGCATTTTCATGCAACACCTTCCCTTGAGGACTCAATGTCACAAACAAAGGCTTCTTCTTGAATTGCCATTTCTCCTTGATGAAGTTTAAGCCTACAATGGGTTCAAAGTGCTGCAACACGAACCCGGGTATCTTTGCCTTGAGAATCTCAAACTTCTTCTTCAGATCGTCGGTCCATTGTTCCACAATTGGAACCCACAAGATTGTGTAACTCGTTTCTGTCTTTATTTTCTCATAAACTGGGTAGAGGTCGTTGTACTCATCTTCAGTGATGTCTAGGGTTGAAATAAACAAGAACACGTTTTTCTTTTTCAGCACATCAAGTTCAACCTGCAGTTTAGACAACAAATTAATCGAAGCGAATGAAAATATTCTATCAAATATAATTAGAAAAAACTAGCTTTTATTTCTTTGATATGATATGATGATTTGGGGACCCAAACCAATTTAATATCATGTCAAATAGATTCTTAATAAGTAGCTTTATCTTTTGAACCCTATTTTACGGTTGAAAAAATATCTTTATTTCACTTTTGGTAGATAATAGCAACAATGAAACCCTAAAATTTCTGTTAATTTCTTAGGTCAAGTACACAACCAAATGGGTTGATGACTCAATAAATTTTAGAAATTCCTAATTTTTTGTAACTTATTTCCTTCGGGATGGGCACTGCGAACAGTACAAAGACTTTAAAAAAACTAAAACCAAAAGAGAAAGGACAAAAGTCTAAGGGAATAATAAAACAGGTTCACATAGAGACAACATCTTCTCTGTGCCAAAATCTTTGATTGTTCAAGAAAAAAAAACAAAAAATTTAAATAAAGTGACAAATAAAAACATTTTGTAGGTTGCGACATAAAAAAGAGTTAATAGTTGTAATAACAAAGAGCAGAAATACAATAAATGAAAATTTTGTGGCTGTAATGATGTAGGTATAGTAAGTTACGAACCAGTGTTTTGGTTGTAGTATCATAGATTGGTGTCTTGGGGACATTCTTCCAGAAAAATAGCAGCTTAAACACCTCTACAATTTCCGTAGGAGTCTTTAAGAGTTTCCAGATGGACTTTTGGTATTCTGCGTACTCTGAGGATGAAAAAATCTTTTCTCAGCAACCACCAACAACAAAAAGAAACTCAACAGACATAAATTTTCTGAAGTCAAAAAAGCACATAATGGCTATGTTGTCAGATTATCGCCATTTATATATTTAATGAATTATGTTATGTTAATAAATATATATTTTTTTATTATAAAAAAATAACAATCACAAAAAAAAAAAATTAAAAGCTTTGAGTAACTTTTTGACCTTTCTGCTCATTGATCAGTGCGATCTGCTTCCTCAGTTTTGCCAGTATAGTGTTAATCTTTTGACCATAGGGGAACAGTTCCTGCTTTTCATCCCTGAAATCATAGAAATTTTGTAGTCACTTTAAAGGCAGATTTAGTAAAGCAAGTGTTATCAACAGATAACATAATTCCCCTAAAGTAATTACATTATCTTTAATCTTTACTTACATTAAATAGGATATAGTTTTAAATGGCGAATTGCGCCCACTTTAATTTTTTTGTTTTTTTAGATAGAGAAGATATAAAAAGATTCCAATCTATATTGGGGAGGGGCATGCCCAGGTTTGAATTTGGGACCGGTGAAAAAATTGGGCCTTAGCTCTGAGGGATACACCACAATGCTAATTCCTTTTTCTTTGAGGGGAGTACTTAAACTACTCTCCTCCTGTTACTGTAATTAGAAGATATGATTATCAGTTTGGGGGTGGAACTTACAGTTCATCGGTGAGAGCATGGATCTGAATAACAATTGAAACGACGGTGATGATAGTCCAGAAAACATCAACTGGGATTTGTTCAATTGCAGTCTCCAAAGCGGGCACATCTCTTACATCGTAAGTGGTGAGTTTCTCCAACTCAAAGATAGCCTCAATCACTTGCAGGGTTACTTTGACCAAATTGTTGAGCTCAATTATGGCGTTACGGTGTTTCTGCACTGCCGCCGGCTTCGTGAGCGCCGGAACTTTGTTCAGTATGGCCACCGACTTGGCAAGTGTATTCGTTGATTGTAACTGAGCAAGCAGAGAGAACTCTCCATATTCTTGAGCGAAAGCCGCCAGTGTGAGTACCGCTTTTGCATCCCATGAATACTCTTTTAGCTTTTGGAGGATGGCCACTGTGACCCTATGAGCAGTGACGTCGCCCGGAGTTTTGCAGGATATCTGCCGTTAATTATCTTAGCAACAATTAATTTGATAAACCATATAATGAATAAGCAAAATTTGAGTTACGAGAGAGAAATTAAGTGGGACCATTTATATTGAAGTTTTTACTTTTGTCCTGTAACATGTCTTATTTTCCCTTTTACTTCTTTTCTATTAGTTAAAAAAATTATTTTCAATAAGTATTAAAATTTGTATTATTATTATTATATATATATATATATATATATATATATATATATATATATATATATATATATATTTTTTTTTTTTTTTTTTTGATTAGGCATAGAATGCGACACGGTTTAAAATAGAGTTCCGGTGTCTTTATCCTAAAGATCCGTTGTATGAATTTAGTTAGATAATAAAGCTTAATTATAGAAAAGAAAGATTCGTTAATGACCTCTGAAGATATATTTTTGAGAGTACACAATGGTGGGTTGTAGTTAGCTTTGGGAATCTTTTCCTCCAAATGGTCCAAATTTGCATGGGTTCCCTGTAAAATGCCACAAATATTTATAATTTAGACATACAAAGGAGTTAACCAAACCAAAATCATTGGCCAAAATGCAGAGTTTCAAAGAGAAAATGGTTAAATGCTACCTGAAGAACCCCATCAACAACATGGGTTGAACGCTTAAGGATATTGTCAACAAGAATGAAAAGAGATTCGATATCAAACTTGGTGTCGCTGTGGACATGGGTTTCATAGATTTCTTCTAAGATCTGCTCATCGGACAAGGTTAACGGGTTACGGTCTTTGTCATGATCATGATCACTATGGTGAAGAAGAGCATTTATAATTTTGGCCACAGCTGGTTTTGTCAAGGAGCGTTTTGGGGCATGATTTGGAGAAGAAAAAAGTTTCAACTTTTGATTGCTATCATGGTGATTGTTTTTCTGTGGTTGTGGCAATTGGGAAACAATGTTGGAGACAGCAGTTGATAGAGATCGCAACTGAGGAGAAACACGGTGGCCATGGCGGCCGAAAGAGTAGTATTGAGGTTGCAACTGCGGTTGTGAGGTAAAGCTCAGAGCCATGGAAGAAAGAAAATGAAGCAGTGTGGATTGGATTGGTGTTTAGTGAGCTTGTGTTGCTCAGTGTCTGCAGTGGCTTGCCCTATTTATAACATTGACAGCCCGAAGAATTTTTCTCTATATTTCTTTTCCTTTTAAATTTTGGGTGGATGTGGTTTGGCATTGCTGCTTCATTGGTCACGTGTTGAAGTATCACTAGTTAGATCCAAAGGAAGATTATCACAATATTTTTCTTCAACATTCTGTCTCCTTATTTCGGATATCAACATAATTAGTATATTTCTTTAAACTAGTAACCCTTCCCTCAAATCATTTTAAAAATCAATACATTCAAACAAATTTCTTTTTAGTATATTTAACAACCTCCAATGATAAAAAAATGTGAACAAAATCTAGAAAAGTCAGTTTCTAACTTCATGTAATAGGTGTCCCCCATTAATGTAGCCTGTCGCAAATAAGACAGTAGAGGGGACCAGAGGACGAAGATATTTCTGTGAAATAAAGCACGTGCTATTTTGTGTTTGTGGTGGCAATAGCATGTTTTTTACAACACATTATTCTTACACCTTTTTCTTTACTTTTTTTTTAAAAATATGTTTCTCTTAATTTTTTTTTATATTTTTATTCTTACAACTAATTTAAAATTATTTTTATTCAAATTTTTTGTTATTTTAAATTTTTATCTAAAATAATTATATTTTAAAATTTATTTTTTATATTCACCTTTATTTAAGTAAATATTTTTTTAATAACATATAAAGTAAAAATAATTAAATAAAAATATTATAATTAATATATTATACTAATTAATAATTTTTTATTCGATAAATAACAGCTTTAAAAATAAAATATTTAAAACGAAAAAATAAAAAAAATATACACTGAAGTGTAAAATAAAAGGTGTGGAATCATGATTTCCGATTCCGACGAGAAAGTAGAGATAAGCTTTCCGTTTTTGTCATCGCATTCGCAACGGCCAGGCCTCGTGCGAGCATTCCTAACTAATGGGTTATTATTGCTTAATTATATTATTTAATTAAAAATTTATTAACTCATAAATATTATAATATAATAATAAAATATTTATAAATATTATATTATAATATTTATAAATTAATAATTTTTTATTAAATAATATAATATTATTTAAATATCACGATGTTTAATTTTATAATATATATTAATATATTTTTTTTAAAAATAATATATATTAATAATAAATTTTAAAATTTAATATATATGTGTAAAAAAAGCGTAATCCAATGTATACAGTAAAGCCTTTTCTCCTCTTTTGGTCATCATATTGAGCTTATTCTAGTTTGATAGATGTGGAGACACGTGTCAGAAAAATATTGGCCAGCTATATTTCCTCATCCATTCGTGTTCCCATGTGTCCCGATGATTTAACCCTATTCGAATCTTTGCGGAAAATCGATAAGCTCGTACGCATCTTCGGATGTCAACGGTACATTTTTAAAATGGATAATTACATTAAAATTTAATTAAAAAATTTATTATTTTTATAACCTTAATCAATTTTAACCAAATTATTAATGTATAAATATAACATTTCTCTTAATATACCGTAAATAGATTAAACGTATCTACCCCTATAGAAATTCTCTTGTAGAGGCAAAGACAACTTGACATAATGCTATTTATAGAATTACAATCTTCTTGGGACTAAATTCTTTGTCTATTAAATATTTCACTTGTGGTAATTGTTTTATATTTATTAATAAATTGATAAAAATAAATTTAGTAATAAATATATTTTAATTAATCTATGGGTGTGACAAAACATTTTATTCTTTCTTTCCACAACCCCAACTTTTAACCATTGTCAATCGGTAATTAGACATTGTTTTTTAACCTCTCAATTACGAAACTCGATACATTTTAACGTTTCTTTTTGTAAAAATACATATAGTGTAATATATTATATTTTTACTCTCACAACTTAAAATTTTTGAATGTGTCATTGATAGTCTTTTCATGGTGGTATAAACAATTACTCAAAATAAAAAAGAATCTAAGCAAACATGTTTAAGCTTAGAGTAGTTGATGAAGGAAGGCTCTCTCTGCAACTTCTTTTTCTGCTTTAAAAAAAATAATATATTTTCTTACATAATATTCTCTATCACATACTAGATTTTAAGTATTTTAATGAAAATCTCTAAGTTAATTTTCTTATACTCTACTAAAATTGAAAAGGACTACCATTAATATCTAAAAACGTAAGAATTAATCCTTAATTGTTGATATGAATGTAAGGAAATGATGCAAAAGGCAGAAGCAAGACGAGGAATTAATGTGTTGTTCTCATTCTTTTACTTGATATAACAAGAATATTTATCCATTGGTTGATCAGTCAAATTATGAGTTTTCACCATTTTGTGGAGAAGATCCAGAAGTCGATGCATAGAGATATGGTTTATGGATTCATGCATACATCCCAATCATAAGTGTAGACATAAAACCCAATTTAATGAGCTTGGGTGTCAGGACTTGTGCTGTAGATTGCCAAGTTAACTAAGGCCATGTGTATTCGGATTTAAGCTTCACCTAAATACTCATTTTATTTGAGTGAAAGGCGAAAGTTAGACACAAACAGAGAAGATTTTTTGTGCAATAAAAGTTGTCACAGCTACTTTCCACTCAAGTCTCTCTCAAGGGAACCACAGTCTTCAATTGCAGATAATAATAAGTTCAAGAAGCTGAGTTGTTATATTTGTCGGATATTAATAAGTGTGCATTTCAACCACCTTTTCATAATTAATTCCCTCAATTTTTGTGGTTATTGGTGATTTCTTGAGTGAAAAAATTGTTTTTATTTGCTTGTATCAGAAATTCTGATAAGTATATATATATATATATATATATATATATATATATATATATATTTTAAGATATTTTAATGTGGGAAGATTTGATTTTTTCAAATGTGGGGATTAGCTTTTGTTTTAGGATTTTGTTAGAATGATAAGATTTGCTAAAATTAGGTTTTTAAGTAAAATGTAGTTGTCACATGGCAAAAACATTTGCTTAATTAAGCAAGTTTACTCCTAAAGATAAGTAGTTACATTAGATATAAGCAGAAACATTCCTTTAATTAGCCATGCCAATGCCTTGTAGCAGCATATCTTCCGAACCCATATAGAAGTGTCTGTTTCACTGAGCATGCCTACATTTAATAATAGAGGCCACACACAAAATTTTGGAAGCATTCCCTTCATTAAAGCCAGCCCATGACCAGCAGCACTGGCATTACAGAAATTACTCTACAGTGAAAAAGACAAAGTTAGTTAAATTATTTATTTTCTTTTAAATTAAAATTTTCTGTTAGGATTATTTTTTAAGATTTGAATTATGTTTTTAGATATAGATTATCTTTTAGAGTTTTTCTCTTTCTCATTTTCTCTTCTTATATAGGAGCATTAGAGAAATAACTTTTAGCTACTCTATTTTTACATATTTTTCTATGCTTCCTATGTAAAGGGGGTTAGGAGCATTATCTCTCTCTCTCTCTCTCTCTCTATATATATATATATATTGGGTAATGCTTGATGTATATAAATATATACCTTCATAGTTTTATTGTGTTTGTAAGAATAAAAATGTATAAAAAAATATAAAAATAAATATACACAAAATGTATATATATCACCACTTATATATGTTTTTTGATTTGTTGAATTATTTTTTTTTACAAGTATTTTATCTTATATTAAAAATAAAATTAGTTTCGTTAAAAATTAAAAATATTTACAATTACTTTCCTCTCAACTATATTTTTATATGAATTAAAATCCCTTAACCACTAAAATTAATTTTTTTACTAGCTCAATTACACTTTGTTAGTTGAAGAATTGTTTTATTGTTGCCACATCTGCCAGCTTCCACAACCTATTTATAAGCATGAGGCAACCAAGAAATTGCTACTTTCGTTAGTGTGAATACTTAAACTTACTATGAAAATGTAACACGTGTAGGGACCGTTAATTACTGAGATTAATTAGTACAATTTTATCACGTGCCCTTTGTGAAAAAGATAAGATTACTTAATGCACAAAAATTAAGACAAAATATTTCATCATCCTTTGAAAATGCTCGTGTTCACAAGGAGGATGTAATGTGTCAAACCACAATAGGTAGAAATAAACTGCAAATATGAACAAATGTGTCTTTTCTGTGCACTATTTGCTAATTAACTAATTCTTTTTTGTCAAATTGCACGTGATTAAATAGTATTAACTAATCTCGGAAATTCCCGGGCACTACAAGTCTAATGTTAATACCCACAACAGGTCTAGACTCTTGGTTGACTCGAACTTCTAACATAGGCCACTCAAATCTTATCTGCAGATAAATTAGGATATGAAATATTTCTACAACATTTCAAGAGCTTTATTTGGTTTTCATTTAGGGTATTCAACATCTTTTAATTGTAATTAAACTTATAGTGTTTTTTCTCCCTAGTTTATGATTTATTAACTCTTCAAACTCAAAGTCATTTTTATATACCAAGCCTAACAACTTAAGCTAATTAAACTGAAAAATAGGAGTAACATACAATCAATTTGTCATAGTAATTATAACTTGAATATTCCGCATTGGTTTATTATATAGGGAAAATGGAGATTGAGAAGCATTACTAAAAGAGGGCTAATTTTCCATTAGTTGTTTCTCCAATGCTAATAACTAGTCTATGGTTTTGATATAATAATAACATGGACAAGGCAGTGGATGAGTTTGTGGGTTAGATACATCGTCAGAAGCCCAAACCAAAACTCAGTAAGCCTAGTGCACAGGTTGCGCTCTTCAAGTACCCCTTTGACTGTTATAATATAACGATGGAAAGCTCTTGTAGTTAACAGATGATATCTCCATTTTAAGTTCACATTTTGGATCAGGTCAATACACTGCAAATGGGACACCAGAGCGAATGTTGTTCGACTGGAAATGAAAGCAGGTGCAGGGAAGCTTCTCCAACCTACGTTCATAGTTGCTCAGAAATGCATTGTCAAAGCCTTGTTTGTTAAACACATCCTCCTTCCATTCCTTAAATTCCTCCACCACATTTGACATGACAGGAAAGCAATCAAGTTTCAAGACCTTAACCCCCTTTGCTGAGTAGAGCCCATCCCTCTTTGGTTTTCATCGAAAGCAGTTCTACAACTTCTCCAAGAGCAGGAGCTTCCTCGTAGTCCTCCTTTTGAGTCTTGCTTAGGAATAAGTTGTTGATATTCTCTCAAAACTTAGAGGCAATGGTTAAGTCAACCTTCCCTAGGTTAAAATGCTCTATTTTAGTGTCAGCTTGCTTGATAATGGCGTCCTCTTTGATAGAATTCACTAGGTCACCGAACCTTCTGGTCACAGTATTGTCAGTGCCTCCATAGAAGAAGATGTACTTTTCCTCATGAACCTGATTCACGAAAGTTAACTCAATAGTTTGAACTCAAAATAAGGAAGTTTAAGTGAGTTTGTATAAGATTGTCCGAACAATAAAAGTGTGCAATGACAAGAGTCTAACTTGTATGGACATTGTCTTAATCAAACAATTAGTGATAGAAAGAAAATAGTTAAACTTCTTAAATATATACATGCATATGTATAAGAAAATAGATTCATTGTGATCAATATCCCTTCAATTAATAACATGGACATGACACAACATTAAGAAAGTTCTCAACACTTCGAGATCAACCTGTTTGGGCCAAAGTAAGAAAAAGAAACATAATCAGAATCTTTATTGTCATAACTTGGAAGATGGGAATAATTCATAATGTTAAAAGATATGAATCCAGAATGAGCAGGTGCTGAATTGTGTGGTTTAGCCTTATCATTCCATCAAGACACTGTTAGAAATACTTCATACTAGTGTATCAATAACCATAACCAATCTAATCTAAAAATCTATGTTATTAATTGAAAGCTTATAAATAATTTTATATTATATTTAATATGTCTTTCATATTTAAATTTTTTTGAGTTTAAAGTATAAACAAAAGATAAACATGTGAAAAAAAATATGAACTTTTAATTGTTCAGTTAGAGGAGATACTAATATTATATTAAGGGGGAGTCTAACTGACCTCAAATAATAAATGAGTTACACTACCCCACGTTATGTGGCTAAATCAAGAGCCTCAATATCATAATAGACAATAGAGATGCATTTACTCTTAACTTAAATAGTTAGTTTTTTTTTTTTTTTGTATTTTTAAATTTATCCTCATAACTATTAAAATTTACACTTAAAGATCATATTTTTAATTTTTTTTATTTATTCTCATCCTCCTCAATCCCATCTCTCTCTCTCTTCCAAGGTCCTCTTTAGCCATATGTTTCTTATGTCTCCCTTATTATTTTTTTAACAAAAAAAATCTTATTTTTTAAATGAAAAATAAGAGAAAAAAACTCATTTTCTACCTTAGGGAAAGATTTATTTATTTATCTTTCATTTAATTTAGCAACATTTCATAAAAGCAAGTTATGACTTGAAACATCTTTCTTTTTTTTTTTTTTTTATGTTGGCTCAACCTAAAATTTAATATTATGAAGAAGTGAGAATAATATTTAAGAAATATATATATATATATATATATATATATATATATATATATATATATATATATATATATATATATATATATTTTGAACTTAGTTATTGTAGAAAGAACAACAAGATAATGTGTTAAGTGAAATAAAAAAAGATAATATTTTTTTCTAAAAATAAATAAATAAGTATGTTAATGAAAAATATCAACAAAAAAAGTATATTTTTATTATTTAAAAGTTCCTTTAGTAATTTTTTATCATTAAAAGAAATTTTAATTATTTTTTAAAAATATGTGAAATAACTACTTGAGATTTAGAATATATAAGTAATATATTTATTTTTTATTATGAAATGTATCATTCCATTTAAAGTTTATTTTTAATTTTACTTCTACCATGATTTATTTTAATAAGCATTAAATATGAGACAATGTATCATTTTTAATTTTATGCTTACTAATTACAATTAGAATATATGTTTTTTGTGAAAAATTATAATATATGTTTTAACTTTTATGAATACCATATTGTTAAAATATATATTTTAAAAACTTTGAATCAAAAGTTGATATGCAATAACTTATAATAAAAATGATCTAAGTGTGTTTAAGTTGTTATAATCAATAAATAAATATTTAAAAGATTTGATTTTAGGTCTCTATTTATTTATAAAGTCTTGCTTATAGGTAATATTTTTATTAGAAATGTAAATTTTTTTAGTAATAAATTATATCTTTTTAGTATTACTTAAGTATAATAATATACAATAAATCATATAAGTATAAAAAAACTATATAAAAAAAAACAATTAAGGGAGAGGAAGGGTTAATCAGATTTGTTAAATATTAGTTTAAATAAAATTTTAATAGCTTGAAAAATAAGTAGTTGTCTGAAGTGAAATGAGCCAAATGACCAATTTAGCCAAGAGTGGCCAACTAAGGCTACGCGCCCAAAAAATAAGTATGTATGTACACATAAAGTCTAATGTGAAATTATATGATACGATCACAAATAGGAGCATAAGAACTCCTAACTATATATACCTGACAAGCAATCTCCTTCGGTGTCCCTAATGATGGTATAAAGCTAGGTTGTGGAACCTTGTCTTCTACAAGCTCGACAGATTTAAGACGCTGTTAAGATCAAGAACATTTTCGAGAAACAACATACATTAGTATTAGTATATTGTATAAAAGAATAATATACCAGCAATAAAACTTCAAAAAATATTTCAAGATAAAATCAAATCTCAATTGACAAGATTCAAACTCAAATGCCAGCAGTTCTTCAATTTTGTGCCTAAAACTTGTAGAGAAATGCTTGGCGTGTATTCATTTGTTTACATTTTTGTATACACCACTAGATTTGTTAGTTATTACAGGGTAAAATTATAAAAATAATATATATATATATATATATATATATATATAAAATGAGTAAAAATAAGTGTACATATAACTTGTCTCAAAGTTATATGTATCAAAGTTATATATGCAACTAGTGTTATTCAAAATACAATACTGGTCTTTTTCTAGGGTTGGACAGGACAAGAGAGTGCTTAGCTTGTTATAGAATACCTTGTTCTTCTGCTCAAGTTGGTCAGCTATTTGAGTTGATTCTTGATAAAGTTTGACACAACTGTGTAGAGAGGTTCCACTTCATACTTGGTAGCCTGTGAATTCTGAGTACCAATAATGAGATGGGAGATCTCATTATCAGTCAACGTGAATGGGTTGAGCTTTTCCACTGCTGGCTTCGAAAATGCAATAAAAGGAGCAGCATCAGACAGCTTCCTGGACATGTTTGAGAATTACTGCAAGATATTTTGGGGGTTCTTAGGTTAGGATCAAAAGAGAACTTCGTTGAATTGTTGCCTAATCTACCAACCCTACATGGCCTATTTATAAGCCCGAAGCAAGCAGTAGCAACCAAAACTTTACAACTTTCGTTGGTGTGAATGATTAAACTCACTATTAAATGTTAAAAGTAACAGGTGGATAGTGTCCTTGAATTACTGAGATTAATTAGTACCCTTTCATCACGTGCCCTTTGAAAAAGTGAGATTACTTAACAAATAAGATAAATATTACCCACAAAGACAAAAGATTTGTAATTATACATGTAAAAATGCTCGTGTGAATAAAGAGAATGCAAGTGTCAAACCACAATAGGTTGTTATAAAGCCCAAAAATATGAACAGGTAACATTCTTGCGGTTTGCTCTTTTTATATAACAAGTGATGATAAGTGATTTTCTTATCTCTAAGATGTGAGAAATTTAGCCTACGTACTTAACCTGTTAGATTTATGCTCAACCTATTGTATTGTGACACCCTTCATGACACTTCAATCTATAGCGTTATTCTTATGGACGCGTGACTTTTTTTCATCTATGAGTACAAATCCTTTGTCTTTGTATATATTAAGTAATGTTATTTTTATTCAAAGTGCATGTGGTTAAATTACATTAATTAATCTCAGTAATTCCCAAGCACTACACCTGTTTTAACAAGCAATTTCAATGATTCACACCCACAGCAGGTGTATACTCTTGGTTGCCCCAAGCTTCTAAAATAAACTGTGGAAGCTCCTAGAAGGGGAAAAAAATACTACTATTCATTGCTGATGGAGTAGAGGGATATTCAAAATAATGGGATCAATTAGGATTAATGTAATAATGATATCTAACATTGGTTTACGTAGGGATTGACAAAGACAACAGTGATACCCTTTTTCACTAAAATTAATGGATGCTGTTTTACATCCATTTTGATTTATATATTATTACATATAGAAACATCTTAAGGTAATAAATTGGATTATCTATTGATATGGGTCAGAGTTTCTTTGGCAAAATGGTTGCAAGATTCTTGCGGTTCTAATTTCATGTAATTAAATAAATTAAACTTCAACATAAATCATGAGTTAGCTTGTCTTTAATTCATCCTTTAAATTTAAAAGATGTTTTCGTGTATATATATATACACACACATTCAAAACCTAAAAAATTAAGCTAATTCAAACTGAAAGACAGGTGTAACACCCAATAAATTTGTCATAAAACATTGGAGCAATTATAACTTGAATATTTTGGATTCGCAATCTTAATCCATTGGTTTAGCAACTGGCATATAGCTAGGGAAACTGAAAGGAGATTAAACACAACATTGTTAGAATAGAACTAACCTTGCCATTATTTTCTCCAATGCTTACGGACATAATTTTCTCAATTAAATCATGGATAACAAAGAAAAGAGAAACATGTTATTACTTTCTTCCTCTACTTTCTAAAAAGCTACCCCAAATCTTAACTCAGATTACGTGATTGTAATTTAGCAAAGGTTATATTATATTTTCATCAGAAACAATTAAAAGAAAAGAAAAGGAAACTGAAATGTAATTGCACACATATTTTAATAAAACGATCGAGCACATCAAGCATCACAATTTTATTTATTTTTTATATATTTTTTCTCTAGAACAAACTATCCTTTGATAAATAACTGAAGGACAAACTGGCTGCAGCATTATTACAGAGACAAGCACAGTCACACACTCTTTATTAGATAAACAACCCTTACAAAAATAATTCAAGGACAAACGAGCTGCAGCATTATTACAGAGACAATTACAGTCACATATCCTCAATTTTATTCAACAGAAAGGCATAGACCCAAAGGCACACAAGTCATAACATAGTAGTTTCCATCAAAGACATCGGTTGAAACCACATTGGCATTCTCTAATGTTTGGCATTGCCAGTTCTCTCATGATTGTGGCAGCACTTGTAGCTGATGAAAATCTCCATAGCCTTGGACAGTCTGGGCATCTTATGGTCTCTGGTAATTTCCCAGCAACATTAGGGATCTCCAGATGGGAACATCGGTGTGTGCCGCGAGCAATCTTCTCATGGTATTCTTTGAAGGAGAACTCAAAACCCTTCTTGATCACAAGCTCTCTCCATTTGTCAAACTCAGCAACAGTCTTGAGAATTGTGGTTCCATGGCCACTCACCACCACAGTTGACCCTTTGCTAAGGAGAGCCAACCAGTTTCATTCTTGTAGGAGAGCATTTTCTGCACCTCTTGAGTCAGTGTCAACTGTCTTGTGGACCTTGGTCACAAACAAGCTCTCAATGCCACTCCAAAAGCGGCTGAAAAGACTCTTATCTTCCTTGTCCACATGGAACAGCTCGATTGAAATCTTCGTCTCCTTTAACACTGCATCCTTTGCAAGTGCTGTGGCAGATTTGGTTAACTGCTGGATCCAGTCCTTTTCATTGCCTCCATAGAACAAAATGTATTTTTCCTCTTTGATCTGTCTCACAGACACCCCAATTATTAATTAACCCTATAATAATTAATTTTAACTTCATACTAATTTTTAGAAGTATCTCATTCACTAGAAACAAAAGATTAGTATATTTACTTAAAGGAAAACTTAAGTTGTACAAGTAAGTCAATCATTTGAGATAATAAAATTAATGATAATATTTTTTGTTTTACATTTTGTCACATTTCTTAACTCAAGAACTTATGATTGATCATTGAATTTAAATATAATACAATTAACTAATACAAAATTATTTTTTCCTTCATTAATCAAATCCTATATATAGGAGAGAAAATGAGATACTGTAAGTGATAGAAAATGTTCACCGTAAAATTAAGAGAACTTGCCCAGATCTCAATGGAGGGGTGAATGCCACATGCTACTTGGCCAACCCAGCTGACTTCTCTATCAATTGTGTCTTGAACTGAAGTGGTAAAGGGAAAAGCCTTCAATCCCCAAACTTGAATCAAGTGGAATGCATTGCTATGCTGAATTTTCCCTTGAGGGTTCAACACCACAACCATTGGCTTCTTCTTGAACTGCCATTCCTCCTTAATGAACTTGAACCCAGCGATGGGTGCAAAGTGTTGTACCACATATCATGTCATCTTTGTTTTCAGAAACTCAAACTTCTTTCTTAGTGAGTCATTCCATTCTTCAACAATTGAAATCCACACAATCTTGTATTGATCATTTGCTTTTATATGATCGTAAACTGGCCTTAGAACTTCAATCTCTTCCTCAGAGATATCAAGAGTTGAGATAAACAAATACACGTTCTTCTTCTTTAGCACGTCAATGTTAACCTATTTGAGCAACAAATCAATGAAATTCAAGCACCAGTACTAGATATAACAGACAAAAATGAAAAAGGTGTGACATTTGAATATTTCATAAGAAAACAAAAAGGTTTCACAAAACTTTGCTTTTTAAATTTTAATAAACTTAACAAAATTACATCAAATGATGTTAGGATAAAAGATTATCTTGATTTGGTTTAACACAAGCAGAATAATATATAATCTAGCAGTGATCAGGGTCCCTTTCTAGAACTGTGTACAAAGACTCATAAATGATTATACTAAAACTGAGAGAGTCACAAACCGTTGTTTTGGTAGCACCATCAAAAATTGCCTGCGGAGCATCGACTGGGAAAATCAAAAGCTTTAACACCTCCATTATTTCAGTGGGGGTTTGGAAAACCTTCCTCAGCTTGCGGTGATATTCAGCCTCAGCTCTATTGAAAGACACATCGATTATTAGCATCTTGTTTAAGTTTTTTCTTGCGTGGCTTTACATTTTTCACCCAATAGTCAAAAAGGATAGTTACTAAAGAAAAAGACATCACTGACCTATCTGCTGCCTGGAGACTGTAATCTGCTTCCTCAATTTGCTCAGTGTTACGTTTATCTTTTGCCCACTGTGGGCTAAATCTTGCTTGTGCTCACTGAAATCATGCAAATATAGTCACTTCAAACAGTTAAAAAACACTAGACAAGTAAAGTTAGAGTATGTTTGGATTTTTTTATCTTTTTTTCTGAGAAATCCTTTTGGTAGTTAAAAAAAAAATATAATTTTAAACTGTTTAAATTAATTTCTTTTTTAAAAAATAGAAGTAAGTTCAATAGCCAGAAAAATACTTTTTGCATAAATATGAAATAAGATGTTTTTAAAGAAACGAAAATAATTTTATGAAAAAACACCCTTAAAAATATTAAAAAAATCTTTTAACTTTTATTTATACTTCTACACTTTAAAAGTATTATTTTAAAAATCAAACTTTTCAAACTTGAAAAAGAAATTATTAATATTCGTCCACTAAACAATTAGCATATATTATAAAAACAACATTCACTAAAAGGAAATAAAAATGGTAACTCTTGTTCATGCTCCAAACACTAAACAGTAACAACAAGTGCTAACCAAAAAGAAAGAATTTAGTCTTTTTGATAATTTCAAGTTTGGAAGAAAAAAATAAACGTAACCCACATAAAATTTTCTCATAAGGATCCTCATTTTGGCCAAAATGGAAGAAAAATTATACTTACGAATAAGTAGTGAGGGCATCGATCTGAGTTACAATTGCTGCAACAGTGAAGATAGCCCAGTAAACAAGAAGTGGGATTTGGTCAATAGTTGGAGTCAGAGCCGGAACTTCTTTTGTGTCGTAAACGGTGAGCTTTTCCAACTCAAAGATGAGCTCAATCACTTGCAAAGTGGACTTGGTGAGCTCAATAATGGTTTGGCGGTGTTTCTGCAGTGTGCTGCTGGCTTGGTGAGGACTGGAATTCTCTTCAGCACAGCCAAAGATCAGGCGAAATGATCTGTTGGCTGAAGCTGAGTGAGCAGCCAAAACTCGCCATATTCGAGAGCAAAAGCCGCAAGTGTGAGTACCGCCTTTGCATCCCAAGAATAGCTTGAAAACTTGTTCAGAATTGCCAGTGTGGTCTTGTGAGCAACTTCCTCACCAGGAGGCTTGCATGACAGCTGCCATTTTAATATGGAAATTTTAAATTAAAAATTCTACGTACTTACACTGTTAAAAACCAAAACGTTAGGGTTAAGTGATTAATGAAGAACCTCAAAAGAAATTTTCTTGAGTAAGCATAGTGGCGAAGTGAAGGAGGCTTGAGCGATCTTGTCATCTAATTGTTCTAGGCTTGCATGGGAACCCTTTAACAACAAATGACAAAGAGAACCATGACCATTAAGAAAAGAAAGAGCAAGTAAAAAATATCCAGCATTTGTTGTAATAAAAAACAATACAATCAATGATGTAATACTATAAGCTATTAGATAGTATAGAGTTATATATTATTCAATTCACTTAATGGTCATAGTGTTGTGTTAGTAACTACAGTGACTATAACAAATTCATTTTGGAGAAAAAAATGGTCAAGTGTGGAGGATAATGAACCTGCACAACATTGTCAACAATGTGGGTTGAACGCTTGAGGATATTCTCAACAAGAGTGAAAAGAGAATCGACATCAAATTTAGAGTCAGTGTGGCTGTGGACATGGGTTGTGTAGATTTGGTCCAAGATATGCTCATCAGAAAAGGTTAGTAGGTTAAATGTGGAGGAGAGATTTTAGAGAAAGCTTAGTGCTATGAGCCATTTTGCTCTTCCTCGGAATAAGCAGCAAATGGACACTCGTGAAAGTGAAAGTGAAGGGATGAACTTGGCTTGGAGACGATGGTGGCTTTGCTACCCTATTTATAGCCTGAAAACTTATAGGGAATTTTTAGTTTTTGGATGCTTGTACATGTCCTTGTTGAGATATTACAATGTTTCGTTAAAAAAATAAAAGGATATAATAAAAAATTATAATTAATTACTTAATTTAATATTTAAACTAGATTAATTAACTCATGTTTAAGTGTTATAAGTTAGGTATGTGACGAAGGAGAGAGAGTGCAATATATTAAAACCCTAAACTTCTTGAATATTTCAATTATGGAAATAAAAACATTTTACATTTGATATACGAAATAAAAATTATTTTTAAGCATAAAATATATTTGAAAATGAAATTTTATATTGAAAAGAAATAGAGAAAATCTTTTTATGGTAAATAAAAAAACCTTTCATAGAGAAAATTAGAATATAACTTTCTTTAAAATAGAATTTTCATTTTCAATATTAAATAGCACCTAAAAATATAAACAAATTAGGATAGATCCTAAAACATTTTTCAATTTTATTTTCTTTTGGGTCTGAACTCCAAACTCTTTCCTTCTGTTTATCGTCCTCTGCATTCGGTTTTACTTTTCCAGGAAGACAGGGTGGATGGGGACATAACTTTCAACTGAGATAAGCTTATTCACTTTACATACTATTTTCATCAAACAAATTTATAAAATAATCAAATGAATTATAAACTAGCTTAAATGATTAATCGAGCAGAACCAATTTTTTTTTTTCAAAGTTCAAATATTTTTTCACATTTTTAATTGAAAAATTAAATTCGGTTTATTTGTATATATAAATTTAATTGGTAATAGAACTTTTTGACTATTTCAATAATATGTATATATAATTTTTTTGGTTTCTATTAATTAGCAAAGGGGCACACAACACTTGTTCCGAGGAGTGCAATGTAGCAAATGAAATAGGAAGGCATGTCACACAAGGATTACGAATATAAATATTGCACTTGCTCAAAGTTTGATGTTATATTGTTAATAATAGAAAGTATTACAAAACAATCTTATCAAAAATCATATCAACTTAAATTAAGTTTAAGAGAAAATTTACAATAAGTTTTATATTTAATAAATCAAAATACTAATCACATTAGTAGATAAAAAAATGTTATGTATATTATTTTATAAAGATAAAATGTAATAGAGATGCAAATGATTTGACAAACAAAGATGAACCATACAGACTTGAATGACTCTCTAGCTACAAGAAGATGATTGCTCAGCGTGCATATTGAGGCACGAGATCTTAGATCCAATCAACAATGAAGACAGTGCTAATGCTCACTAGGGTTCCTCAATTTTTATTTCTCTCTCTATATACACATTATTTCAAATTGAACCAAATCCAGAAAAAAAAAATCACAAAATTCTTTTTATCATTTTGTTTTTATTGACAAACACAGTTTCATTTAGTTAATTTAAGATCCTATGATCTTTTTTTTTAAGGATTGCAGATCAGTCAAACAATAAGAACCTTCTCCTCTATTGTTTCGTAATTAATTTTATAATGTCAACTGCAGATAATTCTGCACAAGTATCTATATAGTTTTTTTCCACCGCCTTGTCAAGTTGCATTTCTTTTTGACTTTACTAGATTTTTTTTTTTTTTTTTTTCTGTATAAAGCACGCGACGGAAAATTTTGAGAAATATTATTCTGAGTAATTTGAATCTAATTTGATACATATGAGTAATGAATAAAATGTAATAAGTTCTTTATGAAACTACACGTACGAAACATCTAAAACAATATTTAAATTATAATGATTGTCATGGCCCATGTAGTATCCTCCAAGGTCATCGCATTTGTCCCTTATGGGATACTCCTCTCTTTCTATGAGATGCTCCTAGACAATAATAGTAGATGTTCCAGTCTTGGGAAGCGTCTTTCTAATGTACAAACGAAGAAATTAATTGTTTGTCACAACCCATGAGAAGTTCCCTCCGTATATTTTTTTTAATAAATTATTTTATATTTAACATTACATTAAATATCAATTAATTTAATTTAACCTATATAATATCATAATAAGGTAATAAATTTTTTATTAAATTTTAATATAATTATATTTTAAAATTTAAAATTTAAAATTGCTAATTAAAATTAAATGACCTTATTCCAATTAATTATTCTATGCATTTAGTAGTATATTTGTGTATTTCAATCCATGAGGAGCTCTCTCTGTATCTATCAACAATTAATGACTAACGTGGTAGTTGTGATTAGTAAATTTTATCTTTAATTTGTCGATACTTTTCTATTTTTAATTTAAATTTAAATATATATATATATATATATATATATATATATATATATATATATATAATACCATTATTTATTGCATATACAAAAAAATTATAATTTTTTAATTTTAAATGCTCACTCTATAATTTATTACATATACCAATGATTACTTAATTGTTCAAATTGCAAGATGTCTTTAAAGATGGATATGGAGTAGTTAGGATATAATTTTCTCAAATAAAAGATGTTATTCTTTTGACTAGCTCTTGCAAATGAACCAAAAATAATGTTTTCTGAAGAGCATCATGTATATTTGCAGAATAAGAGTATTTCACATTCAACGTTGCTTATGATGACTAAATCTGAGTTCAAGCTGGCATTCCATGTAGGTAATGGAAACAAGTACGTTGATTGATAAAGAATAACAAACTTTTTGGATCTGATCACTAGTCAATGTGACCTACTAATTAAATAAACCTTCTTGTTTAAAACGTGAATTATTGTTAACTATCACTTAAAAGTAAATGTCCTTGTAATCTAAAGAATCTAGAACAACTTGTCATAACAATATATGAAATATTTTATTCGGTTTTATTTAATTTGGTTTCGATCGAAAACAGATGAGTTTGTGGTTTCCAAAGAAAAAACAATTTAAGTTTGTGTATTTTTTTTCTTTTGGTATGTAAGTTTGTGTAATCTAGGTCAAATATTCAAATAAATAATAATAATAATAATAATAATAATAATAATAATAATAATAAAGAAAAAGACTAAAGTAACACCAAGTCAATTCTTTCAAAATTAATTAACACAACACATGACAATTATACCAAAAAATTTATTGTGTGAAATTTAAAATTACCAATAACACAATGAAAACATATACCAAATATAGGTGGCGAAGTATTTTAATATTTATAAGTATGTAAATAAGTATTAGAATATTATAATTAAAGTATTATTAAAGTAGTGGAAGACTAATGATAGAATAGTGTAAATTGTGAATGGAAAATAACAAATAAAAGAAAATGCAATTTAAGAGGAAAACTCAATATTAAAAAACAAAGAAAAAAGTCTGAGACTCAATTTCACATTGACTATTATTATTAGATTATCTAATTTTTTATTCAATTTAATTATATCAATTGTTAATCAGGCACTTCTTAATTTATTAATGTGTGCTTTCCAATATCAAATTAACTAATTTTAGTTATTAATTTAATCTTATCTTTATATGAATTGTAATAATTTATGTTCTATAAAGATTTGTAGATTTTTCATCACATGGTTTTAAAATATCCAAAGGTTTAAGTTACCTATTTCTTTTTATTGAAATCTATTTCTTAATCTAAAGCTTTTATTGTGAAATTAATTCTAAAAGTCTAAGTTATCTATTTTTTTTTTAGGTTTATAGTGACTCACAAATACTCTCACTGATTCGGATTAACAAGAGAATGAATAACAAAGAAACAAAACCTAATTAAATGGAAATTGAAGTTAAATTAACTTAAAAAGAAAATTAATAAATCAAATCTTGATTATACCATAGCCTTAAAAAAAAAAAAAATGATTGCAGAAGAAAACATGGTGATGAAATCAAAAGTTAGCATAAGCATCGAAACTGAGAAGAAAGAAAAAAATCAAGATTAAAGCTCCAAGTTGCCTTTCTTCAAAGCTCTTCTTTCGTCTTGTATTTATACTATAGAAAAGTTTTAAACAGATTAAGATTCCTCAAAATAAAGAGAAAAATCAGGTTCCAAAACAACAAACTGAAGCACGGCTCTCCCACACAGAAACAGCAGGCAAAACCATCCTTTCGTTGCAATGCTGTCCAATTGCTCTTCTCTTGGCAGAATGCATTCCAGATGCACTACAGTTTCAGCAATGCTGCAGCCCCCAAAAATGTCACCCTTGATCCATAATATCTTTTTCTACAAGTTCCTTCTTCTTCCTTGACTCAAATTTGGCTACAAAAGTTGATATACTTTACATCCTTTGAAATAAGAAGAACCTAAATAAGAACCAAATTCCAGGAAAGTAAAGCCAAACATAACTAAGAATGAGGTCAAAAATAATTACATAAAATATTCCAAACAAACTCCCGCAAACAGAGTTTTGCTCATAGCAAACCAAATAGAACATTAAACTCAATCTAAAGGAAAATTCATAGGATTTACTAACCTTACAAGCCTCGAAGAACTTCTCATCATCATGCAATATTAGAGACAAAGGAATTTTAGTAACACTAACTAAAGTTTCAACTCCCTTCTCATAATTCAAGTTGCCAAGGTAACATGGGCTTTCAAATGCAACAAACACAAGCAATTATTAACATTTTCTTTGAAATCAAATGCAACAAAAAATAAACACCTTCACACGGATTCACTCAAGGTGTTTGAGGTGCATAATCTCTCTCAAGTCAATGCACAACAGAATTCTTCCATAGGCTTGCTTATAATATATCACACTTCTGCCACTAAATAGTGAACTAAACGCAAAATCAAAGCGTCTTTGAAAATTATATAATGGGGCTTAGAAAGAAGCTAGAAAGAAGGAAGAGAAAATGGTAATGAAGTGGAAAACAAAATGAAGGTATCCCTTGAACTCATCTACATGCATACCAATTCATTTACATTCCATGACTCCCTTGATATACAACTCCCATTTGTCCTTAGAAAAAACAATCCTACTACCCTAACCTAAATTTCATAGAATTAAGATCCAAAGAACAACTTTGTCCAAAAAGTGAACAGCCGGCCCATGTAAAAAAATTATCTTTTAGTGATGTACGCATCGGACGACTAATTCAGTGATCCAATCAGCACATGAATAAATATTGACAGAAGAAAATAAAGAAATTTCTATACTGGCTTTTGTGATTATGACGTACTCATTTTGCAAAGGTGTTTTACTGGATTTCTACTTTCTTAAACGCTGCCTCAAATTTTAGCTTAGATTTGGAGATTAAACTGTTCCATTTCCCATTTAGCAAAGGTTATATTATATTTTCATCAGAAACAATTATAAAAAAAAAAAGAAAAAGAAAAAGAAAAAAGGAACAGAAATGTAATTGCATACATATTTCAATAAAACGATGAGCACATCAAGCATCACAAATTCAAAAAGCCAAATCTACTAGAACAAACTTTGAGATACATAACTGAAGGACAAACTAGCTGCAGCATTATTACAGAGACACACACTCTTTTTTATTCAACACTCAACGGAGAGGCATATACCCAAATGCTAAATCTCCTAGACACATAAGTCATAACATAGTGTCAGCACATAAGCATTCTCTAATGATTGGCATTGCCAGTGCTCTCATGATTGTGGCAGCACTTGTAGCTGAAGAAAATCTCCATAGTCCTTGGACAATCAGGGCATTTTATGGTCTCTGGTAATTTCCCAGCAACATTATGAATCTCGAGGTGGGAACACCGGTGCGGGGGGCGAGCAAGCTTATGGTATTCTTTGAAGGAGAGCTCGAAACCCTTGTTGATCAAAGTCTCTCTCCATTTGTCAAACTCAGCCACAGTCTCGAGAATTGTGGTTCCATGACCACTCACCACCACAGTTGACCCTTTGCTAAGGAGAGCCCAACCAGTTTCATTCTTGTAGGACAGCATTCTCTGCACTTGTTGAGTCACAATGTCAACTGTCTTATGAAGCTTGGTCACAAACAAGCTCTCAATGCCACTCCAAAAGCGGCTGAAGAGGCTCTTATCTTCCTTGTTCACATGAAACAGCTCGATTGAAATCTTCGACTCCTTTAACACTGCCTCCTTTAGTGCACTGGCATACTTAGTGAACTGCTGGATCCAGTCCTTGTCATTGCCTCCATAGAAGAAAATGTACTTTTCCTCTTTGATCTGTCTCACGCACACCAATTATTAATTAACCCTAATAATCATAGTACTGATTTTAAGAAGTATCTCTTTTACAATAAACATAGGATTAGTCTATATACTTCAAGGAAAATTAAGGTTGTACAAAAAAGTTAATCATTTGAGGTCATAAAATTAGAGATAACATTATCTATCTCACTTCTTATTCAGTTTTCATATCCTAAGAACTTTTAATTGATTACTTATTCAAATATAAAAATAAGTGATCAATCTAAAATTTAAATTTTATTTTTTGAACAATCAAATCCATTATAATAATAAATAGGATAGGTTGTGTGAGATAGAAGATGTTGTGCCATAAAATTAAGAGAGCTTACCCAGGCATCGACGGTGGGGTGAATGCAACTTACTGCAGGGCCAACCCAGTTGACTTCTCTGTCAATTCTTTCTTGATCTAAAGTGGTAAAGGGAAAACCTTTCAATCCCCAAACTTCAATAAAGTGGAATGCATTTTTGTGCTGAACTTTCCCTTGAGGGTTCAACACCACAACCATTGGCTTCTTCTTGAAGTACCATTCCTCCTTAATGAACTTGAACCCCGCGATGGCTCCAAAGTATTGCACCACATACCATGCCATCTTTGTTTTCACAAACTCAAACTTCTTTCTCAATGTGTCATTCCATTCTTCCACAATGGGAATCCACACAATCTTGTATTCATCGTTTGTCTTAATATGATCGTAAACTGGTCTTACAACTGCAATCTCTTCCTCTGTGATGTCGAGAGTTGAAATAAACAAGTACACGTTCTTCCTCTTTAACACATCAATGTTAACCTATGTGAGCAACAAATCAATCAAAATCAAGGGCCATACAAGATGTTTTGGGCAAAAATTAAAAAGTGTTACATTTGCATATTTCATTAAATTTAATGAGGTGTGAAAAAAAAAAGTTTACAAAAATAACTTTTAATAAATTTAAATTATATTATTAAGTTTGAAGACTTTTTTACTTTGAATTGAGGCATATTCCCCTCATCCGAAAATTGTATTTACTAAAAAAAAAAAAAAAGAAACTTAAATTATGTTAAATGATGTTAGGGTTGAAAGACTAAGATCTACTTTTCTTTTGAATCTTTTATTTATATTTTGAGAAACACTATTCAACACATGCACAATAATATATAATCTACCAATAAGCGAGGGTCCCTAAATATCCGGGAATTAAATTATAATATACCTGCTTCGTCTTTTTGCAAGTATATTCAAGTACATAGGAAATTGTATTAAAAAAAAAAAAAAACACAGGACAAAAATATTTAATACCGCAAAGAACCCTAATCCGTAGGACAATAATATTGAATCGACAAAGGCATTGGTGATCTAACTTGTCTAATTTCTGATGTATAAACTCCAATGTTGTCAGATCACCGAAAAAAAAAAAAAAAACCTCCAATGTTGGGTGGACCCCAGACAAAGTGTCTCTTTCAAGAAAACTAGAAAAGATAATAGTTCACATTGTGTCTATCATATCTATAAAACATCTCTTTTGGCTTTTAATATCAGCACTCTCACAGCACAAACAGAGATAATAGTTCACTTAGAAAAAGCCTCATGGATAAAAAAATAATGATAACCATGAAAGAGATATTCACCAGAAGGATATAGGATTCATCATTTCACCAAATCACCGAAGTGGTGGTTAATTTTTTTTTTTTCTCCTAAATAAATCAGATATTAACTCTTTATAAATCAAATTTTAACCGTTTATGTAAATAGTAACTCCACACGTCAATTGGGAAAGTTAATGAAAGAGTGAACAAACCGTTGTTTTAGTAGCACCATCATAAATTGCCTGTGGGACATCCACTGAGGAAATCAGAAGCTTAAACACCTCCATTATTTCAGTGGGGGTCTGGAAAACCTTCCTCAGCTTGCGGTAATATTCAACCTCCGCTGTATTTTAACATAGGAATCAATTATCAGCATCTTGTTTGGCTTAATATTTTTCACCCAATAGTTTAAAAGAGAATGAGAGTTTAACCTATCTGCTGCTTCGTGAGTGTAATATGCTTCCTCAATTTACTGAGTGTTATGTTAATCTTTTGCCCAAAGTGCGATAAATCTTGCTTGTGCTCACTGAAACCATGAAATTATAGTCACTTAAAACAGTAAAAAAGAGCACTAAACAAGTTAGTCTTGAAAAAATCAAAAGAACAGGGAAGTCTTTTTACTTTTTATAGCTTCAAAGAAGAACATTTAAAATTCATCCGCTTGACAATTAGCATGTTATTATAAAGACTACATTCACTAAAAGGGAAGAAAAATGGTAAGTCATGCTCGTGCTCCAAAGAGTAAAACAAATGCTAAACAAAAAGAAAGAATTTAGTCTTTTTGATAATTTCAAGTCACCCACATAATATTTTCTCAAAAAGTTCCTCTTTTTCGCCAAAAATGGAAGAAAAATTGTACTTACGAATCAGTAGTGAGGGCATCGATCTGAGTAGCAATTGCTGCAACAGTGATGATAGCCCAGTAAACATCAACTGGGATTTGTTCAATAGCTGGTGTCAAAGCAGGAACTTCGTTTGTGTCATAAACGGTGAGCTTCTCCAACTCAAAGATGAGCTCGATCACTTGCAAAGTGGACTTGATGAGGCTGTTGAACTCAGTAATGGCTTGGCGGTATTTCTGCAATGCTGCTGGCTTGGTGAGCACAGGCACTCTCTTCAGCACAGCCAAAGATCTGGCGAGAAGATCTGTTGGCTGAAGCTGAGAGAGCAGCCAAAACTCGCCATATTCGAGAGCAAAAGCCGCAAGTGTGAGTATCGCCTTTGCATCCCATGAATAGTTTGAGAGCTTGTCCAGAATGGCCAGTGTGGTCTTGTGAGCAACTTCCTCACCAGCAGGCTTGCACGACAGCTGCCATTTTGATGTCGAAATTTAAAATGAAAAAATACAAGTTAAATTGTGCGTACATGCAGAGTTAAAAACCAAAATGTTAGGAGTAATTGATTAATGAAGAACCTCAGAAGAAATTTTCTTGAGTAAGCAGAGTGGGGAAGTGAAGGACGTTTGAACGATCTTGTTATCAAATTGCTCCAGGCTTGCATGGGAACCACCCTTTAACAACAAATGACAATGAGAACCATGATCATAAAATTTAAAAAAAAAAGAAAAAGAAAAAGAAAGAAGGTGAAAAGTATCCTTATTTATTGCAAAAAAAAAAAAATTGTATAATCAGTGCAAACACTAACATTACTAAGAGCCATTAAAGTGTTCAGAACTATGAATAGCCTATAGTGTATTATGTGTGACTACATTGACTGTAACAAATTCGGTTTGGAGAAAAAAATGGTTAAGTGTAGTGTAATGAACCTGTACAACATTGTCAACAATGTGAGTTGAACGCTTGAGGATATTCTCAACAAGAGTGAAGAGAGAGTTCACATCCAATTTAGTGTCAGTGTGATCGTGGACATGGGTTGAGTAAATTTGGTCCAAGATCTGCTCATCGGACAAGGTTAGTGGGTTATGCTCACTCTCTCCAAAGTGGAGGAGAGATTTTAGAGAAAGCTTAGTGGTATGAGCCATTTTACTCTTGCTCGATTGGAAGAAGCAGAAAATGAGCAATCGTAAAGCGAAAGTGAAAGTAAAAGTGAAGGGAAGAGCTTGGCTTGGAGACGATGGAAGCTTTGCTCCCCTATTAATAGCCTCAAGAGAGTTTTGTTTTTCGGATGCAGCTAATTACGTCCATGTCGATGTCCATCGGTTAGAACTTTTTATTCCCCATCTCAAAGTTTCTCAAGGGTAAGTCATGTGTAGGAAAGTGCAATATGTATTTTTTTAGACGGGCTGGGTTTGAACCCCAAATATAAAAATAGCAAAGCTCACTTCCACGTAATGTGTGGAAGAGTGTGCAGTAATAGTTAACCCCTAAAATTCTTGAAAATTTAAGTTACGGAAATAAGAACATTTTACATGTGATATAAGAAACAATATATTTTTAAGCATAAAATATGTTTAAAAATGACATTTTATATCCAGATCAAAAAAATATATTTTATTTTGAAAATAAATATAGAAAAAAAATTTGTAAATAAAAAAAATTATATTATAAAAAAAATATATTATTTGAGTAATTTAATTAACTCAAGCAGAATTAATTATAAATTAAAAAATTTAATATAATAAATTCGTTTCATACAAATATTTTTATTAGTTAAGATAAAAAAAAAAAAGTGAAAAAAGAATTGAAATAAAACTTTATAAAATAGAATTTTCATTTTCAATATTAAAATTTAAATAGCACCTAAAAATATAAACAAATTAGCATAGCTCTAGTTATAATATATTAGATATTTAGGATATTCCGATGGTCCAAATTCAATCAACAGCGGTGACTTTTTCTGCCACATTTTGTTTATCATCTTCTGCATATTGGTTTTCCTTTTCCAGGAAGCCAAGGTAGTTGGAGACAGAACTTATTTCATAGTGTAGGAACGAAGAGAGCATATGCTAATCAAATAAGTTATCAACTTGTTGAAATAATTAGCCAAACACAACTGTTTTTCCCCTAAATTCAAATCTTTGTTTCTTAACATTTTAATTATTTTTATTTGTGATTAAAAACATTAACATTACCTCATTTCAGGGACTACTTTTAGAGTATAAATAAAAGTTATAATAATATTACCTCATTCTAGGGAGTGCTATTTTAAAAAAAAAAAAAAAAAATTGGTAATATAACTTTTGACTTTTTCAACAAAACAAAATATATACAAATTTTGGCTTTCTCTTAAGAGGCACGGGACACAGAAACCTTATATGGGCAGTGGAATCTAAGAAATGAAATAAGATTTCATGTCACACAAGGATAAGGATATAGATATTGCATATGCTCAAAGTTGCATAGTTTTACTTTATATCTAGGTTGCACATGCTCAAGTTGCACTTTTTTCTTTTTTTCACTTTATAATTATGTTGCACATACTCAAGTTGCATATTTTTCACTTTATTAGACAAGGTTAGGTTAGTGGCTTATATTCACCTATCTCTAGTTTGCACATGCTCAAAGTTAGGGAATCTTTGGATTTCGGATGGCTGACTACATATCCATGTTCATCGTGGTATTATCTTCTTCTTCTTTTTTTTTGAGAATATCAACAATTAGACATGGTACCTCTTATTTCTTTTCTTTTTGATTTTTGATTTCATAAAATTTAAGAGTGTTATTTAATATCAATCCTTAGATTATCTCTAATAGAAATTGCCTAAAGAATTGTTTAAGTTAAGCAATTCGAAATCAGTGAGTTACGCTATTAGAATCAAATTATTAAATTACATGAATTACTTACATAAGCGACTCACTTTAAAATTATGTAAGAGTTAATACAGTTAGATATTTATAAAATTATATTTATGTATTTATTTATTATTTTAAAATTAAAAATTAATTAAAAACTTTGTAGAACTACACTATTAAAATGAAAAGTTTTTGAGTGGTATAAAATAATGTGAAATTATAAAATTTAATAAAAATTATTAAAAAATAACAGCTCAACCATAATTGCCCCATTAATATATCTTTAAACCTTAAAGTCTAAACATTAAACCTTATTACATTAATTTGAACCTATTAATTACATTAAAACTTATTATTCTGTATTATATAATACCAATTACATTAATTATAAAGATAAAATGTAATAGAGATGCAAATGTTTTGAGAAACAAATATGAACCATACAGACTTGAATGACTCTCTAGCTACAAGAAGATGATTGCTCAGCGTGCATATTGAGGCACGAGATCTTAGATCCAATCAACAATGAAGACAGTGCTAATGCTCACTAGTGCTCCTCAATTTTTATTTCTCTCTCTATATACACATTATTTCAAATTGAATCAAATCCAGAAAAAAAAATAAAAAAAAAATCTCTTGGCATATGGCTTCTATTCTATTATTCACAAAATTCTTTTTATCATTTTGTTTTTATTGACAAATACAGTTTCATTTCGTTAATTTAATATCCTATGATCTTTTTTTGAGGGATTGCAGATCAGTAAAACAATAAGAACCTTCTCCTCTATTGTTTCGTAATTAATTTTATAATGTCAACTGCAGATAATTCAGCACAAGTATCGATATAGTTTTTCCACCGCCTTGTCAAGTTGCATTTCTTTTTAACTTTACTAGATTTTTTTTTCTGTATAAAGCACGAGACGGAAAATTTTGAGAAATATTATTCTAAGTAATTTGAATCTAATTTGATACATATGAGTAATCAATAAAATGTAATAAGTTCTTTATGAAACTACATGTACGAAAGATCTAAAGCAATATTTAAATTATAATGATTGTCATGGCCGATGTAGTATCCTCCAAGGTCATCGCATTTGTCCCTTATAGGATACTCCTCCCCTTCTATGAGATGCTCCTAAACAATAATAATAGTAGATGTTCCAGTCTTGGGAAGCATCTTTCTAATGTACAAACAAAGAAATTAATTGTTTGTCACAACCCATGAGAAGTTCCCTCCGTATATATATATTTTTTTAATAAATTTGAGTTCAAAACTTTAAAATTTCTCTTATTTAAAAGGATTTACTGCCAACAATGTTTAATACGCATGAGATGTAATTAATAACATTTCATGTATTCAATCAGTTCACACTATACTAAAGAAAAAAAATGGTGGAAGAATCAGAATATGGTTGAAGTCCGTTTACATCTAAAAAATAATGACAATATATTTAATTTCTTTGGTAATACTAAGCTTTCATTGTTTCACACTATATCAGAGAATCAAACCGTACCATATATCGTTCCAGAACACAATAGTAATTAGTTATTATCTATCACATGACTAATTGTAATTAACCAATTGACACACCATGTCTTTAATTACCTTGACCTTCTAACTTCTAAGTCAATGTTTAAAATAAAAGAAATCAGAACAGAAATTGATCCAAAAAGACCGCCGATTGACAAGTTCTTATTAAAAGATACCCTTGTATAAAAGTTCTATATGGTATCTTACACAAAATTTAAGAGTGTTATTTCTGTTCTTTTTGATTTTTGATTTCATAAAATTTAAGTGTTATTTAACATCAATTCTTAGATTATCTCTAATAGGAATTGCTTAATTCTTTGTTTAAGTTAAGCAATTTGAAATCAGTAAGTTACGCTATTAGAATTAAATTCTTAAATTACATGAATTACTTATATAAGCGACTCATTTTAAAATTATGTGAGATTTAATACAGTTAGATATTTATAAAATTATATTTATGTATCTATTTATTATTTTAAAATTAAAAATTAATTAAATACTTTGTAGAATTAACTTATTAAAATGAAAAAATTTTGAGTTGTATAAAATAATGTGACATTATAAAATTTAATAAAAATTATTAAAAATAACAACTCAACCATAATTGCCCCATTAATATATCTTTAAACCTTAAAATCTAAACATTAAACCTTATTACATTAATTTAAGCCTATTAATTACATTAAAACTTAGTATTCTGTCCTATATAATACCAATTACATTAATTATATTCTCTCTCCTTATTTTCTTTTATCTCTCGTAACTTATACCCTAAAACCCCAAAATTATAAACTTTGAATCGTACACCTTAAATTCTAAATTTTAAATTTTAAATCTTAATCCCAAACTTTATAACATTAAACCCTACAAACTTTAAGCAAAATATAATTAATATTTTTATTAATTATATTAAAAATGCATTCATTATTTAATAATATTAATTAATATTTCTATTATAAATAGTAATAGTTTACCAATATTAAAAAATTATTTAGGAACTCATTCCTATCATCATCTCTTAGCATTTTCCAATTTAAAATTACAATTGAGGGTTAAAAAAAAAAAATTATAACCTCGTACACTGTTTCAAGTAGTAATTAAAAAATGTTGGGTGTGTTTAGCAAAAAAATTTAGTTAGTTGATAAATATTTGACTAGCTTATAGTTTTATCTGATCAATCGAATTAAACTCATTTGTTAAACACATTTTATTTTGATCAAATAAATTTATAAACTAATTCAATAAGTTATAAACCAGCTAAAATGAATAGCCAAATATGAACTATCTTTTTTTTTTCTTCTAAATTCACATATTTTTTCTTTACATTTTAATTAAAAATTTAATTATGTTTATTTGTGATTTGGAAATTTAATTAAATATACACATTGTAAACGGAATATTTTTGCAGTGTAAATAAAAACTGTAATGCTTGTTAGTTCGGAGAAGAAATGTGATGATTGACTTAATGTCTCATTCTTTATTTATTCAGTTTTGATTCCTAAAAAAAATTGTGAAATAATATATTTAACGATGCAATTTTAAGTCTGATTAGCCAATTAAAACTCACTACCATAAGAACCAAGGGACATCAATTTTATCTAATTACTTGTTATTTCTTTTTAATTTTTATAAATTACTAATATTTAACAACACATTAACTATGTATTAATTTAATTTAAGTCGAATAAAATTATAAAAAATAATAAAATATTTTTTATATTTTTAAAATTTAAATCTAAAATTTTTAATTAAATTAAAATATCACACGTATTTAATATTTCTTATGATACAGTGAATTTTTTTTTAAAAAAATAAAAGACTTGGCTAATATAATTTTTTACTTTTCAACAAAATAATATAAATTTTGGCTTTTTCTTAGGCACGGGACACAGAGCACTCGTTCGGCGGAGTGGAATCTAGGAAATGAAATAAGTAGGCTTATTATAAGAATATAAATGTTGCACATGCCTAAAGGTACAATTTTTTTTTTTACACTATAGTTTTGTTGTACATGCTCAAAGTTGCATTTTTTATTTTATAATTATGATGCACATTCTCAAGTTGCATTTTTCTTTTAACTTTATAATTAAAGACAATTGTTTGCTCTCTTTATCCATCAATAATTAATGACTAACATGGTAGTTGTGATTATTAAGTTTTGGAGTATTTAATTAGTCTATAGTATACTAAGAAAAAATGGTCTTTATTTTACACTCAATTTTGTGAGAAGAATCAAAAGCATGGTTGTTGAAGAATGATTTGTATTTAACAAAGACTAGTGATTTAATTAGTCTATAGTATTTACTTAGTCTTTGTATTTAACCAAAGACTAACATGGTAGTTGTGATTAGTAAGTTTTGGTGTATTTAATTAGTCTATAGTATACTAAGAAAAAATGGTCTTTATTTTATAATTAATTTTGTGAGAAGAATCAAAAGCATGGCTGTTGAAGAATGATTGTATTTAACACAAACTAGTGACTAAAATGGTAGAAAGTTCCGGCAGACTTTACAGCATATGTAACAATACATTTTAGGCTAAGTCTCAATATCTTTCAGACTTGGATTCAAATTGTAGAGTCTCTTTATTCAAACTGATCTATTAAGTATTCTCTTCATTTAAATTGACACTTAACATAGTATCAGAACTTTTTTAGTACAAGATATGAATTGACTTTATTTATTTACACTTTAAGCTTTATTAACAATATGTACATGTACAAACATTGTGTACAAAGCTTGAAAATGTTCTGAGCGAGGATGAAGATATGATCCACATCAAATTGTGAGTTAATGGAGATGTGGAATGGGTTGTGTAAATTTGATCCATGATTCTGCACATCAGACATGGTTAGTAGGTTATGCTCACTCTCGTGAGGTGTAGAAGTTTCAGCGAGAGCTGGGAAGTGGCCATTCTTTTCTCATGCTCACAAAAAGCTATAGTTTAGGAATGAAGAGAGGCTATTTCTAGCTAAGGTTATATGCCATGAAGATTCCGATCTGAATTTTTTTTTTTCTTTTGAGATTTTTTTAAACTAATCATATCATGTATGTACAAGATAATATTAGCTTTTTGATTAAACAATGATAGCTATCACGCCATATAAAAGCTTATTTGCAAACTCTTGAAGCCAATTGCTGAATCCATCCGAAAACATATCTTGATTTGTGGTTGAGCTCACTCAAGCTTCAACAAATTAAATCAAACGCAAATTGAATCTAAATGAATATGAATCCATCTCTCTCTCAATCTGGTGAAGACGCATGTAAGACATAATTGAACTGAATCAACTATGATAAGATCACATGAAATGCGCGTAATAATTAAAGTGAACACCTTAGCTATTGAATTATCAGAGCATGCTTGTCTTTAAATGGAGGTATATATTGATCTCGAGTGAGAGACCAATCATATGCTCAGCAGTATCTAAATTTTAATGCATTGCAATAGATGACAGAAGAGAATAAAGAAATTTTCATGCATAGTTAACTGTCTTATGTGATTATGACTTTGTGCAAAGGTGTTTTAGTGGGTTTTCTTTCTCCTTTTCCAAAAGCTACGCCAAATCTGAGCTTATATTTGGTGATTGTAACCATTCCAATTTCCATTTAGCTAGCAAAGGTTATATTGTTGGAATTTCATCAGGAAAAAAATAAAATAAAATAAAGTACATGGTATAACAAAAAAGAGAAAAAAAAAATGTAATTGTATAATATAAATCATTGAATAAATTGATTGGTAAACCGATTAATTCAATTGTTTATGTTGTACTATATCAACAACTTTGTGTTTCTTGATCACAGAGAATCTACTTCCCATAACAAGCATCACAAATTGAAAAAACTGCCATAGTATCAACAAAGTATTTAAATAGATATAAATTAACCATCCTTAGATAAATAACTCATGAGCAAACGAGCAGCAGCATTGTTACAAAGACAAGCACAGTCACACTCACTCATTTTTATTTAAGAGAAGCATAGGCCCAAAAGCTAAACCAAAAACTTCTCAGACACTCTCTGAATGACTCATAAGTTACAACATAGTAGTTCCCTCAAAGACACATTAGCATTCTCTAATGTATAGCATTGCCAGTGCTCTCGTTGTGGCAGCACTTGTAGCTGATGAAAATCTCCATAGTTCTTGGACAATCAGGGCATTGTATGGTCTCTGGTAATCTCGCAGCAACATTAGGGATCTCGAGATAGGAACACCGGTGCGTGGTGCTAACAATCTTCTGATGGTATTCCTTGAAGGAGAACTCAAAACCCTTCTTAATCACAATCTCTTTCCATTTCTCAAACTCTGCCACAGTCTTAAGAATTGTGGTTCCATGGCCACTCAGCACCACAATGGACCCTTTGCTGAGGAGAGCCCAGCCAGTTTCATTCTTGTAGGAAAGCATTTTCTGCACTTGTTGAGTCACAACGTCGACTGTTTTGTGAACCTTGGTCACAAACAAGCTTTCAATTCCAGTCCAAAAGCGGTTAAAGATGTTCTTATCATCCTTGTTCACATGGAACAGCTCGATTGAAATCTTGGCCTCCTTTAAGGCTGCATCATTTGCAAGTGCAGTGGCATACTTGGTGAACTGCTGGATCCAGTCCTTGTCATTGCCTCCATAGAAGAAAATGTATTTGTCCTCTTTGATCTATCTCACACACACCAATTATTATTATTATTATGATTATTAATCAATTAATTAACCCCTAAGAAGTATCTAATACATTCACAATAAACAATTAGTTTATACTCTATATGAAAAGTTAAGTTTATATAAGAAAATTAATCATTTAAGATAATAAAATTAAGGTTAAGCATATGTCTTACATTTTATCTCATCCTTTATATCAAAATATTGAATGTCTTTTCTTTTATTAGTTAGTAGCTCCGGGACAAGAATTAATGTGATAAGATATGGAATAGAAAACATTGACCTGTAAAATTAGAAGAACTTACCCAAGTCTCAACGGTGGGGCTAACGCCAGTTATTATAGAGCCAACCCAGTTGACTTCTTCATCAATAATATTTTGAACAGAAGTGGTAAAAGGGAAAGCCTTCAATCCCCATACTTGAATTAGGTGAAATGCATTTGTGTGCTGAATTTTTGCTTGAGGGTTCAACACCACAACCATTGGCTTCTTCTTAAATTGCCATTCCTCCTTAATGAACTTGAACCCTGCAATGGATCCAAAGTGTTGCACCACGTACCATGGCATCTTTGCTTTTAGAAACTCAAACTTCTTTCCCAGTGTGTCATTCCATTCTTCCACAATGGGAATCCACACAATATTGTATTCATTATTTGTCTTAATATGATCATAAACTGGTCTCAGAACTGCTATCTCTTCATCAGTGATGTCAAGGGTTGAAATAAACAAGTACAAATTCTTCTTCTTTAACACATCAATGTTAACCTATTTGAAAGCAAAAAATTAATCAAAATCAGAACCAGTACTAGATATTGTGGATAAAATTTTAAAGGTGTCACATCTACAAGAGACACATGCTATTTAAATTTGCCATTCAACACGTTCTATTTCATTCCTTGTGTCTTTACATTTTTAGTAGTTAAGAAATTATAAAAATAAATATTATTAAGTTATTAAAAATAAATTTTTAAAATAATAAAAATACAATGGCACTAAAAAAGCAGAAAATGGGACAAGAAATATGCTACATATTTCATAAAGATTTGATCAGGTGCAAAAGAATACATGGGCACAAAAAATCCTTCTTTTACTTTCGACAAGCATAAGCAATATTAAATGATGGTAGGTACGAAAGGTTAAGTTCTTTCTTTTGAAGCGCTTTGTTTTTATTCTTTGACAAACACATAGACAATGTCTTCTCTAGCACAGTAAGTGATGGTCCCTATCTATCTGTAGGAATTTAATAATTATTCTTCTTCCACTTACTTTTGACTTTAATAATCTTATCCAGTCATTATTGATTATCCTTTCCAAGCAGGCTCCACATTGTCAAAAAAAAAAATCTTCAAATTACTGAATTTTTTCCACCATATATATAAAATTTAGGAGATTCTTTAAAAGAAACTTAAAATAATGTTTTCTTATTTCTTTTTAAGGATAAAACTAATCAATGGAAGCAATAACTATAATAAAATTACTCTTAACAAAGGCCATTATAAATAAGCTAGTGAGTTAATATCTTATTTGTAGAAAATATTTTATACTGCTAAGAACCTTAATATTAAATTGTCAAAGGAATTGGTGATCTAACCTTGTCCATTATCTATTGTCTAAAACTCCAATGTTGGGTGGATCCCAGACAAATATCTCTTTCAAGACAACTACAAAAGTAGTGAGGTTTACTTTCTACGGATATCTATGAAGCATCTAAGATTTTGGAAACATATAATCTTATAGCTTTTAATATCAACCGCACACTCAAACAACACAAACAAAAAAGCAAATAGTTCAGATAGAAAACTTCATGGGGAAAAAGATAACTGGAAAGAGATATTCACCAAGAAGGATGCATCATTTCACCAAATCATCAAAGTAGTTAAATTTTTTTCTCTAAATAAATCAGAGATTAGATACACATAACTTTATAAATCAAGTTTTAACCGCTTATATGAATAGTTTTTTTACTGTGCCAAATAGTAACCACACAACGATTGGGAAGTTTGTGAAAGAAATCTTGTGTACAAAGACTCGAATGATTGTATTATAGAACTGTGTAAGTAAAGAGAGTCACAAACCGTTGTTTTGCTAGAACCATCAAAAAGTTCCTGTGGAGCATCCACAGGGAAAACCAGAAGCTTAAACACCTCCATTATTTCAGTGGGGGTTTGAAAAAGCAACCTCAGCTTGCGGTAATATTCAAACTCAGCTGCATTAACAGAGAAATCAATTATTATCATCATTTCTTTTTCTAATTTTTTCTTCTTTGGCTTTTCATTTTTTCACCCAACACTAGTTAAAACGGAAAGTTCATTGTGGTAAAAAGAGAGAGCACATTTAATATGGTTCATATCACTAACCTATCTGTTGCTTAGAGAGTGTAATCTGCTTCCTCAATTTGCTCAGTGTTATGTTAATCTTTTGCCCAAAATGGGATAAATCTTGCTTGTGCTCCCTGGAATCAAGCAATTATAGTCACTTCAAACTGTAAAAAAGCAGTACACAAGTAAAGTAAGTCTTGAAATAAAAAGTAATCTTTTTACAATTTCAAGTTAGAAAAAGGAAAATTTAACAGTAATCCACTTAACTTATTGTCATAAAGATTGCTACTTTCACTAAAAAGGAAAGAAAACTGGTAAATCGTGTTCGTGCTCCAAACAGTAAAGCAAGTTCTAAACTAGCTAGAAAAAAAAGTCCTTTTTGATCATTTCAAGTTAGAAAAAATAAATAAATAAATAGCAGTAACCCACTTAAGAATTTCTCAAAAAGACTGTTTTTCTGCCGAAAATGGAAGCAAAATAACACTTACGAATCAGTAGTGAGGGCATCGATCTGAGTAGCAATAGCTGCAACGGTGATGATAGCCCAGTAAACATCAATTGGGATTTGTTCAATAGCTGGTGTCAAAGCAGCAACATGTTTTGTGTCATAAACAGTGAGCTTCTCCAACTCAAAGAGGAGCTCAATCACTTGCAAAGTGGACTTGATGAGGCTGTTGAACTCAGCAATGGCTTGGCGGTATTTCTGAAGTGCTACTGGCTTGGTGAGCAAAGGCACTCTCTTCAGCACAGCCAAAGATTTGGCAAGAAGATCAGTTGGCTGAAGCTGAGTGAGCAGCCAAAACTCGCCATATTCGAGAGCAAAAGCCGCAAGTGTGAGTACCGCTTTTGCATCCCATGAATAGCTTGAAAGCTTGTTCAGAATGGCAAGTGTGGTCTTGTGAGCAACTTCCTCACCAGGTGGCTTGCATGACAGCTGCCATTTTAACGTGGAATTAGAAAGAAAGAAATTTAAAAATACACTCACAAAGTTAATATTAATTAACGGATCAATTTATTTTGGCTATGGATTCACTCAATTGCTCAGTCATTACAGTTCACAATGTAAAGCAACACAAATAATTGAATAAATAACTATGAAATATCATTTAATCATCTAATAATTCATATTAAATCACATTATTTTATTTTTTGTGGTGAATTCGAACATGTGTGTATATACATAGTCATTTTTAGTGAAAGTTAAAGTCTATTTTGGACATGTTAATAAGATCAAAACGTTAATGAAGTACCTCAGAAGAAATTTGCTTGAGTGCGCAGAGTGGTGAAGTGAAGGAAGCTTGAACGATCTTGTCATCTAATTGCTCCAAGCTTGTTTGGGAACCCTTTAACAACAAATGACAATGAGAACCACCATATCCATCAAGAAAAGAATGAGAAGGGGAAGAAAAGGGTTTAAGTGTGTAGGATTAATATGTACCTGCACAACATTGTCAACAATGTGGGTAGATCGCTTGAGGATATTCTCAACAAGAATGAAGAGAGAGTCCACATCAAATTTAGTGTCAGTGTGGTCATGGACATGGGTTGTGTAAATTTGGTCCAAGATCTGCTCATCGGACAAGGTTAGTGGGTTATGCTCACTCTCTCCAGTTTGGAGGAGAGATTTTATCGAAAACTTAGTGGTAAGAGCCATTTTGCTCTTGCTCGATTGGAATAAAGCAGCAAATATGAGCAGTCGTGAAAGTGAAAGGATGAAACTTGGCTTGGAGATGATGGTGGCTTTGCTCCCCTATTTATAGCCTGGAAACATAGGGGAATTTTTGTTTTCGGATGGCTAACTTGTAATTGCATTCATATGTATTATTTGAAAGATGAACATGTAAAATTCAAATGACATATCTGGAATGTTTTACTGTTCTTGATAAAGCTAATTATGGAAATAGATTGTTTTCCTACTTATGCAATAAGATATAAAAGATTTTTTTAAGCATAAAATATATTTATAATGAAATTTTATATTAAGAATAAAAATAAAACCTTTTTTATATGAGAAAAACTCTTGCCTTTTGACACTTTTGTCAAATTTAAAAAAAAAAATTCAAATATTTAAAAGTTTTTAAATTAAACTCTTATGCTATAAAAATTCTATCAACGTTAACATTTTAAGAGTGCTTTTTACTTATATGAAAATTTAATTTTACAAGATTCTTATAGTAGGATAGTTTGAGAAATTTGAAAAAAAAAAAAATTATGTATTTTGAGGATATTTCCATATTTTTTTAATATAGTATTCCTATATATATATATATATATATATATTTCCATATTTTTGATTAAGTTAAACAATTGATTTATGCTCTTATGCTTAAAAAAAATTATTACAATGTATTACATTTCCAACTTTGGCACAAGATAACATGTGGAGTAATGGATGAGATCTACCAATTCTTTGCACGACTTTTGAAGTTTGACTGTAAATATTGTTCATTACTCTTTCACCTTTTCCTTTGGATAAGGAACCTTTTTCAACTTTTGGAGGATGAGAGAAACATAACTCTGTTTTCACTACGGCAGTCTGAATTTAAATTTTTTTATTTTTAATTTTAACTCAAACATAAATTTGTTTAACCTTTTTTAAAATTATCTCAATACAACATAGTTAATATGTAAAATATCAAAAAGTTATCTTACTTGTACACATGAAAAAATAAATAAATTTTATCATACTTTTTTATACCACTACCTTAATTCCTTCTTGAGAGAAAATCTACAATGGGGGAAGTCGCAAGTGTAGAGGAAGACAAAAGTACTAACCCTCTTTAAATTTGGTGTGTGCAATTAATTTCCACATACATTTATAAATTAATCAATTAGCTCCTAAGATTTTTAGCCCTTGCCATAAAATTAAAACTCTACTTAAAAATTCTGCCCACGTCCTAGATAGTTTCCAAAACTCTCATGTGAATTATAGATGCAAGCTGACACTATGTACCATATTGCAAGCAAAATCCCAAAGATCATTCAATTTCACTTCAATCATTTGCAGTAGATTGAAAACTTTTCTTAATTCAATTTAGTTTTATCATTTGTTGACTAATAAATCCCTAATTTATTAATTAGACTTTCTCAAAATTAAAGTAACCTAATTCTAAAGAAGAGGCCTCGCCCCTCTTTTTTTTTGGAAATTTTTTAATTATTATATGCAAAATTTTTAAGAGTTTAATCTTAAATTTATCTTCTCATGAGTTAAAAGATAAGTCTTTATGATAAGGAGAAAAAATAAGTCTTTATAAGATAATATATATGACCCTTTAATTGATTTCTGAATCCATGATACACCAGAATATTAGAGTATGGTGAGAAAAATAGTCTGAGGTAATCAAAGCATAAAACATGATAAACATAATTTAGATTAAAAAAGAAGCTAGAGTTATTTCTTTATTGAAAATGTAAGGCAGCTAGAAATTGATGTAACGTATTCTTTTATTGGGCAACGTCACTCTTTTGTTCATTTCGAAGAAGTTTAATAATTCCACGAAGAAACAACTGACTCAACTTTAATTTACAGCTATGGCTCAACTTATAATCAACTACACTACATGAAGATGAAGTATGTTTTTCCCATACCAAAATAGGTAATCTTTCCTTGTTTTAGAAACAATACAACCTTTCTTTCATATTTTAAATTTCAACAAAATAAAAGTCTCCTAACTTTATTTTATTTTTTTTCTTTTTCTGTTAAAAGTAACATAAAAATTACACATTGATGATTGTGACTTACGATGAATGATATTACAAGTCGATAGAGTATTTAAACTTAGATTAAAAAAAAATGTAAAAATTTTAAAAAAATATAAATCACTAAATTAAATTTCACCTTTCAAAAGATTTCTACCATAACTACATGTTTTTGTCACATGTGCGAGTGATTATCGTTTATATGCACACAGTGGTTATATGTAAACATTTTTTTTTCTATATTACTCTTGACTTTTATCTTTTATTTTTCTATTTACATGTTTAGTTATAAACAAATAATATCGTATACAAATAAAACTATAAATAAGTGTCCAAAATAGTGGCTAAAAACTTGATATTTTAATGTTGGTAAAGTGTCCTCTTTCCATTGTTCCACATGCCTATGCTATGGTTAATCAAAAGCATAGTATTCCCCTGACCCAATCTACTTACCCAACACAAAAGCAAACGATTCGGTAACTCACGATTTCTCAATGGTCATCATCCTTCCACTCAATAAAGCAACAATGGCGCTACCATCACCATCACCATTACCATCTCATACATCATATTTCAATTCAATGGGCATCCTTACTTCCCAAAACCAAAACAAAGTAATGAGTAGCAAAAAAAAAAAAAACCTTCCACATGCTTCTAGTAAACACTGGATACTTAGGATGAATAAAATCAATTAATAATTGGGGAGATAGATTAATATCACTTAAGTCTCAATTTTTTTGTGTTATTGACTCAGAAAAGCAATCTTATACCAAACGACTTGAATTCGAGATTTGAAAATTGTCTTTTACTATTAATCATCTCCAGTAAATATTAATCCTATTCCTTTTTATGATGTGAAGATAGTTTTGTATTTTAGCTCGTGCTTATATACATAAACATTTACTATTTATTATATTACAAATTTCTATCTTTCTTTTTTTTTCTTGTTTCTAAATGATGAGAATGTGAACTTTAAGTTAAGGCCACAGATACAGAGGTTAAAGGGTCCCATCATGATTAACAAGTTAATTTTTATATTTGCAAAGTAAATTAACTAGACTTTGCGAGAAATAAAAAGCTATGTTTACTCCCACCATAAAACGGCGACGTTTTAACTACCTCAGCTGGTGGTACCAACGCAAGATCATCGAAGAATCTAACACGGTGGAAAAAATGCAGTGCAGGTTCAAGTTATGTATAAAGATTAATCTTGTGAGATACAAAAAGTGATAGAAAAAGTAATTTATTTCAATAAATTATATGGCTTCAAAATTTCTTATAACCTTTCATTTAAAAAATCTGAGGCTCATCATACTGTTCATTTTCACTTTTTTTTTTCCAGTGAGCCTTCGGTTTTGTGACATTGTTCATTGCACGTTAATTTGCTTTAATGATGAAGATATGAGAAACGCGTTTTAGTTAAATCCCAATCCAAAATGTGAATGCACTCCTCATAATTCCATAGTTGTGTTATCATGACACATAATCAGATTCTATCACGACATGTTAAAGTGAGTAACAATCATTATGAATATGTTCCACCAGAAAATTGATTCGATTTCTAAATTAGAGAGACGATAAAAGAGAGATTTAAATTATTTCTTGAATTAACATACTTTTAAAAGTAAAAAAAAAAAAAAAGGTAAAATGAGAGTTTTTTTTATTTTAAAGATCTACGGTATCCCATTTTTATATTAAAAATTAAATTAATTTATTTAAAAAATAAAATAATTATAATTATTTATTCTTTTAATAAACGTTTAAATTCTTAATATTATAAAAATTCTTTAATGGCGAATCTCAGTTTACTTAAAATAAGAGTTTTAAACTACTTATGTGTATATCTTATCAATTTATTCTAAGAAAATTAATCAATGGCTGGCCAGGAAAAAAGATGACATGATAAGGAGAAAACGAAAGTTTCCTTAAAAAGGCATCTAGAAGGACAATAATGGAAGTGCAAATGAAGGGATTGAAGATGCCAATGACCTGTCATTTGTGTCTTAATGAAGCAAAGTAATGAGTTAATGGACAAAGGGAAAATGCCAATTATTAATTTGGCATCCAACGTGAGACACGAAAACTCGTATTTTCGTCTTGCTATTGGCACAATGCAAGTTCACTTGTTTGTGTGGAAACAACTAAAGATTCTACTTTTTTAAAAGCCATAAATTCTTACCATGAAAAAGATCACAATACTTGAAAAAAAAAAAAAAAATTCTAATGTTGCAAATTGACTCGGTTAACTTATTTCTTGTCTAGGATTGGTTTAGCTTGCAATAATTAAATTGTTTGGTCTGTAAAACTTAAGTTTAAATCTGGACACATACAATACATTTTTCATAAATAATATATAAATATCATTATAAATTTTTATTAAGGTATGAGACATACCATTTTCTTTTTCTTGTTTTGGATTCAATTAAACTTAGATCCTATCAAGTATATCATATGGGTGTAATAAGTTAGTAAATGAAGTAGTGTGGACGAGTCACTACATTTTCTATGTTGGGACTGCCCTTTAGTCTCCAACTTAATATGCAGTCTTTATGCTAAATTCTGGAGTTGAGAAAATATTGGGAAGATCCTGTGGTGTTTTAGGGCTTAGTAGAGGTCATTTCTTTTTGCACACCCCATTTTTTTTCTAGTCGCATACCTTATTGTTTAAAAAATTTAGCATTCTCGACCCGATAAAAAAAAATAATAATAATGAGTAGAATTGTGCAAAAGCACACAAAACAATCTTTATTCAAATATTTTAATGCATACACAGATAGACATTGATATTTAGAAACATACTATCATGGATACATTTATTCAATGCCAAACAATTGGCCAAATGACAAGCAACAAAAGTCACACCACAATTCAACTTAAACCAAACATATATCTACTTTCAGCAAATGAAGCAAATCTAGGGCATGCAATTGCCATGATCACTTCTCCACAGGAACATGAACATTATCACCGATCTCAGTAGTAGGACCATGCTTGAAATGCTCCCCATGGCAGCAGCTATAGTTGATAGAAGCTATCTCCATCTTCATCATACATGCTGCATCTGGACAATACACATTCAGTGGGATCTCTCCTGATCGAATGTTCTTCAATTGCAAATTCGAACAGCTCCGCGGAGCCCGTGCACTCTTACGCCTATAGTGATCAAGAAAAGCATTGTCAAACCCCTGTTTCTGCACCACATCAAGTTTCCATATCCCATATTCAGCCAGCACCTTTGATATAATATCAGCTTCATCCAATGCCAACACGTTGTTCCCTTTGCTGAAAAGAATCCAACCGTTTGCATTTCTCAGAGTGAGCAATTTCTCCAAATCTCTAAGTGTTGGATCTTGTGCTGAGTATTCCTTCATGATCTTGCTCAGGAACGAGTTGGTTATGTTATCCCAGAACTTGGATGTCTCAACTTCTCTCAAATTGTAATACTGTATTGAAACATCTGCTATCCTGGTGATGTGATCCCTTTTGATAGATTCCAGCGGTGCTTCAATATATTTGGACCCAGGAATACTCGGAGGTTCGTAGATGAAGATGTAATGGTCGTCCTTGATCTGATTCATAGGCATATGTACATTTAGTAATTAACAAATTGGAAGATTGTTAAGTAGATAATTCTTATGTGCATGGATGTCTATATATGTGGAGGCATGTAATGCGAGTGACACAAGTTTGAGTAATTGGCTTTCTTTTTTTTTTTTTTTAACAAAAAGCGTTTCTGACAAAATAAAAAAACAAAAAATTCTATATTATTTGAATGGGATTTTCTTTTTTAAAAAAATAAAAAAATCTTTAAAAACCAAAATACTAGCTTTTTTTAAAGGTGTATAAAGAATGCTTCTAAAAAATAAAAACAAAAGTTTGGCTGATGTTCATTAAAAGACAATAAAAAAAAAAAAAAACTCAGTTTACTTTTAGTTCATGCATTTGTTTCTTAAAAACATTTTAAAAAAAATAATACCCAATCCAAACAGAAATTGTGAACATAACTATTGTACGTATACATAAAGTTGGGTATAATTGTAGAAAAAGTAATGTTGAAACATTGTTACTATGATCAAAAGTATTGGCACATACCCAACTCCCTATGCTCTGATTAAGTTGGATTGCTTCGTTCCAGAACCATCTCCAATGCTGAGAAAGTCTTTCATCAACATCGGAATGAAAAGGGAAAGCCTCAATCTTCCAGACAAAAATCATGTGCATTGCATTTTTGTTGATGACCTCCCCTCGAGGGTTTACCACCACAACAATAGGCTTATCCTGGTAAAGCCATTCCTCTCTGAGGGGTTTGATGCCTTTTACGAGTGAGGGGTACTTTGTCACATACCATGGCATCTTAGATCTCAAATAATCATACTTTGCCTTATTCTCTTCATTCCAATTTTCCACAATGGGTACCCACAAGATGCTATGATCATGTTTGTCTTTGTCTCTTCTAAATGTCTTGTCAATTGTCTTAAGCACCCAAATCTCATCCTCAACGTTGTCAAGGGGCGAAATGAACAGTAACAAATGCCTTGACTTCAGCACATCCAGGGGAACCTGTTTACTCCAAAGAAACAAAGCAAATTTTCTTTTCAGCTCGATACAACTTGTAGGTAGGATTAGCTTAGAGATGAGTGATAAATGCATGTTCAATCCCACGAATACTTAAACAAAGAAATCCTTATACTATTATGATCCTCCAAGAACATTATCACACCCAAATGGTTCGAGCATTAGATTTTTCAATTTTAAGGGTTGATGTTAATTTTATTTTTTTTTTTCCTTTGCCAGAAGGTTGGGATGTCAATATGGGTATGCTCATAATGAAAATCGAAGAGTAGAGTGATATATGACGAAAGTTAATAGTAGTGTAATAATCTGCTTTATTATATTTCTAATTTTTACTCATACCAAAAAAAATAAAAAAAGTTTAAAGTGTGTTTGAAGCATAATACTCACTTACCACTGATTTAGAATGGTCATCATAGATATTCAATGGTGTGTAATGTCTAGGGTAGATCAAAGTCTTCAAAAGTTCCAAAACTCCTGAAGGATTTTGGAAGACCGATAAACGCCACTTATAATCTTTCAATGCATCTGCAATATATGGAATCTCTAGTCATTATGCGATCTATATTTCAAAACATGGAAGAAAAAGTGCATCCTTGTGGAAGAAGTTACTAAAGGCAAGCACTGAGCTTGTTACCTATCTGGGCTTTGCATTCTTGCAGAACAATGTTCAAATTTGTGAGCTCGAGATTAATCTTCCGAACAATTTCAGAAGTTTTGACTCCCCAATCCCTGAGTCAAAGCAGTTGAGAAGAGCAATATAATTATCATTTGCTATTTTATATTGCATAATGGTTAAAAATTGACAAAAATTGATTTAACACTAAAAGTTATTAAGTGATGAACTTGTTTTATATTATACCTCAACGTTTTAACAGGAAACTTACAATTCAGTGATACGACTAGCACATGTAAGAAGGGCGAAAATTGCCCAATAGGTGTAAGTCTCTCGCTGGACAGTGTACAAAGTGGGCACTTCCTTTCGGCTATAGGCTTTGTCATTGATAAGGCCTTCCAACTCAATGATGCCCTTAATCAGTTGCAATGTGGGATCAACCAAGGTTGTGAATTGAACATCATATGCCTGTCTGCTTTTTTCCTCTGTTCCAAACTTGAACAAGTGGACCTCAAGTATAGTGCTATCAGAGGCATGTTGCAATAGAGAAAGGCGCCAAGGTTCACCATAGTCCATGGCAAAAGCTGCAAGAGCTATCACAGCCTTTGCATCCCAGCTATAGTTGCGAAGTCTCTCAAGTATCCATATCACTGTTTCATGTCCAGCATGCCCATTGAAAGAGTGGCATGTCATCTGTTTCAAGCAATCACTCAAGTAGTTACATTTTTTGTTCCACTAGAGAATGAATATTAGGTTTGATGGGGGGAAAAAGAAGAAAGTTGTGATAGGGATTAGAGTGTTAGGATTAGCTCAGATTTAATATGATGTACCAGACAGGAAATTTCTTTCAGTTTATGTGCCGATGGCATGATATTGCTGCAAGGAATCTTGTTTTCTACAACCTCAACCGATTTAAAACCCTGTAATAAGATGACAGAAGGTATTTGTTGATAAAAATTGTTCACACATAATTACTTAGCTGTCATCAGATACAATGAAATGACCAAAACACCCATCACATTATAATTAAAACCCTAACTCTGGTATGTCCTCTCCTTGTAAAGGAAGCTTTCTCCCTATTAGCTTTATTGAGCATCAGAGTTGATGTTTTTGAGCTCCAATTCCGTTGTCCTTGACAAGTAAAAGCTACTCTTTTACTTGTCAGAAAAACCATTTCACTAAAAGTTTAAACTATTAGATAAATTTAAAAATAATTTATATTATATATAATATACTTTTTACAAGAAAGACTCAAAGTTTAAAATATAAATAAAACACAGACTCACTTATATTATATACAAAAATTTTAATTTAGTTAATGAAATGGTCGGCTGGTAGATTTATATTCCGCCTAATAATATGTCAATAAATTATCCAATTTAGAAACTTTAGCTATTAAATAAAGGTATAAGAATCATTTTATATTATATCCAATATCTATTCTCCTTTTGCTTTGCTCCTTGGAGGGACAAAACAAAATTAGACTATTGTTGTTGCGCACTCGCATGCATCATTACTCACTATATTCAAATTACATCATAAGCAAATAACAACTTTTCATTGGAGACCCTCTATTAGCTTTTTATTATGCCCAGTAAACTACAGTGAAATTGAGGAGAGAGGGATTATTATACCTTGAGCTTATGTTGAAGGCCATCCCCAATATGAGTTGAGTTACTTATAAGATTGACCAGAAAGTTGAAAAGAGAAAGAACATCGTACCTTGCAGCCAATGTTGAATCGTGAATTCCAATGATATGTTTTGAGATTTCAGTGTTAGACAAGGTGAATGGATCGGGCGCCCTAACATACTCTTGCATCCTGATGGTGGCCATGTTTGTGACTCAATGGAGGATATGATCTTTGCTGAGGTCTGGAAGGGGGACTTCTCATGGCCTGTTTATAAAGAGTAATGCTCCCTACCACGGGTTGGCTAGCTACCTATTCAACTTGTCCTGGACTCCACCAATCTTGCAAGATACCCAATCTTCGGTCCCAAGCCAAACCATGGACCTACGAAATGACATACTCCGTAAGCCTCACGCCACTTTTCAAGTCAAAAACTTAAATTGTTAAGTGTAAGAGTTTATTCTACCTATATATCTCCTATAAGTCATTAGTTTCCATTTACAAGAATAAAAAGATGCAACCGAACAGAAGAAAGTCAATGAGTTATAATTGATTGCTTCTACTTTCTTCTCTTTTATAATGGTTTGTAAGATTTTTTTTAACATGCACATCTGTGAAAATTGTTGGCACATAGCAATGTTAACTTATTTCAATTATTTGTTTAGTCAACTTTTCTTTTTAAGTTTTTACACAGGGACAGTTCTATGTAATTACAAGGGAATTATTACATGAGGATCATTCCATGTTCTTATAAACAAGAGATAATTAATTATAGTTTCTTATAAAAGAAAACAGCAAAAAGCAATGGACTCGGCTTGGGAACATCAATCTTAGGAAAGATCTAGAAGAATGGATTTCTGGTGGGACAGTAAATTTCTCTTTTTCTTTTTGTGTTTTTGAAGCCCCCGCCTTTGTCAAAGGAGTAATGCTGTAGGTACGATAGATACCAATGATATATTTGTGAGATTTCATTTCAGTATTAGGCAACGTGAATGGGTTGGTTGCCCTAACATACTCTTGCGTCCTGATGGTGGCCATGTTTGTGACTCAGTGGATGGTAAGCTCTTTGCTTTATAGTTTGCAAGGAGGACGAGTTGATGAGCCTCTCTTCTCATGGCCTGTTTATAAAGCTTAGGAAAGAAGAAAGACAATGAGCTGTGATTGAATACTTTCTTTATTAAAGAAATCGGGAAAAAGCAATGGACAAGGGAAAGTTAATCTTCTGAGGAAAAACATATAGAAGGCTGTATTCTGGTGGGGCAGTGAATATTTGTCTTTTTCTTTTTGGTTTGCTTGTTTGAAGCCCCAAATTTCTCGAACATAAATGTAGGTATATACTTATTTTTGCATGACTTATAGTATACGTCGGTATTTGTTAATTATTTGAAGATATAAAATTATAAATAAAAAATAAAAATATATAAAAAAAATAAAAGCAAAAATGTAAAATATGAGTGTAAAAAATATTCATATATATATATATATATATATATATATATATATATATATATATATATATATATATATATATATATATATATATATATATATATAACATTGTCTTTTTTCAAAGTAATATTACACTATTTTTCAGATTTAAGCCTTAGAAATATAATTACGTTAAAATTTAATAAATAAAATTTTGTTATTTTTATACTTTTACTTAGTTTAAACTAAATTAATTATAAATTAATAGACTTAATGATAAATTTATATTCTACAAATATTAATGATTAAAATAAAAAAAAATATTATGTGTACATATATTGATGTGCAGTGTATACTCATTACACACTTATTGTATATATAGTTATGGATAAAAATTATAAAATAATACTAAAGAAGTGGGAAGAAATTTCATCCCATATGCTTATAATTACGCATATCTATGACTAAAGTGGATGGTGGAGATTCCCTCTCAAATTCATCATATTTTTTTATCCTTTATAGTTTTTTTTACATAGCATAGAGCCTGATTTGATCTTTGTTTTTAAGTGTTATTAAAATTAAAATTAGTTATAAAAAAAGAATATATAACAATTCAGTGGCTCATGCATCTGTTTAAGGATTTAGATTAGATTGTCTATTCTCCTAATATCACTAACTATAAAATAATTATTTAATATCCTTTATCAAATAACTAAAAATTAAAACAGGTTATACGCATATATGCATTAATCTAGAAATCCTGAAATAATCCTCCATTTTTCTCTTATCAGTTACCAAACAAATCTTACAGATCTCAGGACTTCGACGTGTAACACGACATTATCTATTTGTGCGAAACTTAACGAGGTCAAAAAGATCTCATCAAAAACATAAAAGAGGTCAAAAAGATATGCCTTTGTCTCTACGAATGGTATAGAATTCCACATATAGCTGTTTTGTTATTTTGGTAAAAAAGATATCAACACTTCTGCTTTTACGATTGGTATTGATAAAAGCACAAGAAAAAAGCATGTCTTCTTATGTTATTGCTAACAATACCACAAACAACAGCAGTACTTCTTTTATTTTGATAACAAACTCAAATTGATTGAATGAATAATGCAGCAGGCCAGGTACCTTTATTCTCATATTGGGCTTCAAATTAATCTTCACAGGAATCAAAATAAACCTAACCTTCACGCACAGGTGAAGTTAAAGTTGGCACAGTTGGTAGTGCTCCAAAAGCAGTGAGCTGAACCCTAGCCATGAAGTTGCTAAATCAAATTGCAACAAACCGTTCTCCTACTGATATGTTCATATATTATAATGGAGATCACTGGTTTTGATCCACCAGCCACAAAACCCAACAAGGGAATGATACGGAGAATGAGCCCAAAAGGAAGGAAGATTCAGTCCCATCAATCTCATTTCTGTCTATAGACAAAAGAGTTATATTCAACGGCACCATTTTACCCAAAATTCTCATAGATATCAATCCAATGAAGTATTTTACGTAAGGTTGACTCAAGAATAACTTACAATGATACTTAGTTTGCAATGAAAGAACACAATCATTACCGAAGAATATTCTCTTATCGTAAATACATTTTTTATTTATATCTTCTTTTGTATCTTTATTATTTTTTTATTTATAGGTTTTTTTTTATATCACTAATACACACAGGGTGTTCACTAATAAATGTAAAAAAATAACGTTTTTCATAAATGAGCATATTAGTAAAACATGTTTTGGTTTATACCCAAAATTAATCTTTTTGACACAAAGATTAATAGCTAGTAAATTCTCCCAAAAAGCCAACTCTATTAACGTAAAGGGATGTTGACAAAGCATGGTGTGTTGTAAGTAGATATCTGCCAGATTTCTGATGTTGAAGTCATGTAATAGTATAATAATTGAACTTATTGTTCTTGTAAAAAATAAATAAGTATATATGGGTGTTAGAAGTTTATAAACGAGATGGTGTGGATGAGTCACTACATTTCTGATGTTGGACTTGCCCTCTAGTTTCCAACTTAATATGCAAGTATGCTAAATTATGGAGTTAAAAGAAGTGGGAATTCTTTTGGGTAAGCCCCATAATTTCCCCTTAAAATATTTGGAAGATGTGGGTGGACTTTTAGGACTTTGCCTGACCCAAAGAACGGTTGAGGTTAGCCTCAGCCCGATCTACTTTTTCTCAGCTTTCTTTCTCCTGCCTTAACTTCAAAACCAACCCAATCAAGTAGGCATCTCTCTCTGGCAACCCAAATTTCAGTATTTCAAAGCATCACTAGAAAGATGATTACTCGCCAAAAATTTATAGAAGTAATTAGAAGATCAATTACTTACTATTCCAATTTCTTACTATAATTTTAATAGATATAATATAAAAATTATTCTTAATTTTTCTTTAACAATTTAAGTTTTTTGTTAAATTAATTCTTGACATGATATTTAGTCTTTTTAACTTTACCTAATTGACAAGTTTTGAGATGTAAAATTATTATTTATTCAAACATTTCCATTCAATGATGAAGTGCGAGGAGGGAGGAGGGAAGTTAAGTAATAGCTCAATGCCAAAAACTAAAATCAAACATCATTGTAAAGTGCTAAATTCAATGTAATAAGGAGAATTGTGCGCAAGCACAAATCAATTTTTATTCAAATATTTTAATGCATACAAACTCAAATGGACGCTGTCCTATAATAACATGGATACATTTATTCAATGCCATACAATTGGCCAAATGACAAGCAACAACGAGCACACAATTTAACTTAAACAAAGCATATATCAACTTTCAGCAAAGGAAGCAAATCGGGGGCATGCTATGCAATCGCCAATGCCACGATCACTTCTCTACAGGAACATGGACATTGATTTCAGTGTTCTCTACAGTAGGACCATGCTTGTAATGCTCCCCATGGCAACAGTTGTAGTTGATAGATTCTATCTCCATTTTCAGTGCACAAGTTGGATCTGGACAATACACGTTCAGCGGGATCTCTCCCGATCGAATGTTTTTCAAACGGAAATGCGAGCAGACACGTGGCGCCTCCAAACGCCTACGCCTATAGTGATCAAGAAAAGCATTGTCAAACCCTAGTTTCCTCACCACATCAGCTTTCCACATGTCATATTCAGCCAGCACCTTTGACAAAATGACATCATTGTCCAATGCCAGCACGTTGTTCCCTTTGCTGTAGAGAACCCATCCCCCTTCATGTTTCAGAGAAAGCAACTGCTCCACGTCTTTAAGGGTTGGATCTTGCCCTGTTTGGTCCTTCATGATCTTGCTCAGGAACGAGTTGGTTATGTTCTCCCAGAACTTGGTTGTGTCAACCTTTCTCAAGTTATAATATTGTATTGGAACATCTGCATCCTTGGTGGCTGGATCCCTTTTGATGGATTCGAGTAATGCTTCGATGTTTTTGAATCCAGGAGTATCTGAAGGTTCGTAGATGAAGATGTGGTTGTCGTCCCTGATCTGATTCATAGGGATATATATATAAATTCAAGTAACATCAACAAATTAGAAAAATCTTAAGTAGATAATGCATGTGGATGCATGTAACGTAGGAGACACAAGTAAAAACTATTTAACTACCAAGTTTTCTCTTACACAACTTTGCTTATTTGTGTACATGACACATTTGTGCCAATACGTCAGAAATAGCCTTTAATAAGGTTCATAAAACAGTGTTGTTTTAAAGAAGTGCTATAAAAAGAAATAGCCCGAGGACATAACTTCTATAAGATAGTGCTCCTTTGATAGATTCCGGTTATAATAGGGCATGCAACTGGGTGCGAAAGCACTATTAATGCCATTTCATAGTGTAATGTGAATAATGGAAGCAAAAAAGTGTTGGGAAAGCATTAAGATAAAAGTATTGGAACATACCCAGCTATCTATGCTCCGGTTAACATGGATTGCTTCATTCCAGAACCATCTCCAGTGCTGAGAAAGTCTTTCGTCAACATCAGGATGAAATGGAAAAGCTTCAATCTTCCAAACAAAAATCATGTGCATTGCATTTTTGTTGATAACTTCCCCTCGAGGGTTTACCACTACCACAATAGGCTTATCCTGGTAAAACCATTCCTCTTTGAGGGGTCGGATGCCTTTTACCAGTGAGGGGTACTTGGTCACATACCATGGCATCTTAGATCTCAAATAATCATACTTTGTCCTATTCTCTTCGTTCCAGTTTTCCACCACGGGAACCCACAAGATGCTGTAATCCTGTTTGTCCGTATCTCTTCTGAATGCCTCATCAATTGCTTTGAGCACCCACATCTCATCCTCAATGTTGTCAAGGGGTGAAATGAACAATAACAGATGCCTTGACTTCAGCACATCCAGGGGAACCTGCTTGGTCCAAAGAAATAAAGCAAATTTTCTTTTCAGCTGGATATAACAACTTGTAGGTAGGATTAGCTTAGAGATGAGTGATAAATGCATGTTCAATCCCACGAATACTTAAACAAAAAAATCCTTATACTATTTTGATCCTCCAAGAATATTATCACACCCTAATGGTTCAAGCATTAGATATTTCAATTTTTAAAGTAGATGTTAAATTTTTTTCTTGGCCAAAGGGTTGGGTCTTATCACTATAGGTTTGTTAATAATGAAAATCGAAGAGTATGTGTCATATAATATTAGTAGTAATGTTATAATCTGCTTTAGCATTTTACTAATCTTCAGCCATACCAAAAAATAAATAAACATTTTAGTAAGTTTTTGAAGCATAATACTTGGCACTAACCACTTTTCTAGAATAGTCATCATAGATTTCCAGTGGTGTGTAATCCCTAGGATATATCAAAGCCTTCAAAAGTTCCAGAACTCCAGAAGGATTTTCAAAGACTGACAAACGCCACTTGTAATCTTTCAATGCATCTGCAGGACACATAGAATCTCTTGTCAATGTCGAATCTATACTAATCAAAACGTGAAAGAAAGTGCATTCTTGTGGAACAAGTTACTAAAGCAAGTAAGCATATTACCTATCTGGAACTTGCATTCTTTCAGAACAATGTTCAAATTAGTGAGCTCGACATTGACCTTCCTAATAATTTCTGAGGTTTTGGCCCCCCACTCCCTGAATAAAAGCAATTAAGAGGAGTTATATAATAAACATCTGTCATTTTATTTTGTATAACCGACAACAACCTTCTAACCCAAAAAGGCCTAGGAATAATATTATGTTATATCTTACAAAAGTTTAAACCTAATAATACTGAACAGGAACTTACAATTCAGTCATGTGGCTAGAGCAGACAAGAAGGGCGAAAATTGCCCAATAGGTGTAAGTCTCTCGCTGGACAGTGTACAATGTTGGCACTTCCTTTCGGTTATAGGTTTTGTCATTGATAAGGTCTTCCAACTCAATGATGCCCCTAATCAGTTGCAATGTGGGATCAAGGAGGATTTTGAATTTTTCAATATATGCTTGTCTGCTTTTGTCATCTCCTCCAAACTTGAACAAGTGGACTTCAAGTGTGGTGCTATCAGTGGCGTGTTGCAATAGAGAAAGGCGCCAAGGTTCACCATAGTCCATGGCAAAAGCTGCCAGAGCTATCACAGCCTTTGCATCCCAGCTACAGTTGCGAAGCTTCTCAAGTATCCACACCACTGTTTCATGTGCAGCATGTTCATTGTAAGACTGGCACGTCATCTGTTTCAAGTAATCACTAAAATAGTTACATTTTGTTCCAAGGATGAATATAGGAAAAAAAAAGGAAAAGAAGAATGTTGTAATTGGGATAGGGTTAGCTCAGATTCTGCTAATTCTATATTAAAAAGAAGCAACTTAAAGAAAAAGAGAGTTGTATTAATTTAATATATGATACCTTGCATGAAATTTCCTTCAATACATGTGCCGGTGGCATGATATTGCTGTGAGGAATCTTATCTTCTATAACCTCAACTGATTTAAAACCCTGTAAGAAGTTGATAACAATATTTAGTCAATAAAACTGTTTAGGCATGAGATGAACTAAACACTCTGTCACGTTATAAAATCCTAATTATTGACTTGAGTATTAGAATGGGCACTGGAACTCCAGCTCCAGCACCTTCCTTCACCGCCTTTTACTCTATTAATGCGCATTGGTACACATCATTATGCACTATAATTTGCAAATAACACAAATTTCGTCGGATTCTATCAGATTTTGATTATACCCAATAAACTACGTTGAAATTGATGAGAGGGTTTATGGCATACCTTGATCTTCTGTTGAACGCCGTCCCCAGTGCGAGCCGAGTTGCCGATGAAATTGACCAGAAATTTGAAAAGAGAAAGCACGTCATACCTTGCAATCAGTGATGTATCGTGGATTCCAATGATATATTTTGAGATTTCAGTATTAGGCAAGGTGAAAGGGTTGTGCCTGACATGCTCTTGCGTCCTGGTGTTGGCCATGTTAGTGACTCAGTGGAGGATATATGCTCTTAGTTTGCTATGGTTTGGAAGGACGACGAGGTGATGAGCCTCTCTTCTCTTGGCCTATTTATAAGCTTAGGAAGATGCAAAAAATGGGAAAGAAGAAAGACAATGAGCTGTAATTGATTGTTTTCTTTTCACAGTCTCTTTTCTTTATAAAAGAAAACAGAGAAATGCAATGGACTAGGGAACATAAACCTTGAAAGATAGATGAGTGGATTCTGCTGGGACAGTGAATCTCTTTAATTTGCTTGTTTGTGTGCTTGAAGCCCACCTTTCTCAAAGTAACATGCGTAGTTTACGAAATTTGCAACTTTAAGGTTGGATTGCATGGATGGAAAATGACATGTTCTATCGATGTCTACTCATGAATTAAATGAATTATAAATTAATAGACGTAATACGAAATCTTGTCAATTCAGATGCAGTATTTAAGCAAATACATGCTTTATTATGCATGTATGGGACTAAATATTGGGTGAGATTTTGAGAGAGGATGGATAATTTGTTAAACAATTAATGAGTTGGTCCAGTGGAGCAAAACAATATTGATGCCCACTCGTCTCTTTGAGTTGAGATAAATGTAAGTCTTTTATACATAGTTTAAAGACTTTTTTATTTTAAATTATGATATCTTTATTTTAATTTAAAATTTTGGATACTCAGTAGATAATTTGTAATGCAGATTATAGTGTACAAAACTAAAAATAGTGAGTAGAAAAAAAAAATCTTTTTTGATACTATTAAATAACAAAATCAGTTTTGGTTAATTTGTAAGACATTTTTGAATAATGCTATACATCAGTTTTTCTCATTGTATTAGATATAATAATAAAAACATATATGTTAATAAAATATGAGTTAATTTGACCACAACAAAAATTATCACTTGTATTTTTGTCCTTTGTAATTTTTTTACATAATATATATAATGATATTAATGTTTGTTTAAATCAGTTATCAAAAAGAATAACACATATAATTAACAATTCAGTAGCTAGCTCGTAATTAACTTAGGGGATTTAGATTTGGTTGTCTATTCTCCTAATATCACTAACTATAAAATTCTAATTAATTAATTAATTAATTACTTTATATAAAACTAAAAACTAAAACAAAAAATCGGTGAACAAAGATTACATGCATTATCTGTCTGTGTTTGTGGGAAACTTAGTGAGATCAAAAAGATATGGCTTTGTCTATACGATTGGTATAGATTGTGCTCACAGTCTTTCCAATAGCTACTTTGGCATCAAAGGCCATATTATAGTGAAAAGATATCAATACCTTTGTCTTTACGACTGGAATAGACAAAAGGACCGATAGAAATGTCTTCCCTGTGTTCCTGCATTATCCTTATCATTAATTAATGATAAAGAATATAGTTTCTTTGTTATTTTGAAATCTCACTTCATATTCGACTCTCGTATGTTGTCAGCAAAAGAATAAGAAAGGAATCCGATGACTTGTTTATATAAAATTTCACGATAGGATTTCAAAAAAATTAAAATCAATTGTAAACAACACACCTGTTTTTTTTATTTATATTCAATATATCCTCACACTATTTTTTATTATAATTAAGACTAATATATGTTTAAAATAAAGATTAACATTAACATTAAATTATTCTACAAGTTTTCCAACTCATGAAACCTAAAATGCCATAGGACTTATCATCATAATTGTTTACTAAACTATCAGACAACTCTACTGATTACGTAATTAGTTTAAAACTATATATAAGAAAATGCTATTAACGTATTCTTTTCTTTCGGAGCATGGTGTCTCCATATTATACTAGCTGTTTAAAGGCACTGTGGGTTCACCTCGATTTTTGAGCAGCACTTTAAACCTAACTTAAATTCTCTTCTTTTTTTTCACCATTTAGTTTTGTTCCAAAAACACTTCATACAATAATACAATTAAAAATAGGGAAGTGCATAATATATTTCCCTCTTTTTTTAAATACTCCTTTTACTCAGTTATGTTTTAAAACATACACTCTCTCTTAACTCTCTCTTAATAAGAATGGCTTAATCAACACCCTAAAAGGAAATGTTAGATTCAATAATACTTAAAGGCTTGTTTAAGGCTAGACTAATCATTGATTTTAAAGAATTAAACACTTTTAAAAAGTTTAGACCCAAAACTGATTTTTTAATGTTTTCTTCGGTAAACAAATAGCTTTTCCTTTTCTTGGACTAGAATAACACCAACAGCGGTTTTTATTGGCTTTCATGTAGAATCCAGGTCATATCTTCGTGTAACTTTAATTGGAAGAGATCAATTTAAATTTGGTTATGCTTAAAGTACATCCTTTCATTTAAGAAAAAAAAAAAAGCTTCAATTAGCAAGGCGAGAGTTACATCAGACTAATTAATTGTTTCAACCTGGCTAACCCCAATGTTGAACTTATTTAAGTGAGATTTTAGTGATATCAGCATCATACTTGGTATTGTGACACCCCAAACTCACATTTCTCTTGATTAAAATACAAAAATTTACTCTTTAGTCATATAAAAAAAATGGAGTGAAATAAATGTATTTGGCAATTAAAGAAGAAAAAAATAACATAAATGATTAGTTCGAATACCCAACTAACTTACCACCATGTGTATATCAATTAGTATAGATTGTTCTAACTTAACTAAAAGTCTTGAGTTCAAGCCTTAAGAATGTAATTGTGTTAAAACTTAATAAAAAAAGCTTTGCAGTCTTTGTAATTTTATCCGACTTGAACCAAATTAATTGTGAGTTGAGGAACTTGAGAATAAGTTTATGCTCAACTGAATCTATTGTATGCCAAAACCAATCACATTTGTTTGTTGTCTCACTTCACCTTTCATTTCATTTATTGTTTGTTATTTTGCGTAATGAGAAAACTAGTTATTTACTTAGATAATTAGTTCCAATTCTTTCTTACAAGTAGAGACGGATTTAAGGGGCAAGCAAAGGCCTTCTCTCCCTCCTCTGAAATTTCTTAAATTATTATATGTAAATTTTAAATTATTATATATAAAATTTTTTGATAATTAAATTTGATCCCTTATCTTTTTGAGTATGTTCTTCAGCCCTTTTAATAGATTTCTCAATCTTTTCGTAGTTACAAGGGTTCCAACCCTTTTAAAATTCTATGTGAAGATCTTTATGGTAATTTTCAAAGGCTACATATATTGACCAAAAAAAATGAAAGAATAAGGCTTCTCATAAGAGATTAGATGACGAATTAAAATCAATGATTTGTGGGCCTAGGCCTCAGCAATTCTTGACCCTAAAACCACTACTTATTTAAACAGTACTACTAATCAACAATAACACAAACAACAGCAGAAGTACTTCTTATTTTGATACAAATTCATATTGATTGAATAATTATTGCAACAGTGCCTTTATTCTCATCTTAGGCTTCAAATTGAATCTTCACATAGAAAATCCATGCTCCAAATTAGGCAGAGTGGAGGAATCAAACCCTTCACACACTAGAGGTAAAGTTGAAGTTGGCACAGTTGGTGTGCTCCAAAAACAGTGAGCTGAACCCTAGCCTTGAGGTTGCCAAATCAAATTGCAGCAAATTGTTCTCCAACTGGTGTGCCCCTATTGTAATGGAAGTAACTGGTTTTGAACCACCATTCACAAACCCAACAAGGGAACTGCTAGGGTTTGAACCAGCATCAACAAAACCCAAGCAGATCACATCATTGTTCACTCTCACCATTGAATTTGCCCCAATAATGCTCCAAACCACATTCTTATTCTGCAAAACTAAATCAATAGAAGGCACATCCGGTCCCATACGTGAAAAACTGATGTCATACACTGAATAGCAGGTCCCAAAAGGTGCTACATGAGCAATTGTACGGACACCTAGGGATTGTACAAATGCATCAGTAACAGCTTTGTAGATTGTGGTCTCCATGACGGTGTATGGGTTAACAGTGCTAATCTTAGTCCCACCAATCCCGTTGCTGTCTATAGACAAAAGGGTTGTATTCAAGGGCACGGTTTTACCCGAAACCTTAATAGATTTCACACCGATGAAGTACTCCACTGAAGGTTCACCTAAGAAAGAACTTACAGCAGTACTTACAGGGTTTTTAAGGAGAGGTGTGTAAGTGAGAGATTTTGACACATCCATGTTCAAATTATAAGGGCTATTACCAAAGAATATTACGCCATCAGATCCCGTCGAAGAACTCAAACAAATGGCAAACTTTCTATAAAGACTAAAAGCAGAGGCAAATTGAGAAGGAAGTGAAACCTTTGTTCTTCCAAAACCAGCCATGCCTGTGACACCATTAGGAAGGCCTTCTTGGACAACATTTGAGCCACAAATGAAGAGGAAATTAGGCACCGAAACCGCCCTACCGGGGTTGTTTCCATCGGTTGATTGAATGGAAATAACATCTCCATGGATGTCACCGTACGTGCCCACACCAGTTACACTGTTATCAGGGCCACGACCACATATTTTTTCCCCACTGCAGCCGTATAACCCAAATAGCGAGCACTGAGCAGAACCACAACGGGCAGGTTTGGAGGTAGATGACACATAGTTTTCTTCGCAGTTCACCCAAAGGTAGCCACCACCCAAATCCACGGTTAGCTTTATAGGAACAAGGGGTGTTCTTTGCTTGAGCTGTGTAATATATTGAGGTAAGGAAGTAGAAACATCTTTGGTGACTGGAAGGACAAGGGCTTTGGGTCTGAAAGAGGTTTGAGCTGTGGAGGGAGAGAAAGCAAAGAGAAGAAGAGAACAAAATATGAAGAAGGACAGTGAGGTATCCATGGAAGCTAGTACACAGATAATTGTGTGGATGTGGAGAATTGGTGAAGGCATATGCCTTCTTATATAGGTTTTATAAGTAAGACTTTTCTTTGGATGTTAGTGGGATGAGGTGTGCTTTCTTGGAACTTTGAAGAATTGGCATCAAGTTGTGTGGATCAAGCACATAGATTTTGTGGATTTCATGTCAAAAATGGCAACCAAGTGAATGAACTTATCCAAGCTATCACCAGCTATAAAATACTTGAGTTTGGACCATTGGCCGCTTTCCAGTTTTGACTTTGACTTTGCCATGGTGTAGTTTTGTGGATTTCATTCTTACACGATTGTTCCTTGGCGTCTATGATAGAGTTTTGTTCTTTATCTAATAATGTTGATTGATGGGATAAAGTTAGATATCATATTTTGTGATGGATTATTTAAAAGTTAATAAATGAACAAATAAGTAAAGGAAAGTTTTGGTTTAAAGTATTATCGCACTTTTTTAGGTTTTAGGTAATTAATCTTTATTTAGAAAAAAAATCAAAAATTAATATTATATGTTAAAATTTTATAAACTATAATTAATAATCGATCCAACTTAAAAAACAGCTATGAATAATTTTATATGTTAGCAACTCTAATAAGTAAAGGGATGTTGACCAAGCATGATATCTTGTCCCCATCTACCAGATTTCAGATATTGATGTCATCTAATATAATAATTGTACTTGTACAAATACATAATTGTGTTCATTGATGACACCGTTGGAACTCTTAATGCTGCTGCCCGTTCTCATAACAGTGGACCTGCTGCAGTAAATCATAATATTCAATACTTTTCGAATCAACAATACTACAAATTTCTCTCTAACTCTAATTTCCAATAGAGACTGTTATCAAATTATATCTTTCCTCTCTAGAAGTCTGCTTTAATCTCAAAAAGAATATATAATGATGCTCCTTTAGTTTGTCAATTCAACGAAGCTTATATCTTTTCGTTAAATAAAGAAAGAAAAGAATGAAGGGCGATAGTTTAACTTTAGTCAAGACGACGAATTAATTACGTCCAAAACAAATAAATGAATAACACAAAGACAAACGTCCAATTTGGGGTGGGAAGTGCAAGTAGTAGCACAGTCAAAACAAATAGTCCCGACCCGTTTAAAATTTCGGTTCGGCCCGTTAAAATATCAGTTAGAGTTTGATTTTTCTAGCCCATTTAAAAAGGCTCTCATTAGACCCAACTTGCTTAAAAGATAACTTATCCAAGTTTGATTTTTCTAGCCCATTTAAAGGTGTGAATAGAAATTACAGGGGTGTTAAAGAAATCCCTAACACGAAAGTCTGGGCTTGACTCAAATAGAGTCTACAAAATATGGCCCAATAAACTATAATTAATGGGCCCCATAAAAGAAAAGGACTTCCAGAACTACAAGTTTTGCTAGATTCACACCCAATATGTTCATACACTATTTATATACATAAATTAATTTCTATTCATAATAGGGTAGCTGGCAAATCTTTTTCAAAAGTTAATATTTTCCCAGAAACTTCAACATTTCAAACTTTAAGTTTTGGTTTGGAGCATCTCAAGGCTCAATCTGCTTCCATTAAACAAACACTTGTATAAAATATACTCTTATTTGATTTTGTTTTGCCACTAGAAATTTGTTTAGAATGGGAGGAAATGGAATAAATGAACCAAAGTCTACAACTCCCTCCTCTAACAAATGACTAGAAACCCTAAGAAACATAAGAGCAAGTACATCGGTAAGATCTTGGCTAAATCTTACCTTAATTTTGCAAATCATTTAAATTACATTAATTTGGGTCATAACACCCAAACTTCTACAACATACAATCTATTTTTAAAAAGCCACGTTTACTAGGAAATGGACTTGTGTTATATCCATAGAGATGACCATATAAGTTTTATGTGAAAAACAAAAAGAAAAACATATCCCTTAAATTCACATCTTTTGTCTTATTTTTTATTATATTTTGTTCTACTTATTTAAAATTAATCAAAAAAAAAAATAGAACAAGAAATAAAACAAAAAACACAAACTTACTTGAAACATGTTTCAACTTAGAAAAACTAAATCCGTCAGTGTAGAAGAATTTTGGATAATTTGCTAGATATCCAAGATTCCAACGAGAAAAGAAAAAGAAAGAAGTACGTAGGGAGAGTGTGATTGACTTTGAATCTGTTCATGGATGCCCATTGGTTGTACATTTCCCGTGTGACTTGGGGACAACCCAGTCATCCTTACCACCAACTTCAAATCCAGTGCAAGTTACAAAGAGAAAGAGGATAAAAGTTACCTGAATTTTAATATAATCATCTGTATGATCGATATGCTCTCCTAGCTGCAAGTAAATAGGAAATAGTAATTGGAAATGTAGTGTACTTGGCGTTATAAACCTGCATATGTTTTCACTTAGGCATCAAAAAAGATTTTGTATCTGGCAAGTAATCACTTTTCCTGATTATATATACTGAAAAATTATTGATGGAATCACTCTGCAACAATAATAATAATAATCCTTATATTGTTAAATTAGATCAATTAATTAATAATATACAATCACGAGATAAATTTCTATCAATATTATTATTCACAGGATAATTATTTTAAAATATATAATATCATATCTCTCATTATTATAGCAAAGTCCTGATGGTATAATTAGGAGATAAATTTCTCTCATGTGATTATCCTTTTGATCATCTTATCAAGAGGATGAAATCACTTTCAACGATAGACTTCTACATCAACATGGATACTCATAAGAATCATAGCAAATTTTTAGACAAAGAGATGATAAATAAAATTTTAGAGTAGCTTTTAGAATTTTTTTTATAAGTTTCATCCTTAACCCACTAGTTCAGATCCATAGAAATACAAGAGCAACAAACTTTTTAACATAACTACATTCTTAAAACTAAAACTCAAAACACAAAATTTTTAGTTAAACGAAATACATCATTTTTGATTGCTTTACACATTTTAAACAACATTTTTCTTTATCCGAAACATTTAAACTTTGAACTCTTAATATTGCTGCCCATGTTTTTGGCAGTCCACTCATTCATCAAGTCTAGGAATCCACTGCAAATATTCAGCATTGATCTCTTTCTGCATTTTAGGTCAATATCCATTCATAACAGCCATTTTGTTTGGTATTTCCTTATATTAGGAGCTCATCTACCACAAAACCATCACACAAAGCTCTATCCTCTGAAACAAAACATCACTTGGTTTATGATCTGTATATGCTACGATTTTCTGATAAGAAACAAGAATAATAACACAACTTATAGTTCAAAATCCAAGAAACAGATTAATAATCATATGCTCTAGACTAAGAGAAGTAAGAGACGACAAAACTATGTTGTAATCACTAAAGAAATAGGTTAATATACAACTCATAATTCACCAAAGAGCACCACTATGTACAAGTATTCTTGCCGTGTGACCAAAATAAAGAGAAAAATCCAAATCAAATGCTCTTCCTTATCAGCCCTGCACTGCAAGAACCTGCAGATGATCTAGAAAAACTTGCAGACTCAAGTCATCTGTAAAAATGATATCTGATCCTTCTGTGTATGTTGAATTTTGAGTAACAGAAGGATTCAACTTGGCAAGAAGAAACCTTGCCTGACTACTATGCTGATCACATTTTATAAGCTTGGGAACTGGAATCCGTTCGGCTATCAATTGCTCTGCGTCCAGTTCTGGTGCTTCCAAAAGCTTTCTGAAGTTTTCATGATTTGGGTCCTTGTCATAGCCTAGCTTCCTCCACTGAGCAATCTTGGATCCGTAGTGAATCACTACATGAAAGTAAGAATCAAAGAGCAAGATAACATCTGGGGAAATCGAGCGAATATCTAAAAGGACTGGAACAGGTGGCCCATCAAAGGAATATTGGAAAAGTGTAGGTTGGATCATGATAAGAGAACCGACTACTCCCTCTCGATTCAGGATAAGCCGGAAAAATGCAGTTTCATCAGGAGTAGTGTTGAAGACATCAATAAACTGGGATCGTCTTAAATGGAACATGAATTGGGGATACAGGGAGAAATTGGAAGATAGGCGGAAGGTGGAAGGATCTTCCTGCACATAGTCTCCAAATTTGGAAGCAAAACGGATAAGTGCATCATCTAGCCATCTTATGACATCACGGGCATAACATGTTTCGGCCCGGAGAAGAGCAAGTCTTGCCATAACTGAAGCTGCAGCTTCCTGATCAAAACCAGCAGCAATCTCAGTTGATTTGTTTGCAACCCATCTTCTGGCAGCAGTTGTCACTCTTTTCCTTAGTTCCAAATTTCCCAGCCGATATCGTGTTATAAACTGAATAAGAAATGCAGATACAGGTTGAATTTTCTCCTCATCATTCACTTGGAAGAAAAAAGCAATGCAAGTTTTGTCGGTGAGAGTGTTTAACTTCCACATATGGGTACCAGCTTCTCCAATCTCAGTGTCACTTACAGAATTGTTTTTCTTCCTAAGAGACACACAAGGCCCAAGGGCTCCACAAATTTTCACATCTTTTGTTGTCACCACTTCAATAGTAGCATCAAAATTCATCTTCAGATAACCTTCATTGTTGTCACGTTTAAAGATGTCTCTGAGACATTTTCTGAATTGGTCTGACTCAAATGACTCAGAAAGCATCATGAACCCACCTGAGTGCTCAACAGGATCTCGCAGTTCAGCTGCCCCAACTTGATCAAGCGAACAAGCAAACAAATCAAGAACAACAGTTGCATCAGAGAGCCTCTTTGATATTCGCTTGTAGAAGCTGCAGGATTTTGCATAGTATGGTGCTTGCCCGCTGGTAATGTCTTGGTGAGTTCTTAACGCCCGGCTCAGACTAGAGTCTACAACTATTCCTGGTCCTAGAGTTGCAGGTCCAGATGTAAAGACCATGATTCTGGAGCCTGTATTTATCAAGCAACTCTCCAATACTCCAAGGGCAGCTGATATTGCTGCCCCTGTGGACCTAAGAGGGCGACTTCCTGATACACGCTTCAATGAAGAATGGATTTCTTCAATTATAGAAGTGATGTTAAACTCAAATTCTGAAATAGGTAGCAGAAATTGTTGAATTGGGGCAGTCTGTGTCTTCCCGAATTGCATTTGCTGTTTGTGACTAATGCCCAGAAACCGTTGGATCTGAGTGGAACAAGAACAAAGGAAGTGTATTAGGGATATACCAAGTAATCTTCTCTGCAAGTAAAATTATCTCTTACATAATAATGCAAGACATAATGAGTCATCCTTGCTTGCTAATGCTCCCTGGAAGCGAGAAAGCAGAAGAAATAAAAATGCAAATGCAAACAAACTATTAAACCCAGTATTACAAGTTCAGAGGTACACAACAGTGAACATAAAAAACAAAAAATACATATTGCTCTGGTTCTTATGGACATCAAAGGAACTCAAATTACTTATTCAGCCTTACAGAACCATAAGAACCTCCCCTTATATTCAGAGTAACTCTCCCTACGTCAAAGTAACTCCTATTTTAGTATGAAGTTCAAAATGATAACAATGAGCGCGTTAAACTTAAAACTACTCAACTCAATCTGCCTAAACTTTTTTGAAGATCAAGCAGCATATCGCCTTAAAAAGTATAATATTCCGTGCTTTGTAATTGAAAAGCACAAATGAAGCTAGGAATAATATTTAACTGCAGATTATTGCAAAGAACACAGGAAATTGAGCTAAGTACCTCACTTGATGAAAGTTCACGTTCTCCATGAAATACCACAACCCTTGAACACTCTGAAAATCCCAGATCATGAACATACACCATTGAGTCAAAAGTAATCAATCCCACCAAAGCATTCTCAGGCAACTGTTCCAGAACCAGCAGTATCTCATTCTTAAGTGCTCGCAGCTCATCCTCAGGAGTACATATATCCAGAACAAATATAAAAGCCGGTCCAACCCCACGAGAATCACTACCACCACGTATCGAAGAAGAAGAAAATGAAGAAACCATAGACGACAAAGAATTCGAAGAGGACAGTAGCCCATTTCCCCAACTACGATTTAAGCTCATATTCGATCCAGTATTTGCCGCGGTGCTAATGTTTTTCTTACTAGGAGCATACTCAACAGTGCTATAGGTAGGGAAAAGCTCAGCTGGAAGGTTGGTCTCACCTATAACAGAGTAGGAATGAGGAAACGAGTTCCTTTGGTAACAAAAGGGGCAATGCCAAATCCGTGATTGGGAATCAACACGAGCATATGGGTTCAAAACAGCACAGCATCTATTGCAGATGAGAGGGTCATAGGGAAGCACAGGGAGTTCGGTGGCTTGCATCAAAGGCGTACACATGATGCTTAAAGGGATTACCAGAGCTGTAGCTTCCGATTTGGAAGCTGGCCATGAATTCCATGACCACCGGAGACCTTCGACGACCTCCAATTCGGCGAAATCCATGTAAACCCGATTGAAGATTTCAAATTGATTTCATGGGTCGATTTTAAATCAAGGAATCAGGTAACCCAACTGGGGAGAAGGGAAAACGTTTGATCTTTTGGATCAAAGGAGTTGGACTGTGCAAACAAAAGGAATCAAGCATAGTTTGGGGATGAAGAAAAGCGAAAAAAAGGAGAAAAGGCGATTGAATATGGACAGACGAGAGGGCTACGTTTAGTCGTGGGGGAAGAGAATCGAAGAACGAAATGGATCGAGAAACGGAGAGTGATGAAGGGTTTAAGGTTGTGGGTTTACGGTTTGATCGAAAAAGCCACAAAGGCCGTTAACGCTACCGCGATTGGCCGACCAGCTAGACTGCATGATAAATTGTACAGGACGGAGACGGTAAGGCGAGCGAATCAAAACGAATCATCTAGACTTTTTTTTTTTTTGAATTTTAACCTTGAAATTTTCACAAAATAATTAATGTAGAACTTTTGGAGCAAAAGTCCAAAAGCAAAATATATAAAAAATAAATAAATAAATAAATCAGAGATTTACTTCCCTCCTAAACAAAATATTGTTGTATATTATACAGATAAATCAAAAAGAAAAATTATTTTGATCTCTATCTTTTCTTTATCTTCATCGTTAATATTAAAGTATAAATTTATTATTTTATTCTTCAACTATTATTTAAAATATTCAAATGAAAAGAGTTATTCCAAACTGAAATTAATCTTTATCTAATTCTCAATCTTCAATTCCTAATTAGTTGATGCTACCTTAAAATTTTCTTCTTCTAGTAGCGGGTTAACCCGAACACCGAATGGGTCGTGCGCATGGAAGCCTGATTTCAAAGCTTTTCCAGCTCAAATTTCATGAAATTTTCATGGTTAATGAGAATCCAATGCATCAAATCCACCAATAATGGGCTTCTTTAATTTAAAGAAAAAATGCACCCCCATAGTTTATTCGGTTTATGGCAATCCCTCACAAGCGATTAGCCCATTTGATTAAAACAAGGCTAATTTTTTACGCACACCCTATGTAAATCTCGTAAATTAAAAATAAACACGTAAATATCGAAATTCATATAGTATATGGGCTCTTAATACTTTTTTTCTTTTTACAACCCAACCAAAGGGTGCCAAAAAGAAATGGCCTAAATAACTTTAGTTTGGGCCCAAAATATATAGTAGTGGACTTCTGGCCTTATATGCTGAATTCTCCTTTCTCTTTTGGGGTTTTTTTTTTTTTTTTTTGCATTATTTGATTTCTTCTCTTACATGTATGTTCCAAATCTTCAACTTTAATAAAATGGGACCTAGTTTGTAATCAAATTTAGTTCAGCATTTGAAAGCCATCTCTGTATTGTCAAGAGTTCAAGATCAAAAGGAGATTAATCATAATTGATTCACTTCACAAATAAGATTAATTCCACTAAAGTGATATAAGGTGATGTGGTTTTAGTTTAAGTTTTAGTGGGTCAAGTGAAACTTAATGTTGCCATATGCTTACTGAGGATAATTTTGTACACTTTCCTTACACCTGGGTGGTACATATTTCACAATGACTAGACTGAGAATTTAAACACACAAATAGGATAGATTTATTGATAATGGATCATTTAAAAAAAAAAATAGAATTTAATGTGTCTAAATATGAATGTTTCATAAATTGAGAACTAGATATGCAATAATTATATAATATTAAAGTAAACTTGATAATTTGGGAGCTACTAATCTTCCCTTTCTTTGCCTCGAAACAAAGTGTTGGCTTAACAATAGGGAGCTAAGCTTTAAGGTGCTTAAAATAAAAAATTCTAAGTTAGAGTTGCATTAATTAGAAGGAATCAATTTATAATACTCTTGTTTGGAGCATGTCTCACATATTAAAAGTGTGGCATAAAAAAAAATAAAAAATAAAATAAGCCTAAGCCCTAACACAAAGTTTCTACTTAACAAGGAGTTTCCTCCTTCAAACTCACTTTCAAGAGAACTAACTACACAATGAGCATTAACTACCCTATCAGCAGTACTTCTGGTTTAAACTTCTAAAAAGTGTTAAATTAAATTGATTAAAATTTTAAAGTATAAGAAATTAAATTTATAAATTTGAAATAAAAAGAATAAAATTGATTTAAGAATAATTAAAATAATATTTAATTCTTAAATATTACATAACTTGTTAGAGAGAAGACAGATGTCCACAAAATGTCACAAAAAAGTTTCATTGACATATATGACAATAGGGGGATCCAAATCTTATCTTTGACAAATTATTGAAAGTTGTCACTACTAACTACCACAAGATCTGAATAATTGAAGTGGGTAAAATTCATAAGATCATCCTTATAATCATCATCATGTTCTTAAATCCCATGATGAGATATGATCTTCTCTACTTACGTTAATTCTTTTACCATTTTGAAGCTCTTCCTAGCTAGATGTGAATTATTCAGATTGTACTTGGACATAGGATCTGTCAATGGACAGATTTTTTTATGCCCTTTTGTGGTCAATGGCTTTTAATATGTAACTTCATAGACAGCAAATCCCTTAAAATAATAGATATTTTCCTTAAAAGGTAGGACATGAGGCTGTCATAATGTCTGATCCAAGAAATCTTTTGCCTCTTAGTATATTTGTACAATTATTTGTACAATTGACCTAAATAATAATGTTAGTGATCCAAAAAAACATAGTTTATTAATTAAGAGATAAACAAAATATAATTATATTATTTTTATATTATGTTATGCAATATAATACATCTAGCATAGCATGCTAGTGCTACTAGTCATGAGCATGACCCCTCAATTAAACAATTAATTCCAACCACATTCACTCACCAACCCTACATTCACCAGTCATATATATTAGATTAATTAATTATATAAATATAAATATACTAAATAAATTAAGACGGTACTATATAAGTCTATAATACCATTGGCCATCAATGAATCCCCATCAACATGCACATGGGCTTGTTCGCCCTCTCTCTAGGACCATATATAAAATAATTTAACATCTTTCCTCATCCAGCTGAGACAATATTAATAATCTTGCAGCATAAAATAATTAATAAGTATAGAAATAACAAAATAAATTATTTGAAGAATCTTTTGATGGTAATATTATATAAAGTTTGCATTAAAATTGATCAAGGGAATTAAAATACACAAACCAAACCATGACAACAAAGGAGGGATCACATAATAATAGCTAGCAAAATATTAATTAAGCAAGCCATTAGTAACAATAAACAAGCCAAAGTTCTATAGGGTTAAGTTTATTGCTTCTTGTGACATTACAAAAAAAGTTGAATCTATATACGAACAAAATAAAATACACATAGACACATCCAAACTAAACAACACTCTGCTATATATATAGATCCATTATCTGTCTCTGCACAAGTGTTTTATAGCTTTTCCAGTCCTCTTGTTGGTGCAGAACTTTGAATATAATAGAATATTAGGCTATGGCTGCCTCAGCTTCTGCTTTTGCATTTTTCCATGGCTCTTGGGGCTGAAAGCAGAAAAAAGAAAAGATCATTAACATTATAATAGTGAAAAATTAAAGGTTTTAAAAGCAGAAGCTGAAAGTGATTGTGCGAAGTTTTCTATTATATTTTGTCATTAAGCACTTCTCCAAACTATTAAAAGAGAAAAAGCAAACAGTGGATCATATTTACCAAGTCCGATAGCTTCTGATCCTTTCATGATTCGCAGACGCTTGCATGACTCAACAAACATCCTTCAAGAAATCAAAGTAATTAGGGTTAATATAACTCCTCAAAAGATGGAGTTTTACAGTTTAATCAATATTGGTAAAAAAAAAAAAATGTTACAGTTCTAAGGTGAATGTTATATATATACATGGGTTTATGTGCAGAAGAGAAGAGGGTTTTGGGGTTGAATGAAGAAACTTACTCCCATGGGACATCACCCACGAGCATCCAGTCACCATCCTTATCTTCATAGGTTGGCACATACTCAGAGCTGTTCAGAAGATCCATCAACTTGCTCTCATTCATGAAGTCTATCATTCCTTGGGTCCCATATTCACCTTCACTCCCCACAACACATGTAACATAATTAGTCACTAATTTAAAATGCTTTCAATTATTAATTAATAATTAAAATCACCCATCATTGGTTTTTAAGATTCCCAACATTAAAAATCCTTTTTTTTTTTTCTTTTTCTTGTTTGTTTTTTATTGTTTGAGTTATGCACCATGTTATATATATATATAGACTTAGATTTACGATAATAATTAATACATACTCATTACAATAAATAATGTGACACATTATAAATAGTTCGAATTTATATACTATACTTTATGTATATAGATATATGTAAGAGAAGATTAATAGTATTTTCACAAGCAGTTTTGCCACAAAAATTTACAACTATGGTATGTGACAGAATTCATGTTTTACGTGAAAAAGTTTGAAGATACTTGTGTAGATAATACGGGTTAACTCTATCATAAGAGAGAGGAAATTTTTCTATAAGTTGGAGATGTGAAATAATAATTATACTTACCCATGGTGAAGGAGCTGAACATCTTGGCCAAGGCATCAGATAGTTCTTGGTAGCTTTTGTACATTTTCAAGTCCACCTTACGAAGGTAGGGTGCACCATCCATGCAAACCTTCACAAATGCTCCAGCTGCAGAAGAGCTTGTGTTCTTCTCGCTATTATTCCCTTCTTCACTGTTAACCTTCTGTGCCATTGCGTTCTTCCTGTAGGAACGCACTGGTGGCCACCCCACCACTTGAGCCCTGAAATTCAAATATTCCAAGCTCCCATCCCATCAATCTTATATCTTCGTCCACTTTGTGGGATATAGAAAAAAGAAATGTATAACTCTGTTCCTATCACATTATAATTGAAAAAATTACGTAAAATGATAGAGTAACTAGTGGTTCTTGAGCACAAAGTACTCTATAGAAAAGGTTTCAACCAATTCAATTTAAAAGCTTAATATCTCAAACATTGTATCAAAAACTGATTCAACCACCAACATCTCGTGTAACATTTGTTGGAATAAAAGGAAAGGGTCATGGAAGCTTAAAATTAGGAAAAGGAAGGAAATAATGGGAAAGAAACATACTTGGCTGGGGGCTTAGCAGGGTCCTTGAGAAGGCTCTTCTCCTTTGAAGCATTCTTCAAATTTTCATTCAGATCTTCCTTGGATTGAAGATTGAGCTTGAGATCAACAGTCTCAGAGAAGCCTCTCTTTCCGGTGGCCTTCGGTGTCTCCACCTGATCAGTTCCGCCACCACCAGGCAATCCCAAACACAACTCAGTCTCCTTCAGATTCAACCCATGCTCCTTCGCAATCAAAGTTGCCATTTTTGGGCACAAGCAAGTTTCTTCTTCACTTTATCTCTCTAAAAATGGAGTATGCTTTTCCGGGTTGCACCTCTCTTTTGCTTTCCTTCTTCTTCTTCCAGCTGAGTCTTCCTCCTCTCTATAATAATCCTTCTTGGTTTGGCTATATAGATCTCAGAGAAAGAGAGAGTGACACCCTCCAATAATATAACTGAGAGGTGCTTGTGCTTGTGGCTGCATGTGTATGTCATATCAAGTTATTGACAAATAACATGCTGCCACGTGGTGGTACAAGAGGCGTTGATCTTGGAGTAACCGACTTCGATCTGAAGATGATATGATTTCATATGGGTAAAGGGGGATTTGATTTGATGTACCTACTAATTAAATTAACTTGAATGACCTTGTATTGTCTGCCCAATATACAAATCAGTCCTTGTTTGTGGATTGCAAAATCACATGCAATGCACTAGGTCTTGTTAGTTATCCATCTTCTATTGTCCTCTCAATGGAAGACTACCCATTGTTTCGTTATCTAAAATAGTAATATTCCCCATTTCTTTGTCTTCTATGGGAGACAAGTTCACTCAATTTGCAAATATATATATATATATATATATATATATATATATATATATATATATATATATATATATATATATGCCTTTTCTCTTATATAATTGTGAATGGAATTAATTTGATATGGGAATGCATTCTAATTTTACTTTAATTATATTTTTTTAACAAAGAATAAATATTTAAAATTTCTTAACTTTTTAAGTTAATTTTTTTATTTTTATATCTTTAAGTATAAGATTAATTCTTATTTAAAATGAGTGAAGCAATAAATTAAAAAAAAATTACTTACTTTCACTAATATAACATCTTATTAATAGATCTAATGCCTTTTTATTTGTTTATTTAAAGTTTACATAATTAATAAAATATTTAAACAAGGATAATAGAACTTCGATAATCCATCATCAATCGACCATTTATTTTATTTTATCCTACGTACTTGACATGGGAAAAGGCCAAGAAAAGCTATTAACTTTAACTCATACTCGTAGTACTGCTTAATTTATTATTATCACCTGTCAATTATTTAAAGCACCTTACTGATTAATAAGGATTATATTTCAGATTATATACACACCTACACTTGTACATTTGGTTACTCTTAGAAGGTAAATTATGTTATTTAATTATCATGTGACAATTCTTATTTGACAAATCACATTTAAAAAATTATCAAAATATAGAATTTTTTATTCAAAACAAATAAATAAAGATTATAATTGTTTAGTTTAAGTATAGCACATACTTCAGTAAGAACTTGTAATGATACTTATAAATGGTTTACCAAAGAGATAATACCATTACTTTTTAAATATTAAGAACATATATTATATCATAATATTTGCATTCTAATATTTATAGTTATTCATTATCGATATTGTGGATATGTTTTACCCCTAAATATAGTACATATGTTTGATTCAATCATTTATAATGACCTTCCCTTTTCCAATTTTCCTTACAACTTAATCATTTATCTCATTCTTATTTGTATCAGTACCATAAACATTTTGATTTATATGTTCTTGTTTGAACTCAAAATCATAGTCAAATTAAGTACTAAAAAGTTCACTCCCTTCGTCCAAATAGTAAATTAAAAAATAAACTTTAAAAGCATATGGTAAACATAATATGTGAATTAAATATGATAAAATTCTTATGTTCTCCTCTAATTAAATATATTCCATAATTAAATAATCCAAGTTATGTATTAATACTCATATAAATCCAATCACAACTTAAAATAGAAAAAACTCACAGAATGACTTGTATAGTACTTTAATATATAACTAATTATATGTTCCTGATAAGACTTAGTAAAGAGCTAGGTCAAGCTTGACCTCAATAATTTACATATATATTGTTCATCAAAAGATAACTAATTAAATCAATAGTATATATATATATATATATATATATATATATATATATATATATATACACACACACCTTAGCCTCCATTCACTTCAAGATAATCATTAAATTTTACCTTCCTTCAAATTAAGTCCAACACTATAAAAATAACCTTGTACTATATAACTTCTGGGTTAAATCTAGAATATAAGTATTGCCATTTCCAGAATAATTCTGCAGATCTAATATGTATATATATAATATAACCCTTTCTTCTCCAACTTTTCTTCTCAATTTATTTCTTTTGTTCTAATATATATATGGTGAGCAAATCATTCATTACCCATCAATTTCATAAGTCATTGTTTCATTTATAAAATTCTCTTGGACCTAATTTTCAGACATTACAGATAGCCACATAAATCAAACACATTTTAGTCTATGAACCTTATGTTCTTTTCAATCTCCTTTAATTCCTTTTCCATTTAATTAAATTTGTTGGGGGTTGAGATGAGTAGAGCATGTATAATATGATCGCCAGAGCTGACTAACTCATTGATTATTTTTATCAATCAACATATTAATTTTTTCCCAAAAAATGCACATATAGTTTATGGTGGGATTCTTCTTAGGAAGCTTCCATTTGAGCATATTAGCACATGCATATGAATTAGTATTCAACAATTGTTACATATGGAGGTGGTAAATTATTACACCCATGTTAAATAAATTATCAGGGAATAAAAGCACATGATTGATTCATTTCATTAATTATAAATTAAATAATGAATTACCACATATAAGACCTATATTTCTTTTTTTTCTTTTTTCAAAAAATTCTTTGGGCTTGGAAAAGAAAAGTCATGTATAATAATAAATTAGTGATGTAAACTGGCAAGAAAATAGGGCAGCAAGGTTGTGTTACAGTATAACCCCTGCAGGACACACAGCATCAAGTGGAATAGCAATTTTGCATATCATTCACTCTGAAACTTTTTAGGGCATGGTAGTGACTAAGAGACAGGTCACATCTCACATCTGAAAGAGAAGGGAAACATCCCTAACCCTAGCTGTGCCCTTGCCTTGTCAACATCTCCTCCCAACCCCATTCTGGGTTTTTTCTTTCTAAACTACCTCAATGATAAGTATCCCAAAAGGATTCAGGGCCACTCTTGGCCACATATTCTAGGAACTGTGCACAAATGGGACTTGTTCAAATAAAAACATACCATTCTCATCTTTTGGACTTGGTAGAGTCAATATCATATAAAAATTCAAGAAATCAACAAATCTTGACGTGGATAATTAAATTTGTTAAAGCTAAGGGTTTGATCAGGTTATACATATAAAAAAAAGACTTTGTTAAAAGAGATAATATTCCTTTTAGTGATTTTTATGTCTCTAAAGATATTAATTTTTTATTCTTAATTGAGAAATATTTTTGATGAATAAAAAAATATGAACTTTTTTTTTTTTAAGTGAAATCCCTTGGAGATCCTTATCTAGTTTAGAAAGTGACTCAATTTTAGATAATCCCACAATATTCCATTGTAGAACTGACGATCGAGTTGGGGGATTATGATTTTAAGAGTGGTCCTAATGAAAATTCTCTCAGGATAATGTCTGGAAATGATCATGTCAATCTTGGTGGTCCTCTCTCCGCAAACGTAACACCTGGAGAAAGGGGAAAAAGAGTGTGAAAAGGGGAAGAACGGCGAGTTAAGGAGAGAGAGAGAGAGGAATTAAAATTTTTTGATGGAAATTTTCTGAAATCAAAATTGAAAAGTAAATGCTTTACACTCTACGAAAATGACAGCATATGATCACTACTTGGTAGTTGATAGATCGAGCTTCCGGCTTAATTTTTTTGTATTACCATTAAAAGCTCTCTTCTTTTATTTTCAAGGTATAATAATTAATGCATGATTATTACCTTGTCAAATAAGGGCATCTTTAATTATAAAATTTATTAGAGTTATATTTTTATTATTTATATTATTTTTAGGAGTCTTATATGATATATTATTATTTCTTACTTTATACAATTTAAATAATTTTTTTTTATTCACTTAACTTTAAAAAAAAATATGATCCTACAAATCATCCCATATTTTTTATTTCTCTTCAAATTATTCTGTTATTTTTTTCTTTCTTCCCCCTTTTTCGGCCGCGCACCGTTCTATGGAACTCTCTTCCCTCTTTTTTCTCCACCTCGTTCCCCTCTAGTGATGGAACTAAGATTGAAATGTTGCACACACTTGTGCAACTCTTGAAAACTTATCACTAGAGATTGTCTAAATAACTTATATTATAAGTTTAAGTAACTTTGCATGAATTTTTTTTATTAATAAAGTGTTGACTCAATAAAAAGCATATTGAGTTTTGAAATACTTGATTTTGAATTCAAAACTCTAGAATTATCTTATTAAGAAAAATTAATGGTTATTATTTCTATCTTGAATACAAAACTTTGTAAATATCGTTACTCTTAAATAGTGAAGCTCATTGTACTTCTAAGGCAAAAGCCCTTTCATATATAAATTTATATTCTTACATGCATACACAACTTTTTATGATTATAATTGACTTTAACTGTATGAACACTAGTACATGTGGCTTTGTCAAAGCTTAGGCCATCCTAGTTAATTTATTTCATGGGTCAAACTCATGTTACAAGGGTAGTGTTTCTATACAATGAACAAACTTTGCAATTGATGAGGATTCATATTGTTCATTGAATAATTTCTTTTATTCTGTTCTCTTCCTCTCTATCCTCCTCTTCCCCCTTTCTCAAGAAATTACAACTTCATAAGAGTTTGACAATTTGAATATCCACCATAAACAAAGACATGTGCTACTGATTCTTGAAAAGGCTCTCTCTTTCAATGTGAAATTAATGCAGTTTGGGAAATGCTCTTGGTATAAAAATTGTTTTACTTGTGTTCATTCATACCCTTCTCCACTCTATCAAAAAAATGGGTCAGATCCAAAGTTGATCCTCTTTGATGTGCCCTTAGAGAGGGGGACAAGTCATATTAACTAATACACCATTAATTGATTAATTAACAAGCCATCAATGTTAATGGAATTGTTTATTTTCTTGGTCCTACTAATGAAAATATATGAGAATCTTCCCCCACAATAATGTTATTCCAAATGTTGGTAGAGCTTGGGACAATGGACACTACGGTGGGGGCTTAACCAGAGACTCTTTGCTTGGAGTGTTTGGTTTAACATAGAAAAATAAATAAATACACAGCCTGCCCAATTCTGCACCTTAATTGGTTCATGTTCATCTTCTCTCTAACTTACGCGTTTTTATTTTTTGTATTAAGCTATTATTAGAAAAGTGCTTTTGCAGTATTTTGGAGTCACCTATTTGGTTGCTTTTGGCTACTTGTCACTTGAAGTGATCACCCATGATTTATGTGGGTTTGCATAATCTTGGACTGATTACATTAACTAAGCTGAGATCAAAGAGGATACCGAATCACTTAGTGGCTGACAAAAGAATCACTGAGCTTTGGGAAAAGAAGATTAGATGAATCCTTTTCTTTGTTAATATGTCCAAAAAGAAAAGTATCTTCTTTTAGTCAAATGTTAAAAATGCATAAACACATTCATTGAGTTTAATGACACCCATATCCAAAAGAATCCCATCAACTTTTGATTACTTATATTATTACTCCTCATTTTGGTTTAGCTTTTTCCTATAGTTATGCAATTAGGGGTTCTTAGGTGGGATGGTCCATAAACAAATTCTTCTCTTTTCCCTTAAAAAGCCAACATATAATAACCCTCTCCTATGGCTTAGCCATTAGGTAGATAGGTCCAAATAAAAGAAAATGTCTTCCATATATATGTTTGTGTATACTTATTTATACACTTAGTATATTATTGATATTTATAAAAATAAAATTATAAACAAAATAGGTTAGAAAGTAAGAAATATGTAATAAGAAAGTGTAATAAATAAGTATACACAAATAAATATATGTTCCCAACTATAGTTGATTAAATTAGTAAAGATCAAATTACTTCAATTTTAAAACTTACATTTAAATTCCATTATAAGCAGTCTACGTTTGGCCGACAATAAATAAGTATCACTATAAGCCATGTCTTGCTTGGGATATCTCAAAATTATGCTCTTGCTCAACAAGAAAGTATGATATCTATGCATTTGACAAAAAATCTTGCTTTCTTTGAAAGTTTCAAGTCATAGGCTAGGGACATGAGCCAGAGGAGAAGTACCATAACTTGTTTGCTTGCTGAACAATTTGAAAACTATGGCACATGAAAGCTGTTTGAGATGAGGAGGAGATTAAGGACACCTAGTACAATACTGAAATTTCCACCATTTGCTCGAGTTGACAAGTTCATGTGCCAGCAAGTATAAACAGGTTGAATAAATATATGGGATATTGTCTCCCAAATTGCTTCAACTTTTCCCATAAAAGAAAAGCATTGACAAAATTTTAGGTATACGAGCATTTTAATTAATGTTCCCCTTGATTTCTTCCATGAAATAATCATCACCCTTTATTTTTTTATAAAGAAGTTGAATTAATGAAGCAAAGATTGGACAGCATATTGTGTTTCTTTTGTGTCCATATGGTTTTTAATTTCACCAACATAAAATCTATAGAATGCTGCAACTTTTCCTTAAGATGGTAGTAAAACATCAAAAACCAAGTTGAGTACTAACCAATTAAAGCCATAAAATCTATAATGCATTTATCTGAAATGCTTTATCTAAGGTGATATTAGTTTAGAGTCTCCATGTTTCAATGCAATTTTAATATCTATTTGCATCAATAGTTGAAATATTCACTCGTTTAATATATATGGAATGAAGATTCTATTTCATATTTAGAGCCTTAGATTAATTTTTTTAAAAAAATTAAAATACAAAAGTAAAAATTAATTAATAATAATTTTTTAAAGTTTTAGATATATATTTTTTTTTAAATAAATAATGATGTGATTCTGCTTATGTATTTTTTTTTTGGAAAGGTCCTCCAACATATTTCTATTAGAAACAGTTACGTTGATTTTTAGAGTTGTTTTTATCTTTTTCGTTTTCAAAAATTAATTCAAATAGTCAAACAAAATTTATATAAAAGTTCCTACTAACAATGCTTTTGAAAAGAAAAAAAAAAATAAATGGCCTCTTGTTCTGTTATATTATAACAAAAAAATTTATTATATCTTATTAATTAAGATTAATTATATGATATTATTGTATTATAAAAAAAAATAATTTTTTTAAAAAATATTATTAATTACAAAATTTCAAATTATCTTAATTAATTTTTTGTCATCATAAAAATCATTTTAAAAAGAATTGGTAAATATTTATATATTTCATGACTAATTTGAATTTTATTCCACGTGATTTCTATATGGAAAGAAACTGAGGCTTTCATCCTAGAGCCCTTTGCTCTCATTCCTATGCTTGTTCCAATCTTGATCTTGGAAGAATAATATGTCTTCTTGTCTTTTATTGATCCTACATCATTGATGAACAAGTGTAATTAGTTTTTTGGCCCATTCTAAGCTAAGTGCTTTAGTCTAGTCTAGGCCTATATATATATATAGCCCATTTGGGATTTGGTCTAAGCTAGTCTATTCTGAGGCCCTTTTCTTCTCCCTATTTTGTCTTTGCTTCAGTTTTCTTCTTAGAGCCCTGTGTATTCCATCAGTTCCTCGATGCTACCAAAAAGACAAGGATCTATCACTTATTGCTTCGCACCAAAGTTTTGTCACATACGTAAAATATAAATCTTATTATTATAATGGAAATAAAAATAGCGAAAAGGGTAAATCAGAAGAAGCTTATAATAATAAGCATCAAAAAATGATTTCTTTACATAGAATAATAAGCAAATTTATATATAAATTTTTGGATATTTTTATTGGATAATACTAAAATAATAGCTAAATTTGTGTGCTCCTACCATGATAGAAATAGCCTGATTGTTATATTGATGTGAGATTTTAAATAGACTTTTCAAAATCAACTTTCTCGTGAACATTAATTTCACATAAAATATGAGAAACTAATTTCCATCTATGACCATGACATATCATTCCATAAATGTCATCATCACCCTTATTTAAAAAAAAAAAAAAACAGTAAACCTAATCTAAAATATGACTTAGACCCTACAATAATATTGAAAGAGATTTATTAATTATTTTAATTAAATTTTCATATAATAGTATGATTTGAACCGTATTTTTTTAATGTTATGAGATAAATTATTTAAATTATATATAAAAACAATCATTTAAATCTTTGCAACCAAAAATAAAATATTGTAATATTGACCTAATAAAATGCAAATTATATAAGCTGCCTTATATTGTGTTTGGTTTAAACATGCTATAAAAAAACGTTTTTAAAAGAAAAAATAGACAGCACATCATATAAACTAGGTTGTTGCTGCATCGTCATGTCTTTTAGTTATGTTCCTGAGGACCTTCATTAGAAAGTGAAGCGAAGCCTCGCACGAATGGCCTTGGGTGCAACGACGTAGCTTCAGACCAAGCGACAGAACTTGGCTGGGCCCCCATTCTCAATGACGATATGTGACTTTCCCAAACAAAAGTTTTGGTATCTGTCACTCTCAACAAAGAAAACGGCAAAACATTAAATAAATTAGACCAAACAAAATGCTCTACACAAGGAGAAATGTTTATGGTACACTTTAAGTAATATTAATTAAATTAAAATTTCACTAATAACATTTTTCTCAGGAATTGTACTAATAATAGTGTAAATCAAGAAGAATTAAAAGAGCTTAAATTTTATCCAATTCACAAGATATTTAGATTATTTATAATAGGATTTTACTGATATTATTATAAATATTTACTAATATTAGAATTTCAGCAATTTTTAATACTAAAAACTTTTTTTGAAATATTTAAAAACACTTCAATTTCAAAAAAAAAAACTTTGATTTAGAATAAATTTTAAATCTACTAATATTAAAATTTCAACAATTTTTTTAATTTTTAATAAAACACTTATTTGGAAATATTTAAAAAATTAAATTAAATGCACCTAAATATAAATATTAGCAATATGGACAAGACAAGCAAGCATGATGAAACTTGAGCTTGAAACACCATCACAAACCCGTGGTGTACTTGCCTCCGGTGGGACCCCTCGTCGTACTCTCGTGTGGGTTCTCCTGATTGGAAAGGGACCCACGCATTCAATCAAGGACACCACACGTGTACGCGTACTTGATGTTTTGATGTTAGCGTCGGCGTTCATCATATCTTCTTGTCGGCTCAGCTGTGAACACCCAACTTTGCCCCCACGCGCTTCCAAATACCAAGTCCCCGTTTTACTTTTTCACGGGCCCCGCTCTGTTCATCCGGAGTCCACCACCCGCTCCAGATTGGGATTATGATTCCCGAATCTCACCACTTTATTTTGGTACAAAAATTTTAGTGCCCTAGAATTCTTTTCATTTTTTACCAACCACGTATGTATATCTGGTATCGTATCTTCGGTTTAAGTCGATAGATCGGTAAAAACTCTATTTATTTTAGTTGGTCGTTAAATCAAGTTTGGATTAATTTTTAAAAAATAAAATTTAAATTTAAAAAATTCTCACTTATTTCTTTAAAAAAATATAATTTTAACTTTTAAATATATATTTTTTTATAAAAAAAAACAATTCAAATGATAATTTTTTATATAAAAATATTTCTTTTATAAATTAAAAATAAAAATAAATTAACAAAAACTAATTTAAACAAACTCTTATAACTTTTTCATTCTAATTTAAATACTTCAAAATCATAAATTATAACTTCTGTCTCATTTCATTTCTCCCTAAACCCGATCCCTTATCTTAGTGAGATTATTGTAAAATTAATAACATGGTAAAATAGTCTCCAAAAGTGGGGTTCCCCTGTTGGTAATGTGATTTGTCATTTTGATGAGATATGATTATTATGATATTACTATTGCGATGTCCCAAGAAACACATTATTCTATCTAGCTATCATACAATGCATTTAGCACTCGACACACAACTTCTATGGATACTATGAATTCTTCCTTACATTTCAAACATATTTATCATTACTTAAATGCAATGTGAAATTATATACTTGGATCAAATAAGACCACGAAGTCTCCTTATACACCATTCTTCCTTCTTCTTTTTTCTTAGAATTATTGCCTACATAGTAATGTCGTTAGCTGCATTAAAATTTCCAAATGTATTATACATCTATTTACATTCAATTTTATTTATCCCAACGTCTATCAATTTCTTTGCTTCTGAAACAAAAATTATTAACTAAAATCCACAAACATGTTTCACATTTGTATATCCAGAAAATAAGGACACTGCAAATATAAATAATTAATTGAACAGCTACTGATTTTTCACAACCAATATAGACACTTTTATTAATATATGGTTTTCACGAATTTAAACCATATTTAAATACATTATGAGAATTTTTGGTGTAATGTTATGAGAAAATTTATAATAATATAGATAAGCATATAACCAATTAAATTACAATTTACGCTCAAGTGTTTATCTGATTAATAATTTGGATATATCTAATTATCGATAGTATATAGATGAATTTGGGATGTTGTGTTATATGATATTTTATTATTTTTATATAAATGGTAATTTATTTATTAAAATTAAATCATTCACATCAACAATATATAGTTAATGCTTATATATAATAAGAAATCATAAGATTCCTTCCTAATGGTACTTAAAAAATTTTAATAAATAGAATATTAGATAGATATTAATATTAAAGGGTACGCAATAAAGCTTACGGGCGGCCGCAGAAAAGGCTGGTGGAGCCGTGTGCCAGGCAAGAGTGGTCCTTGCCAGATATGATAGAACAGAGAACTGGAGAAGTGTCGCTATTGTAATTAGGGTATACCCTACACTCCAAAGCACAGAGGGAGGGACCCTTCCCCTCCTTAATTCCTTGTTTGTTTTTATCCTTATACTTCTTGTTTCTCTCAAAAGGACCACAATGCATACACTCACTACATGACACCTAGCAAAACTAATTAAACACCTCTTTATAACAAAAAAATAATAGATCTATACATACATACATATATATATATATATATATATATATATATATACTTAGCAAAGATTTTGGATTCGAAATCAAGAAATTTATTATTGACTATGTATTATAACAAGATTAATCTCATATTTAAGAATTATGAAAATACATTGAATTTAAATCCTGCTATATAGCTTAGATCTATATTTTGAAAAATTCAAATCATACAAACACATTTTTTTGAAGTTAATTAGAAAATATTTAATAGTGGATGAAATTTCAATTACAATGACTACACTCTCATTTTAACGATGCATTAGATGTACATCGGAAGTTTTGTTGCTTTTTCTGAAAGACAATGTAATTAAAGTTGAGTTCTTTTTAATAAGCATGCAGTGGCCCCAGGGATAATGCGTTGTGTCGGGTTATATTTTGAGTATCTTATGAATGAATGAGCTTGATTTGCTTTTGACTTTCTGGATGAAAGCGCAGCCCTAAGCAAAGTAGCATCCATGGAAAAGCATCACCGACTTGACTGCCATTAGAGCCAACCAAACCAATCCAACTTTTTGACAAAGGTTTCAGTGTTTGAGTTACTAGGCACAATAGCTGTACTTGCTTTTCTAGAGCAACACAATAGCATGCATTTTTTAAAATGAAAATATATGAGATTAATCAAAAAGACTCTAAAACTAATAACATTTATATATACATGGAATATATATAAAATGAAAAAACACACACACACATATGGAATCTTTTAATAGTGTGCAATGGTTGGTGTTCAACTTCTCCTCCCTTTAATGTACTAGCTGGCTTCTTATCCCAATTGAAGAGGATAAACTTGAGACCCATCGATCAAGCAAAACAATAATATATTTATGTTAAATTGCTTTCTTGTTTCAACACCACAAGCCAGTTTTGGTTGGCAGACAAAGCACAATAAATTAGAACTCCTTATGCACCACACAAGCAAATTAAGCAATGTTCATGCACTTATTAGAGGTATACCTGGTCAAATCCATCTAACTTGTTCATTAATGTAATGCTAAGCTCGAGTGCATTTCATTCCACTTGATAAAGAGCTAGCCAGCACTGGTCTCTATTATGAGAATGAGAGAAAAGCTAGGATATAGTTTTTCTGTTAAGTATACTCTATTAAATAAGAGATAAATAATTCAAATTAATTAAACACGTATATTTTAAATAATAACATTTTTGAATATTTTAAATGAATGATTTATATGATTTCATCCTAAACTCAATCTAACAAAAAACCAATTCCGAAAAGCCATTATACATAGCCACCAGCTAGCCCACCAAACCAAAATATATTAGCTGCTCTTCAATTATTATTACACAACTCTTCATGTGTGGATATTTTAATTATTTATTGCAGACATTCATTCCCCCATTGATCTGGTGGCTTGTAATGAGTTCCTCTTATGATAATACCAATTAATAATTGATACATATCAAATGAGAACCTCATAATGAAACTAACATTGATTTGTCAAGCCTCAATATCTAACTCTGCAATTAATGGTGTAATGAAAACTCTAAATCTGATTCATATACTATAGTATGTTCGTTAGTTGAGCATCACTGTCGTCTATCTCTAGGCATCACAAATGCGAGCTCAAAGCTTTAATCATATTCACGGGCACAAGGCCAAAGGTTTGCCCTCGAGAATCGTAAGTTTGACAAATTATCAATTTCAACTTAATATTATATAATTATTATATATTTAATCTCCTAAAATTTAAACAAAACTTACATTTTGCGAATCCCTTTTTTTTTTAATCTCTTTTTTTTTTTTACCCAAACCTTAGATCTACCCTTGCATGGTCATGTTTTTGAATCTCACGTTACAAAAGCAAGTGAAGAATTTTTCTTTTGAACATGGAACAAGTCTTGTAACATTTTTCAACAAAGTAAGACGATATTTATGGGACAACTTTTGAACGCGCACGGACGCAGCATAACGAGGGACCCTACCCTAGACATAAAAAAGTAGAGAGACAAAAAAAGACCCTACAATTAATTGAATTGTAGGGCAGCAGCAGCGCGGCGGTAAATGAGAAAGAATCCAATGAAGATTTCTGAGACTTGACACAGCGAGGACCGTCGGACTCACTGCCCATGGTTCGTGCACCTTCTGCCCAGACGCGTACACGTCCAAGTACCTCTCTTTCAACTTTTGTCCTATGATTTTTTTTTTTTTTAAATATTTTGGTGAACACATTTAGTAATTTATATTTTATGTTTCTATTTACTTTTTTAAAATTTTTTTCAAGAAAATCATCTGATATTCCACTGCTACAATAAGACTAATTCAAACTAGTATTAATTCCTACACATTTATTCCACTTTTTCTTTTTGTTTGTTTTCTAATCTTGTATACTTTCTTTATTAAATTTCTTGTATCTAAACACAATATATTGATAAGTGTATGAGCCTTGACCAGAATTGAGTCCTGGTGTTGTATCACAAAACCCTAAAATTCTTTTGAAGGTTGTACCAAAAAATTCCTTGAGAGTTGATATAATGTAAACCTTCTAGAAGCATGGATTTGCACATTTTTCTTTTGGATAGAAAAATGGTTTGCACATATTGTCATATTACCCTCTCTGTCTGTGGTCCATGTAGCCATGATTTAACATTAACAATTAATCCTTTGAAAAGGTCAAATTGTATATATCAAAATTGAAAAAATAAAGTCTAATTCGGTTAATAAATATACTGAATTTAGTAATTAAAAAATCTCTATAGTATCAAGATTCAAATAATTTTTAAGAAATTTATTTGGTTTAATCTAAGAAATTTATTTTATTTAATATAAATTCTCTTCTTGGACAGAGAGCAACTAAATTAGTGCTTCTCCAATTAAAAATGTTTCCCCTATTAAAAATTCTACACGGTTCTCCAAGGAGTTTCATCAGAGTATCCAAAGAGATATAATGGTACAATATGATGGATGAATTACATAATAATCCTTGTTAAATTATCCAATTTTCAAAATCATATAAATATAAATATAGACACTATGATTGGTTTAGGAATCTTCACAAAAGAGTTTCAATTTAAGCCACTAGGTATTTAACAAAAATAAAAAGTTAAACCACTAAATGTGATTCAATGATGAGGTAGGTTGAGTTGAATTCCCTCTTATAATAAAAAGGGTATCAAGAACAAGTTTAATTCTTTTACTTTCTTATATTTTTAATAAAATTTTATTTTTATGTATTTAATGATAAAAATTTAAAAATAACAATGAAATGATGTAGCAGTAAGATAAGAGAGGTAGGCAATGTACCAAAAGAAAAAGATAACAAGTAGGGAAAAATGCAAGAAATAATAATTATTCTTCAAATTTCCCAAGGCCAACACCACACTTAATTCAGAAACTTCTACCAAAATTAAAATATTAGAATTGAACTCTTATTTTTCTTATAAATCATTAAAATGATAAATATGCAAAAAAAAATAAAAATAGCAGAGATAATAAAGAATCATTGCATTAGCTTAAGATAGTGATTAAACAAAATTAGAAAAAGAAAAAAAATGTGAGAAAAGATGCCCATTCTACAGACGACACGTGTTATGCACCTCACGAGGCATTCAAAATGGTACGAAAGATGTAGTCCCCACATGGCTATGCCTTGCCCATAACCAACACTCATGAGGACCCTCCATTCACATGGGCATGCTTCCTCTACTCTTCCTTAAAATCAACGCTCCTGATTTCTCTCCCACAACCCCCCAAAACGCATCTTGACCGTCCCACTGAATCCCAAGTCTTTCCGTTTGAGCTGGTGACTCTGTCCCAACCTTGTCCTCCAAATGCAGACAAGTTGCTTTAAAGGTGCTGCCATTGCTACCGACAGCTTAGCTTGTCTTTGTCCACAATTTATGCTTTGAAAAAATAATACCAAAAGAAATCAAATGCCCCTCTCTTCTCAGAACCCCTTTATCTTCTTTCCCATTCTATAAAAATACAATCTTGCTTTTCCAAATTCCCACAACTCTCATTGGCTTGAGCTTCAATCAAAGGGAAGAATAGCAGCAGAGACTTCTGAAATTTGATAACTTTCTCTTGGTGAAGGAAGAAACAAGCGGGCTTGGCATAAATTTGGTTTGGGTTGCTTTGGTTTGATTTTGAGGTTGGAAAATGGAAAACACAGTGGCTTATGGAAACGATCTGAACCTCAAGGCAACTGAGCTGAGATTGGGGTTACCAGGGACAGAGGAAAGAGAGGAAAAGGTACTGCGTAACGCTATGAAGAACAACAAGAGGCCATTGCCTGAGTCTTCTCAAGAGTGTGGATCAAAGAAAACTTCTCCACAAGATGAGGAAAGTGAAGCTGCCCCACCTGCCAAGTAAGTTATCTGACTAAAGATTGAAGCTATGGCTGTTTTGGTTGATGGGTTTTGGAGAAATCTGGATTTTCAACTCATAAATCATTCAAAAAAATTTCATATGACAGGGCAAAGATAGTTGGGTGGCCACCAATCAGATCCTACAGGAAAAACAGCTTGCAGGAGGCTGAAGGTGCTGGAATTTATGTCAAAGTAAGCATGGATGGTGCCCCTTATCTCAGAAAAATTGACTTGAGGGTCTATGGAGGTTATCCACAACTCCTCAAAGCTCTGGAAAACATGTTCAAGTTAACCATAGGTGAGAATCTACTTTCTTTTTGCTTGTTTCTTGTATATCTATGTGTATTGGTGCTGGATCACTAGGTGTTTGATAATATAAAAACCATTCATGGACAGTTTCTTAACAACTTAAGCTTTTTGATTGAATCCATTCTTAACGCTATGCGTGCTTTTTCAGGTGAGTACTCTGAAAGAGAGGGCTACAAGGGATCAGAATATGCACCTACATATGAAGACAAGGATGGTGATTGGATGCTAGTTGGAGATGTTCCATGGGAGTAAGTTCTACTTCTATCTCTTTAAATGTTTTTGTCGGTGCCTTTGGTTTGATTGTTAGCTATGATTCTCAAGCTCACAGGTTTTCTTTTTTCTTCTGCAGTATGTTCATCACTTCCTGCAAGAGGCTAAGAATCATGAAAGGATCAGAAGCTAAAGGCTTGGCTTGTGGGGTTTGAGAAACTAGCAAGTCTCTTATCAGGAGGATCATCGATTTGGTGAAGGAAATTAAAGCATTCTTTCAGCTTGGGTTCTCGGAAAACAAACAGATTTTGAATCACTCTTACCATATCAGAAGCCTATCAGGAGTTTTGGGCACTCCAAAATAGGGGGATGGAAGATTATATAGTGCAGTTTCTTTTCAAGTTTGGCAAACAAGTTTCTGGTTATGTCAGCATTCATGACGAGGAATGCTATGCTGTTGTTTCCACTGATCCTCTCAGATGAGAAAGTTCATAGAGGCCAATTAGGTTCAAATGAACTATTGAATTGTACAAGAGGGGCTAGAAGAGATTGATATCTTCATCCAAGTTTTTGTTTTGTTATCAATACAAGATACAATGTAATACATCTAATATTCTATTTATAATTTCCATATGATCTGAATGAACATATGATTAGTTATTTGTGTGTCAATCCCAGATTTTGTTCTCTCATTGCATCTAAAATCTAGACACGGATATGATACAGTGGATTGCACCAGCCGTTGGATCTGCATATAACTGCACAGTTAATGCAGTTGCAAGCAGATCCAAATCCTGATTCATCGTGCAGTGACCTGATCCAAATCACTAAAATCTCTGCATGTTTTCATGACTTGGTCATGGCTAAACAAGGATTATCATAGATTGAAGTTGGTCCACTCTGAACAAGTTGCTTTGATTTCATATTAGTACAGATCCTTGAGATCTGTCATTTCTTCACTAACTTAATCTGCAAAGATTATCATAGATTGAAGCTGGTCCACTCTGAACGAGTTGTTTTGATTTCATATCAGTACAGATCCTTGAGATCTGTCATTTATTCACTAACTTAATCTGCAAATCATTCCCGACCTGTAAAGTTGAATTCTCAGTCAAATTTTACACAAGGTTGGTGTGTATGAGAAATTATGTCAAGTGTCTAGATTTGATGAATGAGATGAGATCTGGGAAATAATTCATTGCCGGTTGGTGCAAAGATCTTCATAATATTGATCTGACATTTGACTTGGGAATTACAGAAAGATAGTACTGAAGAGAGAAGCATAGGAGACAGAAATGACCTTGGCAATTTGAATCGCCAGAAAGGGAGCAATTTTTCTTACCATTAAAACATAGACCAGGGAGCAACTGTGCAAAATTCAATTGCTTGACCAAAATTTGATTGGAGAAGAGATGAGTAGTTTTCTGATACAACACCAAAGATACTCTTTTTTTTTTTACTTAATTTTTTTTTTTAAAAAAAGTGAAGTTTTTTGGTTTTTTAATCAATCTTACCAATTTCAACATCTAAATCAATACAGTCAAAGTAGCTTCAATCAGAGATGACACCTCTCCCTGCCATACAAATTTGACCAGATGACTGAATAGATTTGTAAGCAGGAATCGACAAATGGCTATATGCATGGGTAAATAACAAAAATCACTGTATTGGGGGGTAAAGTAAAATAGCGTTTACCCCCAAGATTTTTATTATAAAGGAACTCCCAAACAGAGCCTTAACTTGCAATTAGTCTCTCCTCCCCAGAAAAGGAGTAGTAATTTATGTTCACGCCCAACGCTTTGAGGGAATCATCTCGTCTAGTTCTAAGATTATTATATGAATGCCCCTTATTTTAAACTTCTGTTCGTCTTGTTTTCTCAATTATTGCAAGATTTCTTTATCTTATATTTTAGGGATGAGGACATTAAGGTCTTAAGCTCTTCTTTTTTTAAAAAAAAAAAATAGTTTAGAAGGTATTTATCTTGAGATGTCTAAGAGTTGCTAAAAAGGGAGAAATGGTCAACTCTCTTTGGTGTTATATATGTGATTACTATATATGTCTATATATCTATTTATCTATCTATCTATACATATAATCATCATATAAAAAATGTTATTATTTTGTTTATTATGAGATTATTGTATAGATCTATATCTACTTTAGTAATAGTTGTGTCTAGTAAAAAAATAGTTTTTAATCATCAAATAAAGACACCTTAAACATACTAAAAAAAATAAATGTAATAATATTGACAAATATAAGGAGATCTTTATTGGGAATAGCTTTTTCCTAAATTAACATAAGCCTATATAATATGAGTTATGTATAGTTTAGTAACGAAAATAAACAAGAGGGAAAACACTACTTGTTAGCTTCTAAAGCTCACCACTTGGAAAAATAAGTTAATGTCAGTAGTCGACATACTTTTTCCATTGTTACTTCAAGTTTGTCCTTTTGTTAGATGCCTTCCTAGGACATGTCTACCCATAAAATCTATACTATACAGATATGAATTGTTTGATAAATCATTATAACCTGTTTTTTCTCCTACAATATCTTATCGAGCACTGGGAAAATCTTTTGATTTTATCAAACATAGTTTTAGACTAATATTTCTTTTTTTAAAAGTTTCTATTAAGAAACAATGGCAAGACACATGCAGTTGGGGTTCACATTGCTTTCAGATTCTGTCTATATATATATATAAGCTGCACATAAAGCTATCTCTATGGATGTCAGTGGATTACTACTTTTAAGAAAAGTTTATGGTGTTTAATGTGATTAAACATGCTATATATATATATATATATATATATATATATATATATGTTTGTAAAATAATAGCTACGTGTAGACAAGACATCATGTACAAGATCCACAGAATAACTTATATTGTCAAATAACTGAAAAAATTTCATGTATTATCTTCGAGGCTCAAGCTCAATTTAGTTTAGTTCATAGGAGATAATATAAAGACTCTTCTCTGTCTTGTATACGTGTTGAGGATAATTTTGTCATTTGGTAGAACTTGATGTCTGGCTTTTGTATTGTTCAAGTTATGTAGTCATAGCAAGCTCAGTAAGTGTTCAGCTATAATAATAATGCATTTGTTATTAAAAGAAACAAATACCCTTTTGAAAGATGAGAACAAAAGTAATCTGAACATTAATTAATATAATGTTATCCAGCTTACTGGTTTTCTGCAGTGGGAGACAAAGAGATCTTAAGCCAGTTATTCCATACATCTTCAAACAATATGTTTCAAAGCTCAAACTGTTGTTGACAGGAGAAGATGTTTTTGTTTTTTGGCAAACATGACAAAAAAAAACACACACACATACATATATATATATATATATATATATATATATATATATATATATATATGTTCACGTTCATGTGCTCCCACAGAGTTACATCACAAACCTCAGAAAAAGATAAGGTTGCTAATTAATTAAGGACATTATTTCACTGCAGTGCTTGTATGAACCAAGGTTGTTTCATCTTTAAGGTTCCTAGAACTGTTGCAAAATATGTTGAATATCATGTTTATTAGATACTATATAATATTTAAAGTAATACTTAAAACTTAAAAGTTTAAACTTTTAAATAAAAAATAATGTAAATTATTATGCTGGTAGTACTATATGTATGGTCTTAGATTCACTCGAAAAATTCTTCGAAGAGAAATATATATAGGTAAGGACCAAGAATCATGGTTGAGTTCAATAGAATAGGAACATGGATGAGCTTCCAAGGTTTAGAGAGAAGATCAGAAGCTGTGGATGTTTGTGGCAGTGATCTATTGATTTCATGGCGCCAAAAAGTTAACGGTCGAATGTGAACTTTTATTTGAAAATGAGATGTGGGCTTAAAAGAATGGGCCACACCTGGCTAAGGAACCAAACTCCAGAACAGGAAGGGTGCATTGAGGACGGCCCAACCAAACTGGGACTTCAAAGCAACTTCTCTACTATATTTTAAACATTTAGTGATCACATGATACAAGATTTGACACACGGGTAAAAAAAAAAATTCTTGTAATTATTTTTATTTTTATTTTTAAGATTTGTGTCCACCAAAAATACTTAAAACGTTTCATCATTAACTTAAAAAATTATAAAATAATATTATAAATATTATTAAGTTATTAAAAATAATTTTTTGATGAAGACAGATGATGTAAACACATTATATCCGACAATTGTGAGCCGGCCATTCTCAAAAAATTCTCGATGTTTCCTAAGTGAGTCTATGCTTGATTCATCTTCTAACTGGTGACACAAACATCTCTTAGGAACCCATTTTCCTTAATCTTTTCTACTGTGATTTTGTTGGACTTAAACTCAACCCTTTCTTTCTCTTGAAAGCAGCCAAATGTGGGTTTCCACTTTTTTTCAAACTCTCTTAGACAATCCTTCCGAGATAATCTGGCTCTTGATCATCTTTGTGGGCTGCCACTTCTTCTTCCCCTTCCACAATAAGTACAGAATCATGGCGTTGGTGATTGGTTTAATCAAAATCATTGCTAGGCTCATGCCTAATGTATGGCTCCGTGCACTGGTTTGGCTTGCAGTTGGGGTTCCAGTGCTCTCTTTACAAGCAGTAATTTTATTTATGTGGCACAATCAGCAAGCATGACCGCCAAGCTTGAAGACTCAGCAAGATCTTATTTCTTTGTCTTATTAAGCTGGCAAAGTGCTTGGATAAAATCATGAACACTAATTAACTTCTTTTGTCAAGCATGTTTATGCTATATCTTTATATCATCTCTGATGTGGCAAAGTAGATGTCACCTTGCTTGTGTGTTGGAAACTGTCATGAATCTATAGGATTCTTTTTGTGCTAATTATTTTATGTACATAATTAAGGAAAATACTAGGTATCCCAGGAAATAATACCCTGGAACATTGGTCAATGTTTTATCTGGTTGATAAAGGTCATCATTGTTGGAACGAAGAGACAATAGCTAAAAGGGATGTATCAAAATGGATGAGACTGCTATAGTGCAATAGTTGAAACTGTGGTCCTCTTTCAAACTTCTGATAAGACTTACTGTCTGTACGTTGAACATTCCTCTATCGATAAATTATAGAAATCACCAGAAATAATGACACAACAAAATTTAGATTACACCCTGTTACACAATACTAATAATGATCATAATGCAGGAGATATAATCTTAGATCTCTGAAAAGCAGAATTTCTGGCAACATCTGATAGACGTGTTCTAAAAAAACTCTACTCTGATAGCTCATGCTCACCGTATCACCAATTTCCGGAACGATAAAAAATTCAAGCTTATGCTTTTGAATTGCAACAAAGTTGATTGGAACTGAAAATTTTTGTTTTGGCGGAGACCCTGAAGAAGTTTGCTCAATACAGCTATTGCAAAAATTCACCCTTTGCCAATGACTCTCCTACACAGCTATGATCTGAAGATACTTGTGTTGCAAGAAATCTACCATTTTGAGTTCTGTTAGCACCAGAAGTCTCCCTCACACTTCAGGCAGATTCTCCAGTCTGACTATCATTCTGATTACTGCCACTGTCATGTGGTGAATGGTTGGAACTTTGGCCAGGAAGTATCAACACAGAACGGCTTTGTGCAACAGTCGGTTCTTTCTTGTCGATGATGGTTTCATCATCATGAGTTCTATCAGCTGGGTAAATGTACAATAAACCAAACTTCTGTCCATGGGTTAGTCCTGGGCAGACACCCTGCGGGATTACAATAAAACACTTAATATGAAAGAACTCTTTGAATAAACATTAAAAAAGAAAAAAGAAAAAGAAAAAACAATGTTTCCAGGATAGACTAGTAGACCACTTTTCAACTTCTCAAAATATGCAGAAAAAGAATTGCAGGGATCAGAGTGAATAAATTAATGTATCACAAGTCCTAGAGAATGATGTAATATTCAGTTGCACACTGCAAAAGGACGAGTAAGGGCACTAGAAGGATGGAAGGAAAGAATACAAAGGACTCACCTTGATCAAACCTGATGCAGCAGCAGTTGACTCAAAACTAACGGAGTTCGACATATACCCAGATAGAGTTTGCGTCCCATAACTATTATTTGATTCTAGCAGATCATTTTCAGTCTCTGAAGTAAAAGATTTTATTAAATCATCGCTTCTACAATAAGCTCCGCTGTATAAACAATGTTCTCTCACTAGAGAAATTTGAGGTGTAGCAGGCAGTAAATGACCTTCAGTACTGAATATGTATCTGACCCCAGAGTAATGTAGAAAGAATAAGTCACTCAAAATTTTGAAGAATAAGTTGAGCTAGTCAAATAGTAATCACTCACTTGTATGGCCCATTTTCCACAAGGTTATCAGGACCCACAGCCAAATCAAAAAGAAGCCACAGATACTTAACCTAATTATAATACAGAATATGAGCAGCGTGTCTCTAAGAAAATACATATTAGGTGAAAGTCAAAAATGAATGACAGGTAAAAACTGGAAGGAAATATAATTATTTATGTTAATTCGACTCTTACCGTCTCAGCTAAGAAGAAACTCTCCATGTGATCTTGCTGCTGATGATGTTCAACATCTGAAATATGACAATATCCACATGGGCATCGGGTACCATACTGCAAACTAGCAACTATGTCCCGTCCAGTATCAAGATATCTAGGAAGAAACACAACATACAAAATTACATTTCATACCAAGAGAGTACAAATATAGCCAACATTTATTCCATAATAATGCTCTCCAATAATATCTTAGAAAAGCTCTAGGAAATACTCCCGATCAGCTGCTGCCATTTAAATTTCTCTTTTTAATTTTATTAATCACAGCTTACACTGTCTACAGTTCAAACACAGCTTTTTCCCGGTTGAAAATGTCAAGACGGCTCCCTTCTTGTCAATGAGAATTCTAGTGAGATACACTAATTTTCTATCTTTATCAAACTAACATGAAAAGTAACAGCAAAATTTTCACTCTATTTTTCTTGACAGTGACAAACAGTGCAGGAAGGAAGTTATAACAGTCATTTCAGTGTTATGAGAATTTCTTCAAAAAACAAATGGCCTAAAGCAGATATCAGCATACCTAGGATCTCTGGTAGCTTTGTACAGCCAATAAGTACTCTCTATTAACTCTGGCCGCAGTGGGTAACTTTTCTGTCCATGCTGAAAACAAGAAAAAAGACACAACAATTCATAAATATTAGAAATAATCAAAAGAAAATCTCCAAAATAAATGACTGTAAGATACTTTTTCATAGGCAGGATGACACAAACCTTGGACTTGGGAAAATGTAAATGATGGCTGAGGGTCATTAGCTTTAGGGTTGCATAGATTGAATGGATGTCTATCTCTAAAATTGGCTGAAGATATGAAAGATGTCTTTATACGCAAAATGTCTTTAACTGCTTAATTGGTTGAAGATAATAAACTTAGAAAATACCAAACTTGTTGGTTCCATCATTACTGAAAACCTAGATGTATAGTCTTAGTATCACAACTTGCTCAGTACATTGGAATGGGATCACAAATGTTTCAAGCTAGAAGTTTATTTACTAGCAGCTCACTTCAATTCAGGTGCACTGGATTACCAATAGACAAAAATTATACTGATTAGAAAAAATAAAAAATTAAAAAAGGAAAGGCTCAAACTATACTCAAATATCAGCATTTTAACACCCAAATTGGCCCTCAGATCAGATGGTAATATTACCTGGACACTGAGAGTAACAAGATTAAAACCCTCTGGTGTAAAACCATATTTTCTCCAGACACTAAAAAATGCAGAATGAGTACGGATTGCAGGATCAATATCTCCGGCCAAAACCTTCAAGTTGCAAGAATATACATATTTATATGCTTAATAAATTATCCAGGGTCAATTACATATACCGCATAATGTCAAAAACTGAAAAAAGAAAAACCTGAAGGCCAGGCCAGAATGCCTGCAAACTGTTAAACAATGCCCAGACAACAGCAGCTGAGTCCATATTCACTTCTACATACCTACAGACATAAACCAAAGTCCAAGTTTCAAACCCAATATTCCGAGGGTGAGTTCTAAAAAACAACAGATGAGAGGTTAAGTGTCTGTACAGGGTGGCAGATATAGCCACAAGCTTTTACCAAGGGTCGTTGTAAAGATAATGCATGGCAGCAGCATATGCTTCTTGAAATATATACAAGTACTCCTCATCTCCAAATAATAAATAAGCCTGAAATGATGTAATGCATGGAAAACAAGTTACAAAAATACATCACTGCTTACTGATATTAGCAACAAAATAAGGGGGGGGGGGGGGGGGGGGGGGGAAGGAAACAAAAGGGGTTGCTTGGTACCAATGTTTTCTTATATGTATTAACATCTTTTATAAGAAAACGTTGGTACCTACGTATCTGGGTGGGGATCAATTGACACAGTGTAGTATCTGTCAGTCCTACACCACTGAATAACCTTTAGAGGGAAGTGCCTTTTATAAAATCAACATTGGGTTAAATGTTTTCATCATGTCGATTATGCCTTTCAACTTCCAGAAAGGAAAAAAATTTAAGAACTGGTCAGAACATCATTGGATTATCTTGTTTTCATATATAATATGCTTCTAAAATAATTCAAATAATGATAACTTGATTTGGCGCATATAACTGTTCAAATTATCTAAAATTTGGCATGCATGGTCAAGGCAATAATATCTCATAATCACAATCCCTGCCGCTAACCTTCAGTAGATACTCATAAAAAGAGTCAATACTAGTTCCTATCCCAGCTTCCTGCAAAATAATAAAGAGGCAGCCAAAAGATTGTTGATTAACAAAAGCAAGAAAAAACTGTCTTTTCAAAACTCAGATTTACCCAGAAGGAGAAAATGATCAATAGCAACGATAACGAGATGAATGACAATATTTAGTAACCATCAAACAACTAAAAAATAAAAATAAACTTCCTCTATCATCATATTTTGCATTTCTTATGCCTCATCATATGGACAACTGTACAAATCACAAACCTAGAAGACAATAGATAAATCAAGAAAATATACAATTTGGATGCTCCAGTAACAGATCTAGCCAGTGAATTAGCAACATAAAACGAGTTCTGAAAGAAAGAAGTCAGATAAGTTCAAGTTATTCTACCTCAGCCTGAGGTAAGGTCACCAACCACCATTAGACACCTCTTTTTCCTTGTTTGTATTACAAAATTGTTGACCAAATCTAATGACCTTCTTTCTCTATCATTGTTCCATCCCATAGGCCTCTTAAGTTATTGTTACAAGGAAAAGGCCAATTGTCACAAGTTCTATACAAAATTGTAACAATCTGGCCAAATCAAATTAATCTTACACATGCCTTTCACCATATGATAGGAGCAGGAATCAAAGGCAATATGTTTGAAAAAGAAAGAAGTACAACATTACATTCAATATACTTTACATATCTAATTATTTCAGAATTCAGTTTTGAAAAAGGAATTGTTGATAAAATAAGGTCAATAATTATCATCACTTCAGATATAAATTTACTCCTCAGAACCGTTGACAATCTAATTTGTGTCAAAAGAAGTGTAAATGTACCTTCTGTGTCCATTCACCTGTAAAAACATTAATATGAGCACCAACCAGATTGAGCTTTGAGCGCCGTGCCCAAAGTCCACGAACAGCATTTTTGGTGACTTGTTCAAAAACTGAATGTTAACAATGGACAAAGACAATAAGTGTTATAATTCCCTCCTTTGGAAAAAGGATAAAGGCTAATTAAATTGATAATGGTGTAGAATAACTGAAAAATTATTCTTATTTAATCAAAGAAACTTACACCCAATATATAAGTCTAATAGTCCCACTAGAAGTAAAAATCTATAAGTCTAAGAGTCCTAATAGTAGTATAAATCTAAGAGTCCTAATAAAACTGAAAAGAAAAAATAACAACTAAATCTAAATATTATCCTTAGAGTTTCTACACTCCCCCTCAAGCTGGGTTGTATATGTTATACAAGCCAAGCTTGGAGTTCAATTTGTCAAAGCTGTCCCTTGGAAGGGCCTTAGTGAGGACATCAGCAATCTGTTGTTTGGTTGGAATATAGCTAAGCTGAATAATTCCAGTGTTGACTTTCTCTGAGATAAAGTGTCGATCAATCTCAATGTGTTTTGTTCTATCATGGTGAACAGGGTTTTTGGCTATGCTGATAGCTGCTTGACTGTCACTAAACATCCTGACTAAGTCTTGTACTTCAACATTAAGTTCCTTTAATAACCTTTGCAGCCACATTCCTTCACATATTCCAAGTGCAAGGGCCCGGTATTCTGATTCTGCACTACTCCGTGAGACCACAGCCTGCTTTTTGCTTCTCCAAGTAACAAGATTGCCCCAAACATAGGAGCAGTAGCCAAAAGTTGATCTTCTATCTGTTCCTTCTGCCCAACTAGCATCAGTGTATATTTCTACTTCACGTTTTTCGCATTTCCTGAATAACAGAACATGTCCAGGAGTCATCTTCAAGTACCTCAGGATTCGGTTCACTGCTTCCAAATGGTCCTCCGTTGGGTTGTTCATGTGTTGACTTACTACACTAACTGAGTAAGCAATATCAGGTCTGGTATGTGATAGATAAATGAGTTTTCCAACTAGTCTTTGATACCTTCCTTTGTCAACTGGACTGCTGTCTAGATTTCTGTTTAATTTCTTGGTAGGATCCATTGGTGTGTTGGCAGGTTTACATCCAAGTAAACCTGTTTCACTCAATAAGTCTAGAATGTATTTTCGTTGGGATATAACAATCCCTTCCTTTGACCGAGCCACCTCCATGCCTAGGAAATACCTTAGTGTCTCGAGATCCTTGATCTCAAATTCTGCTGCCAGTAATTTTTTCAAGTTGGAAATCTCCTCTGAATCATTTCCTGTTAAAATTATGTCATCTACATAGACTATGAGAGCAGCCATCTTACCTTCAGATACACTTTTAACAAATAATGTATGATCAGCCTGGCACTGCTTATATCCATTATCCTTAATAGTTTTAGAAAACCTGCCAAACCATGCACGGGGGGACTGCTTCAAACCATATAATGATTTCTTCAATTTGCAACTGATTTGTGGTTTACCTTATTTTCTAGTCCAGGCGGTATGGTCATGTAGACTTCCTCTTCAAGATCTCCATTTAAGAAGGCATTTTTGACATCAAGTTGGTATAATGGCCAATCTTGATTTACTGCAAGGGAAAGCAGCACCCTAACAGTGTTGAGTTTGGCCACGGGTGCAAAGGTCTCTTGGTAGTCAATTCCATACGATTGAGTGAAACCCCTTGCTACAAGTCTGGCCTTGTATCTTTCTATACTCCCATCAGCTTTGTATTTGACAGTGAATATCCATTTACATCCCACTGGATTCTTACCTGGAGGTAATTTAGTAAAAGTCCATGTGTTGTTACTTTCCAAAGCCCGAATCTCTTCTTCAACCGCCTTTTTCCATGCTAGACTCATAAGGGCCTCTTGAATAGAGTTAGGTATCTTCACACTATCCAAGTTAGTGACAAAGGACTTGTAGGGATGTGATAATTTCCCATATGCTACATATTTCTCAATGGGATGTTCTGTACACCCACGAACACCTTTCCTCTGGGCAATAGGTAAATTTAAATCATCAATTATTGGAATCACAGTGTCATAAGAGGAGAAATCCATACCAGTATGATCATCGGATGCAGTAGGATTTGATTCTTGTGATTGGAAGTGCTGATTTTTCTCAGTTTCCTCTACTTGCTCGGTTGGTTTTCTTCTTCTATAGACACGGAGTTCTCTTTCTGGTGGTGCTACTATGGGTTCTGTTTCTGTTATGTGTTCTGTTTCAGGTGTTGAAACTGGGGCTGTTTCAATAGTAGGGTGTTCTGGTTCAGGTGTGGAAAACGGGACTGACTGGTGTGGAGTGAGACTGGTTTGAGTGTCTTGAAGGAGATCCCAAATCTGATATTCCCTAGGATTCTCCCCCTGAATGTCAGATTTGGGAAAGTAAGGCTGATTCTCAAAGAAGGTGACATCCATGGAGTTATAAATTTTTCTAGTGAGAGGAGAATAACACTTATAGCCCTTTTTATGAGATGAATAACCAATGAAAATGCATTTGAGGGATTTGGGATCAAGTTTGCTACGGTGATTTTGATGGATATGAACAAAGGAGGAGCAGCCAAAAATTTTGAGAGGTAGGTCTGAAGTAAAAGAGTGAATGTGTGGGTATGCAGTGGTGAGGACATGTCGAGGAGTTTGAAATTTAAGGGTACGACTAGGCATCCTATTTATGAGATATGTGGCTGTAAGTATGGCTTCCCCCAAAAAATTTTAGGAACATGATTTGTAAACATGATGGCACGGGCTACCTCAAGTAAATGTCTATTTTTCCTTTCAGCCACACCATTTTGATGTGGAGTGTCGACACAAGAACTTATATGAATGATACCATTTTTTGATAAATATGAGCCAAGGGTGGAATTGAAGTAGTCCTTAGCATTGTCAGTTTTTAGAACCCGAATAGGGCTTTGGAACTGAGTAGAGATCATGGTATGAAAGGATTGAAAAATAGTGGCTGTCTCAGATTTTTCTTTCATAAGGAAGGTCCAGGTGGTTCGTGTATGGTCATCTATGAATGTCACAAACCATCGTGCTCCATTTATGTTTTTTACACGTGAGGGTCCCCAAATGTCACTATGAATTACAAAAAAAGGTTGTGAAGGTTTGTATTGTAGGCTTGAATAGACATGCCTAGTGTGTTTTGCTAATTGACAAATCTCACACTGGTAAAAATTAGATTTTTTATTGATGAACAAATGAGGAAACAATTTCTCAACATAAGCAAAATTTGGATGACCAAGGCGAAAATGCCATAATAGGACTTGACTCTCAACTGAAACAGAATTGGAATTTAAAGCAGAATTGGAAATTAACATAGATTGGTGAGTTTGTATACTTGGGAGATTCACTTCCTTGAGCAAGTATAGGCCTTCATGAATTTCAGCACTGCCAATCACCTTCCTCGAATCCACTGCCTGAAAAACACAAAGATTTGAATGGAATTTAATAACACAATTGAGGTCTCGGGTGAGTTGACTAATGGAAAGTAAATTGCAGTTTAATTTAGGAACATAAAGAACATGAGATAGGTGAAAATCCTTTGTTAACTGGACTGATCCAATTCCTGCCACTGGGGAAACAGATCCATCAGCAATTTTGACACCAGAGTGACTAGAGTAAGGCTGGAAATTTGTGAGATAGCTGCAGTTTCTAGTCATATGGTTTGAGGCCCCTGAGTCAATTATCCATGGTTGTGATTGATTAGTGTGGACAAAAAGAGCATGGGTTTGAGTACCTTGATGGGCAAAAAGGCTGGTGGGTTGTTCTGCAGTAGTTTGTCCAGGATTGGTGATTTTTCCAAGCATTTTTTGCAGTGCGTCAATCTGTTCTTTGGTGAATGGGCTTTCCTCTATACTGGTGTCTGTTTTGACAGCAGCATTTGCACGATTTCTAGCTGGTTTCCAATCTGCAGGCTTACCATGTAACTTCCAGCAGGTTGTCTTTACATGCCCAGGCTTTTTACAATGGTCACACCATGGGCGTCCTTTCCCAGCTCTGTTATTCTGAGTGTATAAGGCTGAATCTTCAACTGTATGATTGATGGCAGTGTCTGTCATCATTAGTTTCTTTCTGCTCTCCTCTCTCCGGACCTCTGCAAATGCTTCCCGGGTGTTAGGTAAAGGTTTAATTCCCATGATCCTCCCCCTAACCTCATCTAGATCTTTGTTGAGGCCAAGGAGGAATCGGATGGTCCGCTTCTGCTCAACAATTTGTTTATGGAGTTTGGAGTCCTCTGCACACTTCCAAGGGTGAATTTCATACAGATCTAATTGCAGCCAACAACGTGTGAGAGCATTGAAGTATTGAGTAACACTCAGATCTCCTTGTTTTAGGTCATATAACCTAGTTTCAATTTCAAGGAGCTCTGAGGTGTTCTCTGTGCTGGAATATGTTTCTCGAGCAGCTTCCCAGATGTCCTTGGCTGTATGATGAAGCAAAAAATTCTCTCCAACCTCTGTGGTCATGGAATTGATCAGCCATGACATAACCAAGTGATCATCTGTTTTCCAGGATCGGTATTTGGGGTCTGTTATTTCAGGAGCAATGGTTTCGCCTGTGAGATGTCCATCCTTCCCCCTGCCGCAGATGTACATGAAGACTGATTGTGACCATTGAAGGAAATTATGGCCATGGAGTTTGTGGTTTGTGACAAGGTGAGATGTATCGGGAATAGAAGGAGCAGAATGATGAGCCTCGGGTGTGGATATGACTCCTGAGGAGGATGAGTGTGAGTGTGAAGCCAGGCCGTGTTTAGGCATGGTGAAGAGTAGTCCAGGAAGAGGACTACGGACAAAAGAAGAGGATTAGGGCTCAGAGTAGGGCTCTGATACCATGTAGAATAACTGAAAAATTATTCTTATTTAATCAAAGAAACTTACACCCAATATATAAGTCTAATAGTCCTACTAGAAGTAAAAATCTATAAGTCTAAGAGTCCTAATAAAACTGAAAAGAAAAAATAACAACTAAATCTAAATATTATCCTTAGAGTTTCTACAAATGGAAATGAAAAGCTAAACAAGCACAGTTTATAATAAATTAATAAGGAAAGTGGGCAACGGTAGAACTGAAGATACAGTAGCAAACAAGAAGTAGGACTTGTGACCAGTAACATTAAAACATTTAACAAGTTTGCAATCAAGTAGAGACATGCAAAGGATGACAATGAAAGCATGCAGTGACTTGAATAACTGAGAAGATGGAGATGGGATATAAAATTTCAATGGCATCCAAGTATAGACATAATTTTTCAATCGCACCATGAATATCTGATTAATGCATTTCAGTGACAAAGTCTACAAGATATTAGGTAGAAACCTACACTAAACCTCTTACACTCAACAGGATAAACACCTTTTTTTTGGGAGTGGTCTTGTTGAATGTATGAGCAACAACTCATGAACTAATCACCTTATGCATCAGAAAAAGGTTGCACAGAGAAAATGAAATACCAAAGAGGCACGAATAGAAAGATATTATCCAAACTATTATTAATCTGCAGTCATAGAAACAGTTCTTGCATACACACAATTTATGTGCTACTTGATAATGAATCTAACAACAATTTCAAGAATCTAAGAGAATGGTAAACACTAGTTAATTCTTTTATTCTATATAATTTTGTCTCCACAGCCTCTTGGATACAAAAGCCATATGCTGATTGACACAAGTCTTGATAACAAGCGAGGCTTTCAGATATGCCATCTCAAAAGGATTTCGTGTTTTATTTTTTTCAGGTCACAATCCTGATTTTTGGTTGGATGTTAAGTGAATTATCATGACATCTCTTCCCTGAGACTTACTGGAGGAAGATTCTAGCAGAAAGCAAAATTTAAAAGTCATGCTTACTAGGATCATTTGTCAAACGGCTTAGAACTCCAAATTCAAGAGTTAAGGTCCCACCACCAGCTGTTGAAGTTATCTAAGCAAGAAAGTATTGATTTTTAGATGGACATGAACACAAGAAATCAAATAAAGGTATAGGACAAACAAATTGGTACTGAGTACAAACTTCTTTAACTTACAGTTGAAATTCTAGTTCTCAACCGGATGGTGTTCATGGAATTCTTGCTTTACTTATTTTCCTTCTAGTTTTTATAAGCAAAAGATAGATTGCTTAATGTGTGACATAAGTGTGCAAATTTTACCTGAGATTATTAGCCACCTTACCAAATATTTGGAGACATAAAAATTATAACATAAAAGGAGGAAGCATTCATAAAGAATTTACCTTGCTTTCGTGCTTATCAACTCCATGTAACAGATTTACAGATCCAAATGGAATTCCTGCAATATAACATTGTATGCAACCATTAACAATTTGTATCACTCTCATCAAATAATTAGATATCATATGATTAAAAGCTAACGAGAAAAGTTAACAGCATCAAATGCGAAAGCATAGAGTTTTGCCACTGAAATACCCAGTCAACCATCAACATAATGGTGTTATCAATGCCATCAAAAATGAAAATTCATAGATACATGTGATAAGGTATAAATCAAAGCAATACTCTCACCAGAATTGAAAACAAGGATCATGAGGGTAAAGCCACTAGAAGACAACCATAATTATTATGCATCAAAAAAGAGATCAGCCAGGAGCAATACCTGTTGGAGTGTCAAATGCAGGTAATAACCTCCTGGCAAGATCTTCAGCCAAGTTAAGTAACTGATTGTCATATGATGGAACTCTCATACCCTGCAGCAAAATTTGTAATATTAATTCAATGAACAACAAAAACGGAACCTGGTTTTGAATAAACCACCGTAACCATTAACCCACCAGGGAGATGTTCACACCAAATTACAAAGACCCAGACCCCACAATCTCCAGGCTTGGAGCAAACCTTCTGACCGACCAAATGATTTCTTTTCCAGACCCCAACTCCACACCACAAAAAATCACACATAAAAATAAACACTTTTACTTTAATTATGTATCAAGTTTATTATTACTGTTACATCTATTATTCAATTTTAAGGGCGTATCATTTTTTACTAGCATCCATTAATCAACCCTAGCAAAATCAGTTGCCCCCTTTTCTCTCTCAAGAACCCAAAGATGAACATCCTAATCATTAATGCAAACTAAAACTAAACCATCTAGAACCTGCTATTACTCCTTTTCTTTAAATCATTAGATAAAAGAAGGGAAAATATCTTTCGGAACACTCATATAATTAATACCGTAGCATAATCACTTGCAATAAGATGAGCAGAAAGTAAACCTCCGAGGACCCTAATAGTAGTCTCGAACACTGAAACTGTTTTATTCTGCAAGCAACATGCACATGTGAGGTTCATATAGATGATATAACTTAACATAAGCAAAACAATATATTTCTAGACTGAGTCACCAAAGGCCATCAAAAGAAAGTACAGAATTCAGACAGAAGTACGTAAGTTGAATTTCTAAGATATAATGACAGAATAATTTAATGACAATAGCTGAGCTCAGAGTGTAAGAGAAATCCAAGATAACTAATAACAAGGTGAAGATACTACAAAGAATAGCAAAATTATTCACTTCACTCACTATATCAAACCGAAGATTTTTACCAATCCATTCTACAGAAGCTACAAAGCGTTCCTGGTCACCAAGCAAAGCCAAAGTGTCCAAGGAGTCAATCTGTTTAGATACATTACAAACATCAGAACTCTGGACAAGTTCTCATTAAATCCCAAAATATGGATTTTTCTTACCAAAGTTAATGCATAACCACCAAGTGTATCTTCTCCCCCGCATGATAGAGGTCTCAATTCATCACGTGGAAAAGCGTGCTCCATATATCCATTAAAAGCATGATAGAACATCTCACGCACCTACCCAACCACACACCTCTCAAGTTATAACAATGGACGATACACATGCAAGATGTTCACCATTGTTTTAATCATCAAAAAAGTACGTCACAGGAAGGTGATATTAGGGACAAAACATCAAGTCATGCTCTATCATTGTTTAGTGATAACATATGGAAAAACATAAAGCTCCCAGATAGTTAGCTCCAGGAATTCATTAAGTAAATTCCTTTTTTCCGTACAGCTTCTCAAGAACATATATTTTGAGCATGGAAGCAGTACAATTCTCCATTGAGATCACTAATTACAAGTGCTGTCAATTCGTGTCAATCAATCTAATGTGTTATCAAAATTTAGAGGCTTTTCCCGAATGGGCATTTGAAAATTAGTTTACTGCTTCGGTCAGTCCTAAATGCATTGTATAACACAGTTTGGCACTGCATCAGTGAACGTGTTCAATGAAAGATCAGCAGAGAAGGTAAGCAATATGCCCATCATATTATCAATTAAACGATTGATTTTTTTCTTCAGAAGAAATATGAAAAAGGAATTAACAGAAAACCCATTAGAGGAACTACCTCATCTCGAAGTTCTTTGGCTTCTTCCGCGGTTACTCTGTCGGCGAGAATTCTCTGTATTGGGAAAACTGAGGCTAATAGAAAGAGTGAGAAGATACGAATCAAAATCTCCCCAGCTCCCATGGTCTCCGTTCTCTGCTTCCTCACTCCCTCTCAGTGGAGCAGCAATTCAACACAACATTTTCTTTTGAATCTTTTCTATTCAATGTTTCATTGCCTGAGCTCCCTTCACTGCCTTCGGGCTGCCGGAAAAACGTACCAAAATGATGATAAGGATAAAATAGTAATATGGTTTACAAAACTACCTGCTGAGACCATAGTGCTGTTACAGCAGATTACCTGGTATGTTCCTTGTTTCTGATAAGATATAAATCTTATATAAGAAATTACGTCAAATTTTTGCTTTCCGGACAAGTTTTAATTATTTTTTTTTTTTTTGGGTATAATTTCCTGTATCGTGTGATTTACTCTTTTTTACGAGGAACTGAGTTTAATTAAACTCATTTTAAGCAGGTTTTTATACTCTTGGTTACGATTCTAAATATTTTATCTAAATTTAATTTATACAAACTTTCTTCTAATAATAATAATAATTTGTGAATGATAATTTATTTTCATTGCAATAGTACATTAATGTTTGAATTTTTTACGCTTTATTAAAGAGAAATGGAGTAGATAGTGAGAATCAAAACACTAAACATGATCATACCCTAATTGTATGATTAGAGTTTTTTTTTTATTTAATCTGAATAATACTGTAATTAGAAATGACGTTATTTGAGGCACATGTTAAATATTGAAAATTCATAATTAAAGATAGATTATTGCTTAGTACTATAGCACATGAGATCATGAATCATGTGAAAAACAAAAGATGTTTAAATGGTTTACCATATCATATAAAACTTACAATTGATGAAATGAGTTAATATCATTTTTTTTTTTACCATAAATAAAAGGAGCCAAATAAAATGAAGTAATAACTCATAATCTTAAGAGATTTTAACTTAAATAAGATAGCTCTAAAAGATCTTGAAAAATGGTAATAAACCACTAGCTCGGTTACATCATATTTACTCATGATTTCTTGGGTATAATTCATATTTGCTATTGGGTAAGCTTCAGAGGGCAAAAGTAAATCCAGAGATATATAATTTAATGTAATTTACAATGAGTTTCCGAGGGTTAAAAGCTATGAGAAGAGCCCAGCCAAAAAGTGATTCTACAGGCTACACCAACTAATTCTCCATCTAAACTAAACAAATCACTGAGTCATTATACTTGTGAATCATAATGACCAATAAAACAACCCCCAGTTTGCTCTCAGTGAAACTGCAAGAATTTAAAATCAACGTGAAGAAGAAGCCTTCCAATTGCTCAAGGAAGCTCTGCGCTGTCTGATAATGTCATGCCTGCAGAAAGAATATACGATGAAGTTCAATGCAATTTAGGAGAGAGAGAATAAATAACAAGAGTCGTTTGCATAATGCCTTATCCCACTGGGAGATAAAGAATAGAGTGAAAAACAAATATCATCCAATTGACAAAAATAAACTAAAATAAGAAAAGAGCAGAAAGATGAAAGAACACAACTAATAAACCTGCTTCTTTTTCTTCTTAGGTCTTCTCTTTCTGCGAGGCTTGTGAGCATCAGAATTGGAACTTAGGTTACTACCATGACCTGTCCCAGAATTTGAGGGTCCCCTTGCTCTGTAGTCTGAACTACTTCTGCTATTTGATGTGTTGCTTGATGAGGACACCTCAGCTCTACGCATGGATGGATTTTGCCCGGAAGAAGACCCAAACCTTGGCTGAGCAGAAACAGAACTTGACACCATCTTGTTTGAAGAGCGAGGAGGTGGCATTAAAGCTCGAGCAGAAATATGCCTCTAAAATTTAACAAGGGGTTAAGATGATTCAGTAAAACAATTCTGAAATTAATAGATGCTTATCTGTTTATAATTTCCTGAAACAATGCAATACCACCCATGCTGACATTATTTAGTGGGATAAGCTTGTTTTTGTTGTAAAGCAATTACTACCCATACGACATACCTGATTTTTTTCATCACTGGACATGCCAGACACTGCTTTGCCAGAAGCACTAGAAGCTTGCTCTCTGCAAGAAATAGAAAATTTGGTGATGCAGATTTTTATCTAAATAAACCAGGTTATAGGTTCATAAGTTTAAAACAGTAGTGCAATTGTACAATACCATTGCAAATGGATACTTATGTCTAGCATACAAACAGACAGCACATATCAGAAGTTATATAAAAGAATATGCTCCTTCTATTTCAGTATCATCTAACATCATATTATGTGTTTATCAAATTACACTTTGAAACATATATTTTTCCTTTTGTTTCAACACCGTGTAAATTGCATTTTCTATTAATATAAGTGCAAAGTTCGTAAACAGTTTTGCTGACCTTGCACTCTTATCTGTCCATTCATCGTCCGCATCAGCTTCATCACTAGAACTTCCAGAAAGGAAAAAGTCATCATCACTCAGATCCAAAAGGCCATCATCCTCGCTGCCAGTCTCTGAAAGAAGCAAAAGAAAGACAACAGTCCATCATCCGTCTTTCTGATCTCATGCACATCAAACTACAACCTAATCTAAAATTTGAAAAGGCATACAAAAAGCAAAAAATAGGTCTCATCTTTGAAGTTGGATATAAGAAAAGGGGATATAACACCTAGTTAAGATTTTCATGTCCATTTAAGAAGGAAAACAAGCCCGCGTATGTTGCTATACTTGGGGGTAGGTACCTTCTAAATCCTTCCCACTTGCTGCAGCTGCAATTAATCTGTCTTCAATTTGCTTCCGCAATCTATTTCTCCTATCAACTACATCTGAATCATCACCTCCAGTAAATAAAGGAAAATATTTTTCGGTCTTGGGAAAGTACTGCGATTCAAAAGAGGAAAAAACAAAAAATTAGTTAGTTATGAACGTACTTATTGTCAAGAATAATATGCAATAGAGAGGACAATGTAAACCTTAGACAAATTTTAATTAATTGCTTGTGACAAAATGATATCTCAGAGATTGGCACAAAAGATAGATACAGAGGAGGGGGCAGGGGTAATGAATGGTTTGTTAACTTTCACAACAGCTTACTTTAGATTTTTTTGTCTAAATCTCCAGCATCTAAATTTTTAGAGGAGAAGGCAAGGTAGGTTTCAATTTTCATCTGCCTACTTTGCCGGTTTGCCCCAAGTATTCCAGAAACATTCTTATTCCATTTAGATTTTGTTTGACTTAAACCAATTAAAGTTATATTATTATAAAGGAAACTTAGTGCTGGGACAAGAAAATGAAAGTAAAAAATTGATATAGAACACATTAATATTTTAAAATAACTGTGTCTACTATTTTCTCTCCCATCATCCCCGCTATTTTAACTCTTTTATGCCGTATCTCTCTTATATTGTTTTTCCATTAACTCAGATTACTCTGTGCGCCCTTATTAGTAGCATATGCAGAACTTAAAATAGAGCAGTAATGTTTAATCCATCTTAAAATCAACAAAGACAAATAGTACATCTTCTTCAATGGAAAGAGAAATATTGACAAAGAAAAAGTTAAGTATCACTTACCATAACATATTTAAGATCTTCCTTAAGTTTGGAAAGCTGCTCAGCTACATCTGCACCTTGTGCCTGGGTAGATGAAGTACGCTGCAGTTTCTCAAGTCGTCTAATTCTTCTTTCTATTTTCCGTCTCTCTGTACAAGGAACAACTACTTCAGGAAAAGAGGGAATACTGTTGCACCACCACAAGTTTAGCTCCTTCCAACTAGAAATCAATCAATTAAGGAACAAATATTACCAAAGAATTTTATCTTCCTATCACGCAAAAATATTTTGCGTTCAGCAGCAAGACGTGTGTGAATCTCCTGCTGCTTTTTAAGTCCTTCTAACTTTTGTTCTTGCACCTCTCTCGCCCCAGGAGGTAAATTCTTCAATGAAATAAATCCACAAAGAACCAAGAAAAAAAAAAAATGAAGTTAGGGAGACAGAAAAGTGAGGGAATTGAATCTAGTTTCAAAAGAAACAATTCTAATGACTCCAAAAATTTGAAAGTTCACCTTATTTACAAAGGAAACACCCACCCCAAAAAAAGAAAAGTGAAATAAGAGTAACTACAGGAGCTCAAGTTGTCTATTTTATAGATTTAAACAACTACAACAAAAACAAATACTATGGCTTCTTCGTTCCCAATTTTAAACAGAATAAAAAAAAAAAAACACTAGAAGCTCTTGGTCCTTAAACTCAACCAAAAAACTTTCGATGGAAACAAATGAATAGTGCAACTTTTTGCAAAGCCAATTTTTTTTTTTTTATTTCTTTTCTTAATTTCACAAGTACAGAGTCACACTAGGATCCCACACTAATGCCCCAACTCCTATCCTATGCAACTCTTCATCCATAGAACCCATACGATTAAAAATCAAAATACAAACTTTCTATGGCAATAAAAGGATACCTCGGCAGTTGGCATAAACTATGAAACAGTTAAGGGCTACACTGATGAAACGCCAAATTCAAATAAGACCCGGATTGAATTGGGAAAAACTAAGGTTACCTTTTTGAGCATGCGCTCGACGGATCGAACCTGGTTTTTCAGAGAAACAGCCTTGGGTTTCTTCGCCATGCCCAAGCCCTTGGATCGCCGGCTGGCGGGCTTCACCCGGCGCTTGCTATACCCACCATGAGCCATCCTTTTGTAAAATCAGAGGAGTGAGGAGGTATGTTTACCCTATTACGTAGCAAGTAAGGGTACCGTTACACTCTGCAACTCCACACACACTGATATCGGTGGCTTTGGGTTTCTCCTTGTCTACGGGCAAGGCAATTCTTGTGCTTCATTCTAGGTTTTCTGATTTTGCACTGATTTTCCCTCTTGACGCTACCAAGGAAGGTTGAGTTAATAAGAAGGAAATTGGATTCTTTTTTTTTTTTAATTATTTTTTGGTAAGTTTTTTAATTATTATTTTATTATATTTTCACTAATTACGTGATCATGGACAAAGTTTAAAATAAGGATAGAATAGTCATATAAAAAAAGAGATAGAATAAATGATTTTGTCCCTTCACAACCTGACGTAGAAGATCTAATAATATAATATAAACAAATTCAATAATTTTATTTATTTATATTTTTTTTTGAGTTACATATGGAGCTTAATGTGCTGAAGGAAGAGGAAGAGGAGTGTCCACGGTAAATAGTTTAAACATATTAGCAAGTTTTATATGTTTTATTGTATATACTAAAAGTCACATAATTTAATTCACTATATTAATATTTTTATAAATTAACTCAAATTACATTTATATACTATATGTCTAATATATATCTGATTAATTAGAATTATTATTATCGTAAGTGATACTTTAATAAAAAAATTTGTTCATAAATTTCATAAAATGAACATGTAGCTTATGTGGCTTAAGGAAGGGTAGAATTTCCATGTGTTGGGTTTGAATCTCATTCAACCCGATTTAAACACAATATTTGTATGCAAATAAAATAGTTAAATAATTTTATATATCACATAATTTTCTATATGTGTATGTAGAATAAGGACGTACGTTAAGAATTATTTTTATCTTAAAGTATAAAATAAGAGGAGATATGTATAATTTATTCAAAGAGTGTGTTTGGTGCATGAAGTAAATAGATTGAAGTTAAAAGAGTACAACTTTTATTTATTTATTTTGTTTTAAGTACTGATTTTGAGAGTTAATGAAATAAAAAAATTATAATTGACATATTTTTACTCCTTTAAATATATTATTTTAATATTTCTTCTTCAATCAGATACTTAAAAAAAATAAAATAAAATACTAATCCAAAGAATTGGATCATACAGTAAAGATACAATATTTCAATCTTTTGAGATTGGGTGGAAAGGAAGCCAAATACCAGAGTTAGCTGAAAAATTTACAGGGATAAGGAGAATCGCCACCTTATCCTTTCCTAACTATAGAATGACTGACAGATCTCTCACCATTAACAACTAAACTGTAATCTCTTAGACTCATTTAAAATTTCCCATCTTTAAGATTTCTAAGATGGTTTCAGCTCAGGTTTATACAAGATGGCAACAACAATGCCCCTGCAGGGAAGTAAAAAAGAATGCAACAGTGAGCTCAAAATGGATCAGAGCCTCAGCATCACGTGATGATGGGCTGTTCTCCTTCAAGCTCTGATATGACTATTAATGAATCAGTCAGTTCGAGAGAGAGGGGTTCTGACTTGGGAACTGGGTTAATAACCTGCAAATTGCACACATTATAAGTTGATTGTAACGAGACAACATCTTCTGTCCTATTTTGGGTGTCTCAAATCTTTACTAGAAACATTATTTTATATTTTCTTGACCAATAATTAAGAGTGGGACAGGATCTGAGACACCAAAGAAGGAGAAAGGATGCACACACTACAGTAACATGTTCGATTGAAGAGATGGTTCAGAATGGATCAGAAATGGCATACCTTCTTGTTGTTTTTCATATAACCTATGGCTACTTCTCTACGTAAATATGCTCTCTCAGAGAGCTCAGCAAATGATGGATTCTCTCCTTCTTTCATGTATAGGCCAATATCCTATTATTAGAAACAAAGATCAGTCAATTAAGCTGGCAATGATAGCTAAAGTGTGCATTATGACAGAAAGTTCCTTGGCACAGGCCTTTGATTGCAGATTGAACATTTTCTCTTCAAATTCAAAAGAATTACACTCTCTAGCAGTAGATGCAACAAGTTTGGCTTGTGAGGTTGAAAAATGCCAAGCAAATTATAATGAGACTGTTGATCTTATACCAATTTTTAAAGATATTTTATCATTTAAAGAAATGCGAAAGTGTAACTCCGCTTATGATTCTCATAGCTAGTTCCAAGTCCAAGTATAGGAGGAGAGTGTTAGGCTTTCAACAGCTAATGTAAAACTTTATTGAATCTTATGACACGGAACGATGGAATCATGCCTTGATAGAGTCCAATGGTATCTTATGATCTATGTAGCCAATCTCACTTATCATAACAAGGATAGATACTACCTTCACATATATCTCATCACCATCTGCATCTAATATGTCTTTCCAAATTTCATTCAGTTCACTGTTCTCTGCCACTGTTTTACAAGAAAAAGAGAATTAGGTAAATTGACATAGGAAGAAGAGCACAGCTTTAGTCAACAAGAGAGCAACGATGCATGACCTTGAGCTGTTACAAGGCTCATTACTTCCTCTGCTGCAATGTAGGTCAGCGAGGGCTTGATTCTAGAAATCTGCGGCATTTCATGTATAATTACAGTGATTTCAATCTGAACCCTTAAAAGATTAAACAACCACATAAGAACTAGAGTATTACTTGTTTTCCCAAATTCGAATCAACAATCTCTGCAACTAGATTTTGCGCCTACAAAACACCCAATTTAATCAAGTTGAATTTTTCACTCAAGAAATGGAGTTATTTGAATCAAACATGTCACCTTAACTCCAAGCCTGCTGCATATATTCTCTGCAAGTAGAAGAGAATACGCGGACTGTTTGTCTGCCTTAGATGGATCTGCAAAGAGAATAGTCAATAATAGGCTAGGCTCCCTTCAACAACGAAAGCTATCATTCATTATTACCTCTAGGAAGTGATTCTCTGTCGGAAATGACAGCAATCGACAAAGGAACATCTTCACTATTTAAAGAATTCTGAATGTTCAGAATGGTATCCTTTAAGGTGTCATAGTCCATGGGGTTTCCAACCTACAGAATATGAAAGACACAAATGGTTTTATAAAGAGCAGGACCACCATAAAGAGAAATACATTGACTGCAGGAGGGAATACCCGATGAGAAACTCGGATATTTTTTAGCTTTCTTTGACCAGCAATCTTACTTGCCCTGATCCTGTCATCTAATGGTGTACCTGATAATATTTCCTGCATAGGTCAAAAATCATCAAAATGATGTGAATTTGCTCATGGTTGAAAATGGCCATTGGGACAACAACACAAGCATCCACTCTGGAAAACAGTCATAGTTTCTCAGTTATTAAATATCTCGATTCTTCATCATACAATATACCAGTAGAATTATAAAGAACCCCGAAGTTGTAAAACAGCATACCAAAACACTTCCTGGACCAAGATAGTTATCATACTCTTGAACCATTTCCACGGCATCAGGGCGCCATCCAAGCATAAGAATGCATTCTTTTGGTCCTAGACTCCAGTCCGATGCCTACAAAGCAGTAACTATCTCAATCAATAAGTTTTTTGGACAAAAAGAATAGCATCATCACCAACATTACCTAGTATCCAATTAAGTAAAAGAAAGAAGAAAAATAGTATAGTCCTTCAAACATTTTTCTAATTTTGCAGTCACACCTTGGAACCTGATCTGTTGGGACGCTTTACAATATTAGCAAGTCTTGTTTTACTCAATTCCAAGGCACGAATATCCTTTTCTACAACTTGCAAGTCATTCGGGTGTACGACACGTGGCTTTTTTGCATCCTGGAGTGATCCAATGAATAGGACCTAAACAAGGAAAACTAAGTGATATCAGAAAGTTTGCATATAGATCTTGCAACTTGGCTGGTTTCATAAAAGCAGTAAATTTATCAGCATTTCAATTTGATGCCCCAGCAATAACTTAAAGGATTCTCTAATGAGGATCTAATCCAAATAAAAAGTAACTCAAGGAAATAATAAACATTGAATAATTTGTGAGTATCATCACTAATATATGCCCCTGCTAGTTCAGTGAACTGTTCAGATTTGGTACTTTCACAGCATTCAAGATAAAAAAAGTTGCCAGATACGATCTGACTAATCCAAAGATAATCTAGAAAGTGAATTTTTTTTAAAAAGAAAATCAATATAAATTAGATTCAATTGTGTTAATCAACGTACTTTGTCAGTTTTTTGGAGAACTTCACTGTCATTTGGATGAAAATAATTTGTTCCGTTCCGATAAAGACCACAGACAACCACCTGGAAAAATAAATAAATAATATGTGAGAATCAATATAAGAAAGTATATGGTTTCAGCCAAGAAATTACCTTTGAAGAAAATAATTACCTCTTGAAAACCATGTCTGATTTGCCTATATGTCATTCCTTCTAGATTAGGTAAGCTGCAAAGATTAAATACATTTTCTGCAACAAGTAGAAGTAATAAAAATTAGCATTTAGGAACATATTACCATGATTAATGTTTTCAAAGGTCAAGCCAATGTCTCATTGTTTACATTAGTGTACCGCCAGTTAAGTGAGAAATGTTCTATAAGCCATAACAACCATATATAGAAAACAAATGCCAAAATCCTGGGCCAAAAAAAAAAAAAAAGAAAGTTTGAATGGAAACTTTATTCTGGGCATTTACATTTAAAACACCTAATATTCTAAAGATGGGGGAGAAAAAGGAAATTTGGTAGGTCCAATTCATATATGATTAAAAAGCATCTGATCATTTTTTAACTTATACTTTGAATTTTGGTAGAAAATTAACATATATAGCATCTGACTACAGAAAATCTAAGAAAAGCGTGAAATGTAGCAAGAATTTGTAGAATACTTCGATAATTAAGCAAATGCTTGTAGATCTTTATAAGTCCCTTCTGCCGAGAGCACTGAACAAATAATTTGGAAGCAACATTTTCTACTGGCTGTACTTTCAATCCAGAGATTGATTTTAAAAGCTCACATGTCTTGGAACTTGAAACCTGCATTCAATAAATATTACAAATACAATCAAGTTTTATGTTATCCATTTTGTCTTTTACGTGTTATCGTTTCATTAAAGCTATCATAAGTAACATACCTCAACTATGGTGGGGACAGAATCCATCTTAGGAATTGGTTGAAGAGCAAGGACAGAAAGAAATGCATCAGTGTCAACTTCATACCTAACATGTCAAGGATCTGAAATCAATAAACTTCACTACCAAGAAGAAATTCATAATCAAGACTGAAGTATGTGAACATTCTGAAGCCAATGATTGGTCTAAATTCGATAGATATATAAGTCAGAGGTCAGCTATCCCCCACTAGTCCACTACTGTAATTGATGTTTAGCCGTCAATCTTTTGATTTTGCAGACTACTAAATCTGACTTAATTTCTCATTGATTCAAGCCAAGTCGTTGGGCTGATTGATGAATTACTCGAAGTCCCTACTGAATAATCCATTCATGTTGGCATGTTCCTAATAACTTTACTTTGTGTGAGAAGCAATGTCCCACCAGTGATCACTTTACTATGGCAAGAGAGCACAAGTAGTATTTCAAAGTTCTACTAGAACATCAAATAAATAAAACATTGATAACAACCTTAATGAATATGGTAAATTAAAATCCTGAACTCTCTGCCTAGATAATCAGTGACTACAAGTAACGTTAATGTAATCTGATGTTTATACAACATTTTCTCTACCGCCATTATAAATCCTAATGCAATTGAATGGATTCTCAAAACAAAGAAAAGTAATTTAACTGCACTAAACTAAACCACCTTAACCATTAACATTATAAGTAAATCAACTCTTACCGATCTCCATTCGTTGGTAGTATAATTATTGCACGTGCCTTGTCGGCTGCGGCTCTTTCAAATGATTTTGTTAAGTTAAGGCTACAACTGCAAGGCCATAAACTCAAGTGTAAGGGACAAAAGAAAAAAAGATAAATTTAGCGAAATTCAATATGAAATAACTGTAAGTCATATCTTCTTATCATTATTAAAATTTAAAATCAACCTAGACCCTGCAAAAATTAGCATGTTGAGAGAGCAACCACTTTTCACCACCCCAGAGAAAGCAGAGAAAAGACCCAAAAATATAGATAGGCATTAAAGGCTTAAAGCTAATGGAGACAGAAATTGAACGCCAAAATTCGGTACTTTTATAGATGAAATACACACAGTTGCAAGAGACAATTTCTTATCCACAAAGCCAAGCTCCTTCAGAGAAGATGCCGAGTTCTTCCCTGTCCAAACTATACAGAAACTGTCTTGTTGCCTAAAGATAACAGTACCGCACATACTACTTATAATAATACAAACATAACTTCCAACATTAACTAGCATACATAATATCTGCCTTACCAACTCAGCCTACAAACTACTTATTTTCCTTTTATTTCTCCTAATATAGACAAACTTAACCACAAGCCTATTAGAATTGGAACGCAGGTTCCTATCAGAAGCTGTAAAGTCAGCATATCTATCCTTATTACTTGTATTTTATTGGAGGATGTAATTGCTTCCCTGTGTATCATACATATCCAATAAAAGAAATCAACAAACGAAAGTAAGCATGAAGATTAATCTCCAGGAACAGTTAAAATGAAGAAAAAGCAGTTTGCCCAAAAGTGCTTCTGAGATTAAAATAAGTTGCTCAGAATTCTTACCTCTTTGCTAAGATATCAAGGTGATATAAATCTTTTGCAATGTTTTCAGCTATCCTATCAATCTGTTTTCTAGGAAGATCAGACAAAAGAAGAATTCTCTGCCTCCTACATAAGAATGAAAAGCAGTATTATGGAAACCAGCAACTTGAGAACAAGAAAGGGCTATTAACAACAACCTTGTGTGAACCACTTACCTAGCTGTAGCTGTGCCTAAGCGGACAGCATATTCATGATACTTATTTAACTGCTGTAATATGAAACTCAGATGACTATTCATTCCACAAATAATGATATGATCGGCCTCCAGAACTTGAATTTGGGCCCCCTCTCTGAGCCTTTGCATATTATTCTGTCCAAAAGATTGATAATTAATGAAATGAAGGGATATAATTCATAGAAAATGCTTACTGCTAGAGATCTTACCCTAAATTGCTCAGTCATTGTACCTAGAAGGCGAGAGTAAACCAATATACCCCATATTGCAAGAACAAAGCCAATAACACGCTCAATACGTGTTGATTGCTGCAGTTAAAAACAAAATTTGTTACTTACTCACAGAAAATACATATATACAATGTGGAGCAATGAGTCAACAAAACCAAATTACGAAATCCACAAGACCAACATACTTTCAAATGTGTAGATGATGAACATAGACATGCCCAGGCTTCCCAGAAACAGTCTTCCAGAGTTTGCTTCTTACCCTGAGAGGATCTAATATTAACCCAGATTAGAAAACATGGTCAAGCACAACTGCACGAAAACCAGATACTAGTTTACCAAAATTTAAATTTGCACAGGATCTTGACAGGTTGGCAACAAAGGATTAAAAAATGTATCTCCTATTTTATACGAGAAAGAGACGTGTATTAATTTTTCAGTTACATAATTTACAGAATAATAATAATAATTAAAAAAAAAATTGATTAATAGGTTGATACTGATAGAACCTTTGGTTCTAATGCTAAATCAATAGAGAGGTAGACCAGTCACAGGAGGACAAGTTATTGGATCAGAATCTATAAATCAAGAAACTAACCTATCTAGCTGGCAAGTTAGTTATTCAGTAAGTGGTCGGTGAGTGAGACTTAGAAACTACAGATTTATAGGAGAGGGGGAAGGGAGAGGACAGGAGGTATGAGTGGATTTTGATAGATGACAAAGAGCCTTCTCTGCAGAGCTTAGGATCAGGAACTGTGTACTTTTCAGTTGTAAGAGCTTTGAGCTTCTTGTTTCTTTTCAGAAATAAAACTCTTCTCTGTTCTGTGTTGAGTTTCCTATCATAGGTTGATGGAGATAGCTGGTTCTTAATAATTAAATAAAAGGAAACGCAAATTTCATTAAACTCTCGTATAAAATTATTTGAGAATAATATCTCACAGTAACTACATAATGTCCATCGAGATTCATGATGCCATCTGAGATATTAACCAAATATATTATCTGCTAGATCTGAATTATCAATAATATACATCTTGAATTCTTTTTTCTCTTCCCAGTGCCAGCCAATTGGGGTGAGGGGTGGTGTCCAGTGGGGTGGTGGAGGAAAGAATAAGGAATACTTTGAAACTCTTCACACAAAGAGTATTTAATGAAGATTACCTGATCCTGAAGAATAGGAGGCCCCCGATGAAAACAAATGAGAAGCATGCTACAAGAAGCACCAGGAAAAACCTAAACAGTCCATGTAATTCATCCAGTCAACAAGCATGCAAAATCTTAGTTTTGATCTCTGGAAATAATATACTAAAATAGATAGGACCCATTATTTCATAGGGCACCATTTATAAAGCAGGTTGAAGGTCTTTTTTTCTTTTCCCTAGTGAATCACTTGTAACCTATTCCTATCTGAAACATAATTCCATATAGATAGAATAGAATCTTCCCTTCTTTTTTCCTGTCTTTTTCAAAAAGCTCCTAAGATGATAACAACAACTTTTTTCAAAACGTCCAAGCAAATTTGTGTAGCATAAAGTAAACCAAAAGCTCCATTTCAACTCCTCTGGGATAATGAGAAATATGATAATAGATGACCAAAAATACTGAGTACTGCTATTCTTTCACAAAGAAAGTTAGCTTAGCACATACAACTAATTTGCAAGCAAGATTATAACCATGATCAATAGTGCACTGGCAACCAAAATGTAAAGTTAACCTCATGACAACTAAGGACCATTTTGCTTGACAACACACAAAGATTTATAATATTTTAATTTGCAAGATGATATATCGGGTACATTATTCAACATATAAGCATTTCAACACTTTGATGCTATTCTAATACCTATAATCTGATCTGCAACCTATTCAACAGAGGAACCCAAGAACTTTTTTTTTCCTTGGATGAAAACTTCTAGTTACTAGTTAATTCATAAATCTTCAGAGCTGAAAATTCATCAATGAAATAGTAGGCAAAAATGTGCACAAGGGAAATATATATAGAGAGAGATATTTAACTTACGTGGCAACATTTCTCTCAAGTTGTATATTGAATAAGTACAACAACCTTCCAAAGCTCCATCTAATATCACGAAAAGAAGGCAAGGACACATCTAATTGAAGAGGCTTGGGTTTATTCAAGGAACTAGAAACACAAGCAAGAGGCAAGCTTGTTGCACTAAGAGTCTGAAGCACATTTGGAAGAATTTCTTGGACAACCTTTATCATCAGGTCAGAAAACTTCTTATGTGTCACTCTCAGTATCAAGTACAATGGAATAGACTGCATCATGCTTTTAACCTGTAGACACTGCACACATGGTGGATAGACAGTTTTAACAAATGCTATAACTATTGCAAGCAGAAAAAGGTTCAGCAAGTCCAATCCTAAGTCACACTAAGTGGATTCAACAAGTTGAGCACGAAACAACTTTCATTATAATAATCATGAATAGAGGCATCATTAAGAGAGAAATCACATAATTTAAGTGGCTAAACAATTCATTTTGAAAAAAAGAAAAAGAATTCTTAAGAAAACATTGCTCCATGTTTTTCCATGCACTGCTTACCTGAGAACTATTGTCATCCTTCTCTATTCTAGTCGGCTTAGTGCTCAAATTTTCAGGAACATTTACACAGATGTTGGAATCTGACTCAGTGTTGTCAATAGCATATAGCGGAAAAGATTCTGACTTACTTTGTGACCTCTGAGAATCAACTTCCCATCTTCCTACAAGGATTTCTTTGAATATAATTCATCTTTTTAGGTACAATCAATGGTTCTATTCTCTCCATATATAATACCAGATTGGATAAAGAGCATATATCACAACAAAACAATAAGATGGACAAAAGGAAAAATTTATACAACTAATACAACAGAGTTGAGTGCCCACTAAAAAAAAGGAAAAATAAAGAAAACTGAAGTTGATTAGAAACCAGTCAGAGTAGCCAGAAGCTAACAGGAAGATATGTATCCTGCCAAAATGATTTTGACAAAATGAAACATAAGCCAATTTATAACCATATTGAAAAATATAAATCAACAGTGGGGGGCATTCAGATCTACGTTTTGAAAATTTAGAACAAGTGACACAGTCGATGTGAAGTTTAATGATTTCGATAATATGCAGCAAGAATCAGAACTTGAAATTCAGTCAAGCTGCTTAGTGTGGTAAAAATATATACCACCAGACCAAACCTGCAAACAAGCAGAGCTAATTTTCTTCTTTCTTAGAAAGCTAAGATAGTTTGACAGAAAATAGGCTCAAAAAAGGAAATGTCATGTCATTTAGTATATATAGCACCAAACGGGCAGTCATAGTCTCAGTACAAATAGCCACAAACCAAGAAAAGCTTCATCATCCAAACAGAACTAATTATTGGAAGAAGGTGGGGCATTAGAATTGTAGCAATATAAACAATGAACTAAGTCATCAAAACCTCCAAAATGAGTGTTCATGAAATGATATATTTTATCAAAAAGTAAATGGCACACTAAAGCCACTGTAGCATAATTAAAATTTTATTAAAAAAATGTAGTAGTACAAATAATGGAACCTTCTAATTCAACATCGAGAAAGAGAGTTGAGTAGGCAATAATAATAGCTTACCATAAAGAAACTCTACAAATGAATAAGATCAAAATCTTCCAAACTCAAAGGAAAAAAAAAGCACCATTTATCTTTCTGATTAAAAAAATATACATATATAACATTGAATTCACCTTCATTGTCTGCTCTTTGACCATTTGCAAACAATGCTGCAGGTTTGATCCGGTCAAAGTGGTAGGACATAAATCTTCTGTAAAGTACCAAATTAACGTTAGTTTCCTACAGCAGCAGCTCCACTAAAATATTTTGGAAGATGATGGAAAACCCTGAACAACCCCGCTAAAATGTGAACCAGCATATGCCCAACATAAGCAATTAAAGAGGCAATCACATATGCTGGTCATTTAGAAAACTAAAAACCCCATTCAATCATATAAGAGTACATTGAGCCTATGTAACTCAATTCAACAAAAACAACAGAATTATGATAGAGCTGAACTATTTGCTTGAAATTTCTTTCACTGGCTTATGAAAATATCACCAACCAACCCCATTACGGCTTAGAAGAACTGGGTTTCCAATTAAAAGTATAAACCAAACTAAATACCCCAAAAATGAGAAATCTTTCACATCAGGAGGTGATGTTAAGTCATGAACAGAATTCGGTCCTTTATCATTAAAGCATCCAATGAATCAATTGAACAACAATCATAACAAAAATTAAGAGCTGAACCATTTGCTTGAGATACATGTTATTGGTTTGTGAAAACTCCACCAAGCAACCTCATTCCGGCTTAGAAGAACTGGGTATCCAATTGAAAATACTAGCTAAGAAGTACCTTCCCCTCTTGGTTGATGACAAGTGATAGATTCTTGGTATTCGAGGAGGTAGAATCCATGGCTGTGAGCTCTGCAACTGACTCAGAAGCATAGCTGCCTCCTCTCCTCTCTCTTTCTCTCTCGTTCTCTCCCTCTGACTTCAACGTGATCAAATTAAACAAATGAGTGTAGGAGACAGTGATGGTTCCGTATAATTGTGGGAGAAGAATGAGAAAGAAAATAAATATTGAACTAAAAGCATGTGGGAAGAAAAATCAATGCAAGGCGAATATTTTGGTGTCTGTACGGTCCCTCGGAGTTTCTCGTTACCATGATACCACTGATACCCTAACCAGTATTGAATGAAACTGGGCATTTTGCGTAAACATTTCTTAAATAATATTTTTAAAAATATTAAAAGAAATATGCAGATCAGAAAAAATTAAATATTTTTGTGATCAGGAAAAGTATGCCTATAATTAAATGAAGCAAGGAAAAATTAGCAACAATTAAAAAAAAAAAAAAAGAAAGTTAAATCTAAAACCTTTATCCATTGCTACACTTGGGTCTTCTTAAAAGCCAAAGCTGATATGTAGACAAATTTTGTAAACATGACATCACATTCACATGTCTTAATCACTTCTGATGTATGGAGGAGAGAAAATATTCTCACATACAATCTTATGCTACAATGTAATATAACTATATATATCATTAATTTAAATTAATTTAAAGCTAAAAGAATATATTTATAATTTTAAATAAATTAGTTTTAATTTATAATTAGTTATTAATTTAAATTTAATTTTTTATTATTTATTTACATTTAATGTTATTAACGCTAATAATGTAATATAATTTTTTTCTATAGAAATAAAGAGAAAGACTATATTTCCCACTTCATTGCATTCTTTAATACAAGTCTTTTTTAAATTATTTTATTTATAAATATTTTCACTTCATATTAAAAATAACATTAATTTTGAAATAAAAATAATTATAATTATTTTTTATTTTTTAATGTATATTTTTTTTATAAATTTAAACTTGTGACATACATTATAAAAGTTCTTCGATTATTGAATTCTTATAACGCTAAGCTAATCTGATACAAGGTTTTTATTATATAGTCTCACGTTGCCATCTTACCATATATATTAAAAGATTATCCCTCTTGTCATATATAAAAATAGACTAACATATGTACATGCTGCAACTCTGTCAGTACATCACATGCATGAAAAAAAAAAAAAAAAAACCAACATTACACAAATTTCAATTATATCCTTATTACATGAACCAATCAGCTGGAGCACATGACATGACAAGAGGCATCTAAGAGCAAGTCTAATAGGGGTTGCATAGATAAAATAGAAGAGAGAGGGGATGAGAGGAGGAGAGAGAAAAAAAAGAGAGTTGCAAGTATTAGTATTGATGTATGTACTATTCATTCTGCCCAAGCATTTTTTTTTATATTTTTTAAAAAGAAATAGAAGATTTTATAAGGTAAAAGGATAGCATAAAAATTTTAGAGCAATGTTAGAGTAAAAGTCAGGATTCAAAAAATTATGTCGGATCAAAATATATATATATATAAAATAATATATAATAAAATGATCTATATAGAATACATAAGGACTAAGAATAGCAAAAAAAAAAAGAAAGCAATAGTTTAGACGATTGTCCATAGAAAAGAGAAAGTATCGAAACGTCCTTCGAATTAAATCAGTCAACAGAAAAATAATATTTTTGAATATATTTAGTAACATAAAAAAAAAAAATAAAATATTTGATATTGTACTAAAAAGTATGAAAAAAAAAAAATATTTATAATTATAATAAAATAAAGATATATAGTATATAATAAAATAAAAGAAAATATATTTTTTTTTTTAATTTGATTAAAAGAAATTATATGGTTTGATAATATAAAAAAAAATTATATTTTTAAAATTTATTTTTAATTTTATAATTTATTTAAATTTAATTAATAAATTTTTTTGATATTAAAAAAAAATTTCACTTTTATAATGTAATTTTAATTTTATAACTTTAATTTTATAATTTAGATTTTTTAATAAATAGAAATCCCTTTCCTTTTCTTTCGAATTTGAAAAAAAAAAAAATTATAACCTCCAAGTAATAAAAAGTCATATACTAAAAAAATAAATTTTATTTTACCTTAAAACTATCAAACAGTACAAAATAAGAGAAAATAAAATACACTATTTTCTCTCTATTTCTTTTCCTATGTACTGAACGGACCTAAAAGGAAGGTCTTAGATTTTAATATAGAACCTTTTTTTTTTTTTTTCCATAACTGAGTTTGAGTTTGGTATGCTTGTCTTTTAATAGTTCCTCTATTTTAAAATATTTGTTGTTTAAACTTATTCAACAAGAACTAAAAATCATTATTATGTTATAAAAAATCATTATTATATGATAAATATATCATCTTGGACAGATGGCCTTTATTAATTGAGTCACAAAGAGAGGGAAAGAGAAAGAAAATTAATAGTCATAAAGAAAGAGATAATTAGTTAAGAAAGAAGTGATAAAATTAGGAGTAATTACAATTAGTTAAGAAAATATTAATATAATTATGCATACACTTATTGAATAAGAGTATAAAAAATTGATCAGTCTTTAGAATTTTAAAATAATAAAAATTTTAAAAAATTATATACTCTAAAACAACTGATATTTTGAAATGGATATACTATTTCACCCGTTCAAGAAATTAGTGGGGGCATATGTCAAATATCTATTTCTTTATATATATATATATATATATATATATATATATATATATATATATATATATATTGTGGGGCAGTTGCCCCAAGAAGCCGTCCTTGTTGGGTGGAAAACTTATTGTTAAAAAGGTTTATTTATAATTATTTTTTTATTATCAAACATAAATTTATTATAATTTTTTTTAATTTACAACTAATTTAATTTAAATTAATTAAAAATTTTAAATAAAATATAAAATTCTCTCAAAATTATTTTTTATGTGCATATAAATCCGAGTGAGTTATTATACTTAAGCAATTTAGTTTTATTTATAATTTATTTTTAAATAAACTTAATAATCCAAAAATAAAAAAAGTGTAAATAAAAATAAAAAATCAATAAACATACTTTTAAAAAATAAAAATATGAAAGTGAAACACATTTCAAAAAAAAATAAATTCATAAAAAATTCAAAAGTTGAATTCAGGCCACTCGGCCTAGAACATTTTGGGATTACACTTTCTATAAGACAAAATTACCTATCTTGACCCTAAAAATAAGTTAATCAAACTAACTCGTAAAAAAATAAAAAAGAATATAGCTTAGAATATAAAAAGAAAAAATAAATATAGGATTTTCTTAAGGCTCACATTTGATGGTGAAAACTGGACAAAACGTGGTACACAAATAAAATACTCATGGCATTGTGAGAATGACCCCCAATTTTGGATGGTCCCCCCATGCTTGATACCACACAAGTATTATATGTCATGCCAAATTGGAGACAGTAAAAAATGATAGACAGAAGCCTTTTTATAGGTAATTTGTGTTTTGAGAAGGGATACCATATTAGCATAACACGGAATTAATATATTTAGTTGTAAGAGTTTTATTATTTTTGTAATTTCGTTTGATTCGAATTAGATTAATTAATATTTAATGTGATATTAGATATAATAATTTATACAAAAAAACTTAAATTATTTGGAACTCAACTAAAATTAAGAATATTTATACCAAAATCGATCAAAACTGACTAACGACGGTTTGAATCGATTTCAAATATATATTAACCATTAGTTGAATTTAGTTTATTAGTTTGAAAAATTACTAATTGCCCTAAATTAACCCAACAATTTATATATTATAAATTTTTATTTTTAAACAACTCCCAAAACTATTTATAAATCATTTCAAACCAACTTAAATTATTTGGAATGAATAGTTTCAGGCGGACTTTAAATTACACTAAATCACCTTAAATCTTAAATTGACAATAAAATTTTAATTTATAATTTTCTCAAAATTCAAATCAGTTTGGTGCATTTATTAAGCCACTCCACACGGAAAGACCCCTAACTCAGATAGATTGTTGTGCTAACTTTTTAAGCAAAATAATATACTTATTATGCTTTTAGCAATGCACCATGTATTTTCTCTTAAACCACTTATTTCCTTATCTTTTTATTTTTCTTAAAAATCAATAAAAAATAAATATAAATTATTTAATAAGTAGAAAGTGTTATAATTTATTTTATTTTATTTTATTAATTATGGTGGTAATTTATATATTATTAAAAATGTGTATTTGATATTTAAATTATTTTTTAATTTTTTATCAAGTACAATTGAACCTGGTTGAACCAATTGGAACTTAAACTAGTCTACACTTCAATTATTTGTCCAGTTTGGTTTTTAAAATATTGTATTTGATTAGTCCAAAAAATCACTAAATAATGTTATAAAAATTATTAAAATATTAAAAATACATCATCTTATAAATATTTAACCAATCAAAATATAATAAAAAATAAAACAAAAAAAGTGGGGCAATAATCCATTCTCTACATAATATATATTATCATGTTAAATATATAATTCATTACACAATAATATAAAAGCACAAGACTTTTTTGGAAGCTTAAAGTACATATATATTCCAAACTTGTTCTACCATTATTCCATAACCCCACAAGTTTTGGGAGTACTCTATCATTAAGTAAATAAAGAAAATGTTAATTAATTCAAGAAACACGTGTTATCATCATAGCAAAGCCGTGTCTAGTAGAAAAAAAAAAAAAAAAAAAAGAAGTTATGTTATATTCATACTTATTTTTATATTTATTTAATTTTTTATTTATTTTACTTTTGTTTATAATTATTATTTTTATGATATAATTAAAATGAAAAGATGTGTAGATTTAATTTTTCTCATCCAAAACCTGTCAATTATTGCAAGGTGTAGCTTGTCGTTGTCTTGTGCAAAGATTCTATTCTTGGCAGCCGAAGAGAAGAAAACAACCGAGGAGGCCCACTTGAAAGCTCTTTTTCTGTCTTCTGTGTGGAAAAGCAGTAAGATTCGTATGGTCAATCATGATACAACTAAATACGTCACTTTTTCTTATTAACAATGCATAGCTTGCGCTCCAGAAAAAGGCATAGATTTTTTAAGAACATTTATGGCTGACACCAATATATTTATTTTGCTTGCGTCACTCTTCTTTACAAAGAATAGTGCTTCTTTCGTTCATTTAATATATCTATTTAATATTATATTTCTTGAAGATTAAATATATAGAGAATCGTTGAAATAATATTTTAACTAATTTTTTTTTAAAAAAATATTATTAATTATTTTTAAATTAAAAAATAATTTTAAATATAAAATTTTATAAATATGACTATATAATTTTAAACGAATTAAGTAATATACATGTCCATGTCTAAGTTTAACAAAAGAAAATTAAGATTTTAATCAACTCATTAAAATTAATGGAAGTGAAACAAAAGGAAAGCTTATATCAAAGTAGCTAAATCAATAGGCATTATTATTAGTGGTAAGGAGTTGCGTATGCTATATTGACTTGGATTTGATTATATATTTAAAAAAATTCAATTCTCATTTGAGTTTTTCTATTAGTTTAAACTAAATCAGTTATAAGTTAAAAATATATTATAATAAATGTGTCTTATAAATATAAACCATACTTAAAAAGTAATTAATTAGATGACTGTGTGCTACTATAATGTGTTCTTAGCCTTGTGAAAAAGAGTATAAAGAGAGGCCATAAAAGACATTAGGAGGAAGTATTTTAGTGCAACAGTGATAATCATGTTATTCATTGTTGTAATTTTTTTATGGGAGTTGTTGGTGGTGTTGATATTGTTAACATATCTTTATTTATTTTTTTATTTGTAAATAAATAGGGACCAAAAATTTTAACCTAGAGAGAAAGAGAAATCAAACTTAAATATCATACAACTTTATTGGAAAGTAATGCTAACCCAATCAAATTTCCACTTAATTAACACATCCTTATTGGTGCATAGGTCAAGGTAAGTAATAATTTCTCATATATCAAATTAACACCTTAAATTTTATAATCAGGAAAGGATAATTGATTCCACAAGCATGACGAAAATGGGCCAGCCAGTGTCTTCACTTTTTGCGTAGTGCATACATAATTCCACCATGTACACTTGGCCACTTTGATAGGTGTGGCAAGGGCAGTGGTGAGAACACCCAACAACCTTTTCGATCAGCATGTCTCCATCATCTGTCCATTCCAACAGTTTCCTTGCTTTCTCTTGCCCTCTATCCCCTTAAAAAAAAAAAAAAAACATAATATTATTTGACCATTGGAGCTTTCCTTCCTCATCAATGGCTTCCTTGGCTCAAATAAGTTCAAATAACAAAATACACATAATGAAAACACACCCATTTTTACACTACTTATAAAAATACTATCAACTTCACTTTAGCATGTTTATAAAAACACAAAATTACCACCTCTTGTAATTTTAGCGAAACTCTATAGGAAATCATAGAGTAAATATATAAGATTTTGATATTGAAGAAAGGGGCCAACCTCTAGATCCATCACTTGATGTAGCCGAATACATTTCTTTTAACACACCTCAAAATTTTTAATTGCACATCCCATACGTTCTAAAGTTTAACCTTTTGATTGCACATCCTAAAAATTAAAGTTTCAAAATACAAAAGACGTGAGATTAGAAAAAGAGGGATGGGAAAAAAGAAATCCCCTTACCCATAATGAGCTTTGATGTGGTTTGCACTTGGTTTTTCTAGTCAAAATTGGAGGGATTTCTTTTAACACCCCAGGCTATGTTGCCTCCCAGTTTCAGGTTTAAGCCCAAGTGAATGTTACTGCTCTTGGTGTCTTTCTGCACGGCCCAGGGCTTTATGTGCTCACAGATGCATTGGAGACTCCTGGCAACTTCAGTGGCTTGTTTTTCTGGTTGAGCTTCTCACTCTTGTTAATCAACATATTTAAAACTTGATCAAATCATTCTCACACAAATTAGTAATTAATAACGCTTATAATAATTATGATTATTAATTAAATATTTTTACATGAAAATATAAAATTTTGAACACCTACAAAATTACTTATTCTCCTTATAAATGATTACAAAATCTCACCATTATGATTTTATTATTTGACACACTAGGTTTAGTCTCCAGCTGCCATTTTCTCATGTTGAAGCTTTTTATGGAAGTGTTTGTCAATTTCCATAAAAGTATTTTAATATCTATTAGCTTTATAATTATTCTTGTTTATTTAAGTACATGATGCTCAAACTCAAAGATGGGAAAGAAAAAAGAGAGGAATGAACTACAATACCTCACCTTGCATTCTAACAAGCAAACTTTCAACGATCCCGTAAATAATATCTTCTGTTTAACTCCCTATCCTATTATTTATCCCACTCAAAAAGTTACCAAATAAAGAATAAAACAGAAGATCAGAATATGTTATCTCTGTCCATTTGAGTCTAACCCTAACCCAGTTCATCTAGCTGTTAGCTTTGGGGTGCCTAGTCCATCATCTGAGCTTTCAAAGCCAGCCTCTTCACTTTTACTAAGTGTATAAACGGTCTCCACCATACTTGGCCTCTTTGAAGGGTCTCTATGCAAACAACCGAGGGCCATATTGAGAACACTCATCAAGCTCTCCATTGAACATGTCTCCCTCAAAATATCCCTATCTATCCATTCCATCAATTTCCTTGCCTTCTCTTTCTCATCATTCCCTTCAAAAACCCTAGTAGCACTTGCCCAAAGGAGATTCCCATCCTCATCAATGGCTTCCCGGGCCGAAATGAGCTCAAGCAGCACAACGCCAAAGGAAAACACATCCATTTTCGTGGACACGACGCCATCTGCAAGATACTCAGGGGGAATATAGCCCTGAGTGCCCACAATGTGCATTGTGATGGCATTGCACCCAGATTTTGCTAAGCCAAAGTTGGCAATCTTGGCTCTCATGTTTGAGTCCAAGAGAATGTTACTGCTCTTGATGTCTTTGTGCACAACCCGCGGCCTCGTGTGCTCGTGGATGTATTGGAGACCGTTGGCAACGTCAATGGCAATGCGTAGCCTTGTTTTCCAGTTGAGCTTCTCGTCCTTGTGCTCGTGCAGCCATGAATAGAGAGATCCATTTTCTACATATTCGTAGATTAGATAGCAGTTTGCTTCTTCTGTGTCTATGCAGAAACCCTCCAGCTTCACCAAATTCCCATGATTGACCTTCAACATACAAGATATATTCAAACATTTTAGCAATAATTATTGAACATAGCTAGCTGTCATGATGATGATTTGATTAATTGGCACTATGATTAGGGAATATTATTTTCTGGCTAATTAATTTTTCACAGTATGAGCAAAGCAGCCCCAAAATATATATATTTTATTTTTTGCTATGTTGTTTTGATCAAACAAACAAACATACATATATGAGAATCAATGGTTTATTCCTCTCTTTTGATGACTATGCTATCAATAAAGAAGTAGAGGAGGTTGACCTAACTATAAGAAATACATCCTCCTCTTTTTTTTTTTTGCTTTCATTAATATTTTCTAATTTTGCCAAATCAGCATCATGTACCATTCGAAACCTTCCAAATAGATGAAGCACAATTTTGTTGACTAATTAGCAGACAAGTCACTTCTCTTAAGCTCATCACTTCACTAAAATATGAACAACCCCTTAATCAATTCTGATAAAGGTTTTCATGGCATCTTTAGAATGCGTCAAATCCCAATTTAATTTGAGTGTTTTGTTTTTTAACTTATGGTATGATAATTTACACATTTGGACACGAGTTTTATCCTTGCTCAGGGTTGAAACAGTAATCGATAGACTTATTCTAACAAGGACTTCTTTTAAGATTCGATTCATGCATGAAATTGCCTAAATCATGCTGAAGTCTTGAGATTACCTAGATTTATATACCAGAAAAGAAAAGTACTAAGTTTAATCAATAATAATTGGTATGAGATATGTGAAATTTTTAGTTACCTTCTGTAAGATCTTCAGCTCCTCATATGCATTCCACTTCATCTTCTTGATTGCGAAGACCTCTCCAGCGATTGTCCCTTTATACACAGACCCTTGAATCAAGAAACTGTCATGGAATCCATTAGTGGCTTCTCTCAATTCTTCAATTCCAAAAACCCTATACTTGTCCAAGCAATCTGACACATTAGCCATCAGTTTCATGCCCTCTTCCTTCATCCCCTTCTTCTCTGTCCCTTCATAGAATTGCCGCCTCTGTCTCTCCTCATCTCCCATTACCCACAGTTTATCCTTGAATAGAACCTCTCTGTAAATCCACACCCCAATAACCAAAATCAACAGAAGCCCAATAATCCCCAATCCAATTGCCAACCCTATCACAGTTCCTTTTCTGTCATCAGATTCTGCAGGAGCAGAAACAGTAGGAGATGGAGAAGGAGCTGTGGCAGGCTGTGATAATTCCGGCAACTGGGTCACCGGAACAAAGATTGTGTCAAAGAGCTCAGGATTATTGCCATTGATATCAATTATAGATTGTGGGTCTGTCCCAAACGTTGATGCAATCGATGAAACATTGTCAGAAGGCTGAACAACATAGGAAATCAGGTAATTCTGCCGATTCTGCAACTGGGTGCTGTTGGGGCACTTGCAGAAGACAGGAAATATAGCGTTAGTGCCAATTTGGAGGTCTGTCGCGACAAGAGTTGGGTTGACAAGCTCAACAGATTCGTAGGTCGTGAGATTCTGGAACTTGTTGGTGGAGACAAGGTAGAAAGTGTCGTTGGGCTTGATGATGTATGAGAGACCAGCATAAGAGATGGAGCCAAAAGTGGAGTTTATGTTGTTGCAGGAGCAAGAAATTGGAACAAAGAGAGGTTGATCTTGAATTAGAGGAGCAGAAGGGGAAGATATGTTGCTGTGATTCGAAATCATGAGGCGGCTAACGGAGAAGAGGTCTCCAATGGAGGCAAGGTCTAGGAAATCTGGGGACTTGGCTCTGTAGAAAACATAGGTTTGACATGAATTACCTGTTTGGTTCTGGTTTTCTGTGCACTGGTAGCCTGTGGAGTTTGGTTCCCTTTGGGCATGGGAGAGAGGAAGAAGGAGAAGAAAGCATAGGAGGAAGAGCAAGAGAAGAGAGACGTGTTGCTGTTTGCTGCTTGTCATTTTGGTGTTTCCTTTCTGTTCTTCCCTTGTCTTGGACATTCTTTGGTTGCTCTTGCAATTTAAAGGGCTGGAATTCTGGAAAATTGAGGTTTGAGGGCCCTGTTTGTCAAGATTCTAGTCAAGGTTGCCGTTGTTTTTCTGTTCATCAAGTTTGATTTTGATTTGCCATTGCAATGTAATGTCAAGCTGAGCTTTGGAGGGTAGACCCTTCTTAGTGATTTATTCAAAAAGGTGCTATCTTAATATACAGTGATGTGGTTATGATAACATTGTTTATAGAAATTACATTATTTTGTTTACACCAATGATATCCTCAACTAACAGTTAGAAACTATTTTTTTTACAAAAATATTATCATAGTTTATCTTAATAAAACTTTTTCTACACAAGGGATTTCATACTTTCACAAAGTTTATACAGATATTGCATAGAACATTACATGGTTGACTAGTTCAAGTAGGACAATTTTAACATATATAATTTATAGTTTTTATGACATTGATTTTTGTTTAATATCAGAACAGTAACTATGAGTTTTTTAAATAATAAAACTTGGTATAATTAACAAATAATTCGGTTCTTTAAATATATTGACAGAGACTTAATTTCTAACCGCATATATGAAAAAGACTTTAATAAAAAAAAAGTATTTCTACATTAATGCTTTCAATATCTCTAAAGAGATTAGTCTTGACTATCGACTAAAAATATTTTTAATAAAAAAAATTAATTTTTCTAACAACAATAACTTAATGCGTTCAAACTCATCTTCAAAATAATTATTTCCATAAGGTATGAAAATGTTATGGTAATTTTTTTAAATTATTCTTGAGGCTGAGTGAGTGACGTCCACTTAAAGGAAATTGGAGAAAATTTGATTTTTTGTTACCCCTCGGTGGCTGCCACTAAACGTCACAGAGAAGCAATAAAAGCTAAACGGATTGGAGAGTTCATCACAACAACATCTATCTGATTATGAGAGTCACCATTTATTTCATCGTATTGGTTATCTGGTTTGAGCTGTTGGCTGGCTGAGCATTAACTAGGAGTGGCACAGGCTGCATCCCACGCCAACGTTGTTGACTTGGAAAGTAGAAAAAAGAAAGAAGGAGCTACTTGACTTGACTACATTGCCCATCAGGAGGATCATGGTTAAATATTTTGCGTATTGCATGGGCTTCACTATCTGGGACAACATGTTAAAACATTATTTGCCGACGACATGGTAAATATTTGATTGGATGTGCTGAAATAGTAACCCTTGTTATTATAGTTACAATTTTATTCAATAATTAAAAATTATTATTATAAGATAATAATTAGATAACATTCAAATCTCTTTTATCTTCTTTTGTGCCAATAAAGATTAATTTAGTTATTATTAAATATATATATTAATTGGTATGAATTATTTTAATTTAATTAAAAATTTTAAGTTTAAGTCTTAAAAAATAACGTTAAAACTTAATAAATTTTTTTCTTATGATTTTATTTAACAGGAATTTGATTACTCACTTAAAACTAAATATCTGTCCCAGCTAGTCACAGGAGAATCGTTTAACATCATTACAAAATTAAGTTGAGACAAATACATAATCAATTAAAGGGAATAAAGGAAATAGTTGAGAAATAAAAGGGGTCAGTTTAATTATCAAAAAATTTATATATAAAAAGTCTAATTATCAAAAAATTTCTATATATATATAGATATATATAAGTTTTTTTTTTGAAAAAAAATAGAAGCAGGGGATAAAATCTGGTATAGCTGAAAAAGATATGCTGAACAATAAGAAATAGACGAGTTAAAAATTTGGACTGCAAATCATTCTAAATATCAGTAATGGTCGAAAATGAAATCTGCCTTGTCCTTTATTCAATTTTCTACCTTCTCTAGCCACAGTTCTCTGCACAGTTAACTACTTTGATCAGACTCAGCTTGGAATGAAAGTAGCACAGTTACATATTCTGCGTTTTGGTGGGACTTGACTGGCTGGGACTAGAATTTCAAACTTCAACCAAGACGCGTTATTTGGAGGCTAAATTCTCTGTCTTATTATTTCAGATTATTAAATATTTTGACACATCACAGAACTATAAAATAAAAAATGAGACCGAGAGTTTTAGTCTATTATTTGGAGAGAATATTATAAATATCTTCACTGCAAGAATTTCAATTCATCACGCAGTTATCAGGTTTGCTGCTGTCAAACTACAAGAAAGAAAAACAAAACAACAACATAGGAAAGCCATTTTCTAGATGTCTTGAAAGGGTCAAGTCTTCACTGTATGATGGCATGGTAAGTTTACAAGTCAATGTTAATACATCATCATAACTTCATAGGCACAAAAAGTCTTGACACAACATGACCGGTGTTCCTTCTTTCCCAAGAACTTAAACAATTAATTAATCAAAGTTTACTTGGGATTTTGGTTGTAAAATGATTGAGGTGGAACCTACATCCTTATATAGAGAATGTGATTGGCTTCCTCTATCTCAAGAGCGTAGATAATGGGGTAATGTCTAAGGGACCACTTGCGACCAAGTTTGCCCAAGATTGGGAATATGAGAATATCACATGAAGTATGATGTTACAGTCTAATAATGGAATGGAAAGAAGAAAGAAAGGAAGAACAAGAAAGGAGTATGAAAGGCAATTCATTCCCTCTTCAAAGAACTGCATCTCTCCCCCTCTAAGAATAGGAGAAGAGGGCTTTCCCTCTTTTAAGGAAGGGAGATTTTTCTACACACAGTAATCGAACAAGGTTATTGATGAATTCCTTCTCCCTCTCTTACATCATTCCCTTGTACCAAACATGCAAGATAGAGGAAGTCAATAGTCATCATTCCCTTGATGAGAATATGATTTAGAGTACAATTAGGTCCAAATCTAAATCACTAAACAGTTATGTAGCTTTAAATAGAAAATTTCAACTTTCTTAGTTGAAGTGAATATATCAGGCAAGAATAGAGGAAAATGAGAAGTAACATTCCTAAAGCCAGATATATAAGATTTCATAGGGAATAAGTAAAGCATTTCTATGACAGCTTCAGATACAAATATAGAGTATCAGCCACAAAATTACCACATATCTGTGTATACATTTCAATGTCAATAATATGCAGAAGCAGTGAAGAACAATGATTTCAGAAACGTAACTCCACTCTGTTATTTGAACTTTTCAGAAGATTTCATCAGTTCAACTAAGAAATTTTTTATGCCAACACTGGAGAAGATTATAGAACCAACTGGTATCTTCAGCATTTTTCTTGGGGAACTCAACAAAAATCAAGACAACCATGTAATATCAAATCACCTTCAGTAAACCATTATGTGTATGTTCATTTCTATTTGAAATACTTCAACTTAGTCTGGTTTCTTAGTATGTCAAGAATCAAGTTGACCTAAAAGCATAAGCTGTTAGGTGAAATCCTGTAAATGGAAGTAGGAGGAGTTGATCTCATAACTATTAGGTTGAAGAGGCTTTGATACTATGTTAAAAACTGATTTTACTGAAAAGCTTAAGCTATTAGGTGAAAGCCAAAAATAGTTTTCCATTGTACCAAACATAGTATTAAAAAAGAATATAAATAAAGGAAGAGGAGAAGAATACAACTCTAGCTACAAAAAGCAAGGAAAAAGGGTGGCTTTCATATTCATTTACCCATGAATTCTAATTACAAAGGATCATTAAAATTTACAAGCAATTATCTCTTCATTATATCATCCTTCTTGACAGTAAAATCCCACAGATCCCCATATTTTTCATTGAAGTCCCATATGCTCATGGTATTATAGTCATTTATTAACTTGTCCCTAGCACCCCTCTCCATGTTGTATATCTGAGGTTCAAAGTTGTGGGGCTGATCTGGTTTATCCATCTCAATAATACAAAATATTATTGTGAATAAACCTGCTGCAATATACAGGTACTCCCCCTGAAAGACAGGTTACACCTCACCATAAGTTATGAATGCACTGATTACTTTGAGGCAAAGTAGTGATTTGGAGATTTAATCCTTTATAAGGGAAAGTCAGAACTCAGCAATTACCGGAACGTTGAAGAACACTCCAGCAGCAATGGCTGGTGGAAAGAGCCATGAAATAAGCCCTATAAAAGAAGTAAACAGAAGGTTAAATTTGATTGTTTAAGAAATTTAGTCAATTGTCAAAGATGTATGGAATGTATACCTTGAAATCCTGTGGGGGGTTCTGCTGCTGCAATCTCTTCAGCAATTGCTTCCCAGAATGTTCCTGAAACAAGTGTGTGCAAATTTCCAGTGACATACGAAAATCATGTTCTTCATGTCAAGAAACCATCTCACCTGACGCTAGAACACTTTGAGCTTAATGACCATTTGGTCAAAGAGGCTTTGATATCTTGTTAAGAATTGATTCAACCAATTCTTAAGCTATTAAATGAAGCCCCAGAAATAGTTTTGTATCAAAAACTTAACTACTTTTGTCATGCCATTTCAATGTAGGGTGTTCCTCTACCATCAACTCATTATTGAACTTCTGGTGCTAGTTAACAATACAGACTAGTCTTTGTAGAACACATACTTCAAAGGTTTTAATAAAATTAAACTTCCTCATTGAAATTTTACAACTGAAAGACTCAACCCCACTTACATTTTCAAAATTCTAAACCATAAACTCTCCCTAAATCAACTCGTTCCCAAATTCAAATGCCAAAATCAACTATTATATTCTCTATAAACCATAAAAGAACAAATATTGAAACAAGAAGAAAGCAGCAAACTTTACCTTTCTCTTCACCTTCATGGTAAGTGTGGTGACCATCATACTCTCCATACTTAAAATCTTCCTAAAATTTCAACAATACAAATCAAACCCATCACAAAAATATTCCCATTCCTCAAATTCATACTGTTCCATTGAAAATGAATGGAAAAAAGAGAATTTTACATCGCTAATGCTATTAAGGCCCCATTGATCTCTGGGGTCTTCATTGAGATCAGGCTCAATCTCAGCGAAACCTGCATTCAAGCGCGTTGATCTGCCACTCTTTCCGGAGGTGCCCAGGGATTTGCATGGAATTTGAACTAAGATTTTGTGATTGAAACGAATGTTGGAAGTGAATTTGGGTACCGAATTGGCTGAGATAACAGAGAGAGAAGAAGAACAAGCCGCCATGTTCTTTTTTGTGTGATTATCTTCTTCTGTTATCCGTTGTTAAAGGCCTTCATTGCCCGCCTCGTTTTCCAAACGGCACCGTTTGGAGCTGCTTTCTCTGATATGTAAACGTTGGTCAACGTTACCGTTTTTGCGGGCCTAGGAGTATTGGGCTTTAGACCAAAGCAAGTTACTATGTTTTTCCGTTTAGCAATGCTGAGTGGAATAAACAAATGGCATTGGCCGTACATCTCATCACCACCACCTTGGATTGGTGCGTGAACTTGGCTTTCCCTCCTTTATCTCGTACTTCCACTTCTCTCAAACCCATCTCTCTATCCCCGTAAGTTCACTCTGCTGACGTTGTCTGAGATTACCACTTTCTACTTCATAACCTACTCGACAGATATTCAATTGCTTTTCAATGGTTGAGCTGTTGGATTCATTGCTAATAACACTGTCTCTGAGAATGGGGAAATTTGTTTTAAGTTGCTTTGAGTTGGTGTTCATGGGTTGAGTGTGATTTTGAAAATCAAATCATATTATAAGTTGACACTAAACTTTTTGGGACAAAATCGCTTAATTTGTTTCATTCAGAAAAGAGTGGCTGTGTTGTGTTGATTTTGTTTGTCTTTCTATTTCTGCTTACTTTTTGTACTGTATTTTTTTGTAAATTGCAATTTCTTTGTCATGTAATTGATAATTTCTTCCTTTCTATCTAACATTTAAAACAAAAGAAAGAAAATCATATCATTGTTTCTGTTGTAAAAGACATTTTAGCCGATTTTCCTGTAATTTGTCAAAAAAAAAAAAAAAAAAAGAGTTTACTAAAGTCAAGCCTCCTGCCATAGCATGTGTGATTATTTATTTGGACATGCATATTGTGAATTGATTAAGGAAGAGATGTTTAAACATTCTTTTATGCCAGTTCTAATTTTTCCTTTTGTTACTATATTTGCAGTAGAAGATTTTCTGTTGTGTTAGCCATGGATGGTTCAAAAGCTGGTTCACAGAATGAAATCCCATTGGGTTTAGACCCGACGACTGAGGAAGAATATGCTCATCAGTCTAAATTACTTCAAGAATTCACTAATATCTCCAGCATTGATAAGGCTTGGGTTTTTAAATCTGACAGCAGTAAGTGTGTTGTTTCATTTATTTTCGTGACGTCTTCGATCTTTTTACTACTCAAGTTGCGTCCATTATTGATGGTATTGCTCCATTATTATTGTCTTTTTGTTCAGCACTGGGCTCTCAAGGAATGTTTTCTATTAGCCAACCAAATCTTCTGGAAAACAAGAGGAGGAAATTCATTCTATCCTCTAGCATTATTAAAGAAAGTAGCAGTTCTGTAAAATTTCAATGGGCTCCATTTCCCATTGAGATGTCTGGAGTGTCTATAATTGTTCCTTCACCTTCTGGTTCAAAACTCCTGGTAGTTCGAAATCCTGAGAGTGAAGGTCCTTCTCACTTTGAAATTTGGAGTTCTTTTCAAGTGGAGAAGGAATTCCATATTCCCCAATCAGTGCACGGTTCAGTATATACTGATGGGTGGTAAGTTATCACGTATACTTAGTCAGTTAACTGGTGATTTTCTTTTTTACAGTATGCAGCTATTGAAATACTGGTCTTTTTGGCAATTGGTCTCTGGTATTAGTTTAAATGAATTCAACTATTCTACCATTTTATTACTGTTAAAGTAAAGCAGCAGCTACTACAAGCAATTTTTGTAACGCTGACACAATAAAAGCTTATTATTTATTTCCTTAGTTATTCTATGATATAGGTTTGAAGGAATATCTTGGAATGTGGATGAAACTTTTATAGCATATGTAGCTGAAGAAGCCGCTCCTGCAAAACCCACATTCAGTGATCTGGGCTACAAGAAAGGTGGTTTCACAGACAAGGATTGTGGTAGCTGGAAGGGTCAAGGAGATTGGGAGGAGGACTGGGGAGAAACGTATACTGGAAAGAGACAACCTGCACTTTTTGTAGTCAACATTAACAGGTAATACATTATTAAGGGTGGGAGAGGGGGGAAGAGATGTTTCTAGATGAAAAAATCCAAATTTAATATTGTTTTTACAGTGGAGAGGTACAAGCTGTCAAAGGAATCAACAAATCCTTGAGTGTTGGACAAGTGGTGTGGTCCCCATCTACTGACGGTTCAGAACAATATTTGGTTCTTGTTGGATGGTCATCCGAGACAAGAAAACTTGGTATTAAGTACTGCTTTAACAGGCCTTGTGCATTATATGCTGTTAGATCACCACATCATGACTCAAAAACTAGTGAACCTGAGCTTAAGTAAGTCTTTTTTTATTTTTTCGTACTTATTTTAGAAAGTGATTGTATAGACTTACATTTGGTTATGCTTAACTGGATTAACAATGTAATGTTGCAGAAGTAGCTCAACTAAGGATGTCCAGGCAGTTAACCTAACTCAAACCATAAATAGTGCCTTCTTTCCACGTTTCAGGTAATATGGTTAATTCAGATACTTATCTTCATAGTTGAAGCTCATAACACGTCAGGATGTATTTGTTTTACTTAGTCTGGTTTGTTTCATATGCTGGAGCAAATAAGGGGTGTTTCTTTCACTAGTTATAAACCTGTGATGGGATGATAGGAAGGTTACCCAATGATGAAAGCATTAAATAATAACTAGTTTCAGGTGATTGTTTTCCGAAGACCAATGGTCTAGCAGGCAGTAGCTCCTGTTATATGACATTTGCTAAAGTTCTTGTTCTTCTTCTTGTTAAACTCTAAGGCGAAAACAGTGAGTTATTAAAGAACTTGGTATACTAATAATTAATGTTGCATTTTCAATTCTCTTATGTCTCAATAATGAACAGGGGTCTAGAGACCCACAATTTGGCCTCATCTAACTGGTCAAGAACCACATTGTCAGTCTGTACGTCCTTCACCCTTGGTGGTCCAATTAAATCAATTCTTTTCAGATACCACTTAAACACTATGATTCTTGTTAGTTTCCCGTCCTACTTTAATGTAATATACATAGGTGTTTCAAAACAAGATTTAGGCTAATATTTTGCTTCAAGAGAATGCACTCTAGTTGTGAGTTTTCCAAGTGGGAAACTTTCCTTCTCTACCTACAATTTTGTTTTCATCTTCCTTTTACTATGATTCCATATCTTTTCAAACCTAGTAACCATTGGTTTTCCTTCATGATATGCAACACATGTTAACTGAAAAATATTGTCTTGTGAAGGTATTCTAGTTGTTGAAAAATACAGGCAATATTATATGTCTTGCATCTCCTGAGTGTTACCCATGAATTTTTTACCAGCCCAGATGGAAAGTTCCTTGTGTTTTTATCTGCAAGAACTGCAGTTGACTCTGGAGCCCACAGTGCAACCAATTCACTTCATAGGATTGATTGGCCAACTGATATGAAGGTGTTCCAATCTGCAAAAGTCTATGACGTGGTAAACTCTTCAATTGGCATTAAATTTTATGATTTAAAATTGCTCTTGACTATTTGATATGCTCATATTAACACGGGCTTCTTGGTTATCATGATTAAGAAATTAACTTGGAAAATTTGAACATAAAACATATTATGTTATTAAAAGCTGCTGATCATTCTGCTTCTAATCATTTGTTTTTATCTCTGGAATATGTACTGCTAGATTTGCTTTCTATGTGTGCAATATGATAATTTTGTTGCTAGATTGCATCTTAGTGCAACCAGATTGCAAAGTTTTTTTTCTTTAAAGATGAGTGACAATTTGATCTGGTTAAAAATATGCACTGCCATCATAATTTCTAACGACTATGAGTAAGAATTCCACAAACAGTAATTGTTTGATTTAATTTCTAGTTAGCTTTACAATATGCATAACATTTCCCTGGTTTTGGCTAGTTTAATGATAATTGTTTGATTTAATATTTTTTAGGGATTAAAGTAACTGAATTCTTCTAACAATTTCACAGGTTCCTGTTGTGACGTCTGCTGAGGATGGTTGTTTCCCTGGTCTTTACTGTTCAAGTATCCTTAGTAACCCGTGGCTTTCTGATGGCTGCACTTTGATTGTATCTTCTTTCTGGCACAGCAGTGAAGTCTTACTTTCTGTGAATGTATTGAGGTGACTACAGCAGCGGGAATACATTTTTGTTCCATTGATTATAAATTTCAATTAATTCTGAACCATCTGTTTCTTATTTTCTTTTCATCAAATACAGCGGAGAGACATTACGTATCAGCCCTGCTGACTCAAATTTCTCATGGCACTTTCTTGCACTAGATGGGGATAATATTATCGCTGGTAACATGATAAACTCATTTTATGATTGATCTGCCCTTTTGAATTGGAGAAATATTATTTCCATTTTAACTTGTTTAACTTCATGCAGTTTCCAGCAGTCCAGTAGATGTTCCTCAGATCAAGTATGGAACAATTATGGAGAAAACAACTAAAAATAAATCATGGGGTTGGTCAGATATATCAAGTTCCATATTTAAATGTTCTGACAAGGTTTGTTCTATTTTCTTTATGGATATGTATGTATGAATCATTTTCACGAATAAAAATTATCCTATATGCTAAATGCCTATTTTTGGAGTTTGGCCATAGGTTAGATCTTTGCTGTCCTCTCTTCAGTTCAATATAATGAAGATCTCAGTGAAGGATGTTTCTGATAGCCTGACAAAAGGTACTTAAATTACGTCGGTTTCTTAGAGTACTATTAAATTAGATTGATTGACTTAAATGAGATTTCTTTACATATTTTCTTGTGTTTTCATTCTTACTAATCAGTAGACCATGCTATTGATGGTACCCTATAATATTTGATTCAATACATATTTAATCAGTAAGGAGGCAAACACGTTTATGCAATACTAGAGGACAAACCCTACAAAATGATGTATGTAATATATTAGATATCTTTGGTTCATTAGTGTGGCTTACAGGAGTGCCCAAGGGTAAAGGCAGTGAAGCACTTGCTTTAGGCCCCAAAAAATCTTTTTAATTACTAAATATAGTAATATTCTCTCTCACCAAAAAAAAAAAAAAAAAAAAGCCTCATCTTAATTATTTTAAATAGTTGGGAAAGGCTTCCTCTTACAGTTTGCTTTAAGCCTGGATACACATTGGGCCGCCCTTGGTGGCTTATTTGAGATATCAGCGATTCCACCTGCTACTAAAGAAAAAAGTTTGTGATCATTGCTGGAGGATAGCATTATAAAGCACTAAAAGAACAAAACTTCTATTGATGTAACTGACCTGAAGGCTGAAACAAAATAGGAAAGTAGACATGAGAAACTTTTGGTCGTTTATACTTTATTGACAATGGGGTGCCAGTATAACTACACATAAGAGAGAGAGAGAGGAGAAGGGAGGTATAAAAGCTTCATGGATTATTGGTTATGTCATTATTGAAAGCATTTAATGATTTAGAACAAAATTTATCAGATAGCTTTTGTTACTTTCCACTTGATTGTAGATTGTGAAATTGTATTGAAACTTTGCATATCCATTTAAACTTTTTCAACTTCAATTTCAGGTGCTAGTAAACCTTATGAAGCAATATTTGTGTCATCCAAAACCAAGAAAAATGATGCATGTGACCCACTCATTGTAGTCCTTCATGGTGGGCCACACTCTGTCTCATTGTCAAGCTATTCAAAGTCTTTGGCTTTTCTATCTTCGCTTGGATATAGTTTGTTGATTGTAAACTACAGGTAAGTGATATCAGTATCGAAGTTATTTTTGTAATACTGTTTTAATAAAAGCCCATAGGTAGTTTAATTTTGCAAAAGGTCCTTGAAATAAGTTTTGTTATTAATGTTTTATATTATAATGTTTAATCACAGTCTAAAAGCACAACCCAAGGCATGGCTTCTATTTTTCGTGTCTGACTTTTAGGATAGAATCTAGAAGTTTAAGCTAATATACATGTTAGGTCCCCAAAATTTTTCCCACTTCTTCCTTTCTTTACTGATGTAAGCTTGAATTGTGACTGGTTACTTTGTGAGGATTTCCTGAAAGAAGTTATAGTGATAATTTATGCTTGTAGAAGATGACAGAAACTGACTTATCTTGTAAGAAATGAGTTTTATTGGGTGCTCGAGTCAGAATGCCTAATCTTTACCAACAGGAAGAACAATGACTCTCCTCAGAGTTATCATTGAGTTCAAGAACTTGAGCTGTTTTCCATCTTTTGCTCTGCTGTAGATTTTTTTTTTCTTTATAAGTTTTTGGCTGAAGTCTTTAAAACATCATGAGATTCACATACTTCTCTGATATATGGTTTATAACTTTGCGATACGCTGAATTATGTTCTTTTAAGAACATCAAATATTACTGGCATCGTTATGCGAAACCCATTATGAAACATATGGCATATAGCCTCATTGAATAACCAATAATACATGCAGAAATATCTACTACTTGTTTTGCATGCTTCTCATCAAATAATTTTTCTCAGAGGTTCATTAGGATTTGGCGAGGAAGCATTACAATCCCTTCCAGGAAAAATTGGATCTCAGGTACTTATTGTTTATTTACTTCTTAATACTTACGTTGGTGATTTTATCTGAAATTAGCTCTGTCTCGGCTGTTAATTCCATGACTAACATGGATTTTTCTGGAGTGGATTTATGAGTTATGACCTTTATTTTTGTCTGCAGGATGTCAAAGATGTACTTACTGCCATAGATCATGTCATTGACTTGGGACTTGCCAGTCCATCTAAGATTACAGTTGTGGGTGGTTCACATGGTGGCTTTCTGACAACGCACTTGATTGGCCAGGTACAATTAGTCCACGTACTGTGACTTTTGATGCATCTATTTCATTTCTCATATTAAACCTTGGATTTTAATGTCAAGCTTCTCTTAACCAAGAAATGGATTTTCAGTCACAATTACTGTAGATATGGATTTTGTTCAACATATATTCTGGTCTTATCTCTCTAATTTCTGTAGGCACCAGAGAGATTTGTTGCAGCAGCTGCAAGAAATCCGGTTTGTAACCTTGCGCTTATGGTTGGTACAACCGATATCCCTGACTGGTGCTACGTGGAAACCTATGGAACATTTGACAGATATACTGAATCTCCTTCAGCAGAGGATTTGACCCTTTTTTATAGCAAGTCTCCTTTTGCACATCTCTCAAAGGTCTATCTATAACCCAAACCAAGTTATTTACTACTGGAGCTTTTAAAGTATGTTGCAATGGGGAGCTTGATAAATTCAAATGCAGAAGATATCAAAAGTTGCAAAAGCATTTCTTAAAATAACTGTTGGCACCCATTTCAATAACACCCAATATACTTTAGACTGCTATTTATAATAGATTCTACTGCTTACAGTTGATTTCTGGCATCAAAACTTGTATTTGGATGACTTGTGCAGGTGAAAACGCCAACGATTTTCCTCTTGGGTGCTAAAGATCTTCGTGTTCCAGTTTCTAATGGATTGCAGGTAAGAAATTCCTTTCCAGGCATTAAAAACTCTTTAAAGTGATTGCCTTCTTAACTGGAGCTCTGTGTCTGTGATGACAAAACTTTTCCATGGTTGAACGTGCAGTATGCACGGGCATTAAAACAGAAAGGAGGAGTCGAGGTCAAAATTCTTGTTTTTCCAAATGATGTTCATGGAATTGATAGGTAGATACACAAACTCCTACATTTATGTTTCATAAAATCACTGTCACAATTCATAATTAGTTAAATTTATTTATTTATTTATTGCAGACCACAATCTGACTTTGAAAGCTTCCTTAACATTGGAGTGTGGTTCAAGAAGTATTGCAAAAGATGAGGCATTTTGAAGAATGTTTCTTTGTGAATTTGCAATCATATCATATGACTTCCTAAATATTCTTGTATTTAAATACCATTGAATAAACTCAACATTCCTCTTGGACAATTTCAGAGTCTAATAAAAAATCCAAAAAAAATCATGAAAAGAAAAAAAAAACAAATGATTTACAACTAAACTGAATTATTAAGTTGGATAATGAAATTTGTTACCTTTTGAAAGTCTTCCACTTTTACCCTTTTTTCTTTAAAAATAAAAAAAATAAGAATAAGTTTTGGGTAGAGGAAAAGATGTCATATAATCTTTCAAACGTCTAAAATTGCCAAAAAATATTCATCAATGTTACATAATTATTTTATTTGTATATAATTATCAGGTATAAATTATGTAATTATTTTATTTATATTAAATGCTTTATTATGTTTTTTTATTGGAAAACGCTTTATTATGTTTAAACATTAAAATTATTAAAATAATATAAAAATATTTTAATTATTTCATATGTTGTAGCAAATACCTACTTAAAAAATTCTATTAGCACCATTAGATTTTTCATTAACATGCATAATGATAAACTCGTTGAGACTCAAACCTTCAATTCATCAACTATCTCCGTCTTCTAAAAAAATGAAAAAAAAAAAAAAACAAAAAGCAATAAAAGAAGACAAAATAAAAAGGTTAAATTATTTTCTTAGCTCTTATAATTTTTAAAAATTAAGATTTAATTTTTATTCTTTTAAAACTTATAAAATAATTTTTATAGTTTTAATAAATTATAAAGATAAAAAAAATAATAATTTAACGTTTTATTAAATTTGAAGAAAACGAAAATTTTAATTGAGACCAACAATAGGGCCAAAAAAAATTCCTTTTTAAAAAAAATTAAAAATTATTATAAGTTTTGAAAATATAAAAGATTAAAATTTAATTTATAATAATTTGACTAAATAAAAAACACCAAAATCACAATCCAATGGGAAACAGAACAAGATGAAATTTTAAGAATTAACTGGTTTGTTCATTTTCTCCCCTTGTTGTAAAAGATAAACCCAGCCAACCAGCACTTTCCGCTGCCAGTCTCAGTCCCACTCTTCGCCAAGCAGTCTAGCAGAATTCATGGAAGACACAACCCAGGTATTGTTTGTGTAAACCCAGGTGCTTACGAGGTACACGAGAATCACGAGCGAGCATGTTCCCATTTCCTGAGTGAAGAATTATTAGCCTCCTAATCTGTTTCTGCAGAAATGTTTATAAAGCTTCAGCTTTTAGACACCAACTGTTTCCCCATATCAGGTTCCACCAAGACACTCCCTGGAAAAGGAGTATCTGTATCTGTTCATCCAGCAGAAAAATTTGAACCCATCCCCAAGAAAAGTAGAGAACATATAGTGCCTCATAGTCCCAATGGTGGTGATAAGAAGTCTGCTATTGGTAGAGTTCAGAGGCACTTCCCTGATAGAAGGGGGGGTGTAAATCAAGAACGTGGGTTAAAGATGCAAAATTTCGAGGAAAATCGAGATGGGGAAGGTGCGAAAAAGAGGGGTTTTGTTGCTAAATTAAGAGTAGGTAATGGGAAAGTGTTGGGAAAGTGTTGCCGGAGAAAGTGCAGTCCAAGTGTTCGAGGAAATCGGTGTCTTATGGTGGATGTATTCCGGAAATTCTGGAGGCCTTGAACACCATTCATGACTTAGATGAGGCTCTGAGACCATGGAAAGAGACGCTCAGCAATAAGGAAAGGAGTATAATTTTGAAGGAACAGGTGAGGTGGGAGAGGGCTTTGGAAATTTTTGAGTGGTTCAAGAGAAAGGGTTGCTATGAATTGAATGTGATTCACTATAATATCATGTTTAGGACCCTTGGAAAAGCACAGAAGTGGAGCCATGTTGAGAGTTTGTGGAATGAAATGAGAGCAAAAGGAGTTGTACCTATAAATTCCACATATGGAACTTTGATTGATGTTTATAGAAAAGGGGAGCTTAAAGAAAAAGCACTTCTTTGGCTTGAAAGGATGCAAAAACAAGGGATGGAACCGGATGAGGTCACGATGGGGATTGTTGTTCAACTGTACAAGAAGGCTGGAGAATTCCAAAAGGCTGAAGATTTTTTCAGAAAGTGGTCATTGGGCCAACCTCTGAGACTGGAGAATAATAGTACCGTGGCTACTTCAGAAGTGGACTGTAAGGTATCTCATATTAATGTTTGTTTAAGCTCTCATACGTATAATACCTTAATTGACACATACGGGAAGGCTGGTCAGCTTCAAGAAGCATCTGAAACTTTAGCTAGGATGATTAAAGAAGGCATAGCCCCAACTACAGTGACATTCAATACTATCATTCACGTATATGGTAACCATGGAAAGCTAGATGAAGTAAGTTCACTGTTGCAGAAAATGGAAGCGCTTCAGTGTCAACCTGACACAAGAACGTATAATATTCTCATCTCTCTCCATACTAAGCACAATGACGTTGACATGGCAGCAAAATACCTTGCAAAGATGAAAGAGGCCTGTGTTGAACCAGACCTTGTTAGTTACCGCACCCTCTTGTACGCGTATTCAATAAGGCAAATGGTCCAAGAAGCAGAAGAGCTCATTCGGGAGATGGATGAAAGGGGTCTTGAGATTGATGAATTCACCCAATCTGCTCTTACTAGGATGTATATAGAAGCTGGTATGCTTGAACGGTCATGGTTATGGTTCATGAGATTTCACACTGCTGGGAATATGACTTCTGAGTGCTATTCTGCCAACATTGATGCATATGGGGAGCATGGGCATACTTTTGAAGCTGAAAAAATTTTCAATTGCTGCCAAGAAAGGAAGAATCACAGTGTCCTTGAGTTTAACGTGATGATCAAAGCTTATGGCATAGGAAAACTCTATGAAAAAGCATGCCAGGTGTTTGATAATATGGAAAAACATGGTGTAGTTGCAGACAAATGCAGCTACAGTTCTCTCATACAGATTTTAGCTAGTGCTGACAAGCCACACATTGCAAAACCTTATCTGAAGAAGATGCAGGAGGAAGGACTAGTGAGTGATTGCATCCTATATTGTGCTGTAATGTCTAGCTTTGCAAACTTAGGGCAATTGGAAATGGCAGAAGGACTATACAAGGAGATGATTAAATATAAGGTACAACCTGACATTATTGTTTTTGGGGTATTGATAAATGCTTTTGCTGATGCTGGAAGTGTTAAAGAAGCTATCTGTTATGTTGATGAAATGAAAAGGGCAGGCTTGACAGGGAATACTATTATATATAACTCTTTGATCAAGTTGTATACCAAAGTTGGTTACCTGAAAGAAGCACAAGAAACATACAAGTTGCTTCAATCATCAGAAGAAGGTCCCTCTGTATATTCTTCTAATTGTATGGTTGATCTTTATACGAAGCGGTGTATGGTTGAAGAAGCAGAAGAGATATTTGAGAGCTTGAAGAGAAATGAAGCTGCAAATGAGTTTTCATTTGCAATGATGCTATGCATGTATAAGAAAATTGGGAGGTTGGAAGAAGCCATTCAAATTGTAAAACAAATGAGAAAGACAGGACTCTTGACTGATTTATTGAGTTACAATAATGTGCTTGGCCTGTATGCTGTGAATGGGAGTCCCAGGGAAGCTGTAGAGACTTTCAAGGAAATGATAGAAGCTGGCATTCAACCAGATGATTGTACATTCAGATCTCTTGGAATTGTTTTGCTGAAGTGCGGACTTTCAAAGAAAGCTGTTGGAAGGTTAGAGGTAACGTCGAAAAGGGATGCTTATCGCGGTTTGCAGGCATGGATGTCGGCACTCTCCTGTGTTCTGGAAGTAGATGATTATGATAGTGAGTAGATGTGACTCAAGAAGGACAGACCTTATCTCAGGTTTTGAGGGAGCAAGTTTTGGAGTTCTCAAACTGCTTTTTCCCCTAAAGCTCTTTCTTTTGCTACTTCACTGGCTAGTCAAGCAAGTTCATTATTGGAACACTGGAATTGCATTTATCCACAAGTATTACCTGTAATCTCCATACTGATATGCTGTTTTCTGTCTTCGCTGTCCATTTAATGGTAGATCGTGTACAAAATAGGATGATAGGTGCTGTTGCTATTGATTTTCAATTGTTATAAACTGTTAATGAGTATTGTCAGAACAAGCCCACATTTTGCAATTGATAAAATTTTACCTAGCTTTGTGTATCAGCAATTACAGCAGACATCTATTCCTTTCAGAGATATCATTTTAGTTGATTGTTGGTTTCTCATGGTGTTAATGGCCACTAGGCTGAAAATATTGTAAAAAAATTTCTACTTCGTTAGAGGACTAACATTTCTGTAGACACTAATTTATTCAGATTTAAGTTAAATAAAATTATAAATGCTTCGAATTAAATAAGATTGTACAGCAATGAAAATGGGCTAGAAGCCCAAGTGGCCCAATATGTTCAAGCCCATAAAAGTGGTATGAGTTGCCTTCTACTGGGCTATAATTAGCATACCAATTCAGAATTTTACCCCAACCGGCTTACCCTGCACATTCATCACTAATACAGGGACTTCATCTTATCTTCTGCCCCTTTAATTTAACTTACACACAAAAAAAAATAAAAAATTGGAGCACTTAAAGATATATATATAATACACTACTTTTTGATCTTAGCTACATATGAAAGCATAAATGCATTGGGATCTGAAGCCCATCTTCCTTATAAATAATTTGATAGATCTACTATATCATAACAATTAATTTAAATTTTATAATGTAAATTTTACCGAATCTATCTTCTTGTTCAAGATCTTTCCATGTGTAATAAAAGCCTTGATTATAGTTGATGAAAGGAAGGTGCAAAACAATTAGTTCCTTTAAAAAAAAAAAAAAAACTTTATGTCTAATCCTTTTGGAAAGAAAATATTCAACAACAAAAATAAAACAAGTTAAAAAGTGTTAGGACTGTCAAAACAAGATAATAGATTTTCTCTTTTTCATATTTGAAGTATCATCGTACTCTTAAATATGAGATAAATTTTTATTTAAAATTAATGAAATAATAACTAACAAATATCTTTTAATAAAAATGACTTAAACGATTTTAAACCTAATACCTTAAACCCAAAATACTATCAACGCTAAACTTGCTATCAATAAACAAATACCTTCTTGATAAGGGAACAAAAGGTTTACTCCTCCCACTATTCCTTAATCTCTACTCTCCAAAGATAATATTTATACACTATTTTAACTCGACACTTTCTTATAACTAGGCAATTTACATAATATATCTTTAATTAAGATTTAAACAATAATATATAACTCATAATCAGTATCGTCTAATTAGACATATTTTTAGAGTCAACTACTAATATTTGACACTACATAAAATACAAACTAATCAATTCAAGTTGAACATGATTATAAAAACAATAAATTAAGCTTAAAAAAAAAGAATCATATAACAGAATATTAATTCTTTGTCTAATCAATCTCACAATATTCTACGTTTCCCACATGGTTCTCTTAGAGTGGTACACGTACATAAGCATAGAGCATTCCCAACTCTTTTGCTTTACGGTACACGTTGAATCTTTCCCTTTTGAAGTGGCCCTTTACTCCTTTCTAAGGACAAACTCTGCAATATTTGCCAAATACTTCCTTGCATTAATTGTATTGCACCCCACTCCTCTTGCATCTTTTCCTTAATCACATGTACTTATATGTTAAATATTAATTTGCTTGCTTGCATTATATGTCTTCCCTTTCACAAATAAACTGCAAGATAAGAGGTGTATATATGTGTTAATCTTATATTGCATGCGTTTCAAACACAAACATTATATTCTTCTTGGAAAACACCTAATATGTTTTTGTTAGGTCACCCTAATTTGAGATGCCAATATTGGTAGGTCTCTATCTTAGTTGAGATTAGAGGTTGAAATCTTCTATATATGCTTGTATGTGCATTAAGATAAATTGATTCAACTTTATATATATATATATATATATATATATAAAAACTCCACCATTTGATTAAAGAAGTTCTAATTATAAGAATCAATTCAATGCCATCAATTGTATAGATCAATTGATAGGGTTATTATAGCTTATGTTCTTAATTAATGTTAAGTTCAAGTTTTAAAAATGTAATTATATCAAAATTTAATAATGAGAGTGCCTTTTCAAATCCTATTTGATTCAAATATGAATTAATCAATACTTAATATAATATTAAATACTATATCATTTATTAAAAAAAATTAACTTTCTCAACTCAAAAATTTAAATTATTAAATAAAGTTGTGAGAATAATTTTGATATCAAACATTATACAAGTAGCATGTCACTTGGCTTTAGCCACAATTAATGCCACAGTTTCATCTCTACTCTATCCATGATAGGAATTGTATGAGGTTGTTAATTGATGGAAATTGTCTTAAGTTAAAAGGTTCATATTTCTAAATGAAATCCATGAAATAGCAAGAAGTAATTTGAAATTCAATTATATATGATTATTTTACTTGAGGAACTATGATTATTCATCAACCTAATTAATTAGATAATTAGTAAAATGGCTATCAAATAATTGAAGGTTGCAAGTAAATATTAATTTGGTTACAAACGTAAGGCAAGCGCTAATACATTTTCTTTTTATTTTTAAAAAAATTACATAATGTTGAAAAGGACATCACTGAGAACAAGAAAACCTTTTCCAAATTCTCATTCAATAGAATGTATACAGATAGACATGTTTAGAGACACCTTGCATCGAATAATTATCATTTCCAAAACACATGTTGGAAAATTAATGGTCAACCTACGGCACTTCATAATATTGATTCCATTAAAAAACATTGTAATCCCTAAATGAATCACATGTTACATATATACACAAATAATATTATACATATATACATATACATATATATTTATATATATATGATATATGTTATATGCAAGATTGAATTGTTAATTTGGCTGTTATTTTTCCCATGCCTTTGAACCTCATGGAATATTGACTTTTTTAAAGTTAGAAATTATATTTTAAACCTGATATTTATCACAAGTGAAATGATATAAATATATAAGAATTTTTTTTTAAAAAAATAAGACAATCACTAAAACATGGGGAGGGAGTTCTATATATATATATATTAGAATGCCCAAATTATTAATTGCTCAATCCCAATGACCTTTTATTTTTGAAAATTCTACATATATATAGATTATTTGGTTAGGTTTCCATTGAAAACCAGCTATGCATGCTTTCTAGGCTAAAATAAAAAAAAAAAAAAAAAGGGGGGTTGGGGGGGGGGGGGCAAAATTCTCAATGGCATCATTCAACCTAACTTTAAACTAAAGTTGACATGACAAAAATAATAGTATGTAGTAAATAATTTTTAAATTATTGTATTTTGATGAATACTTTATATATATATATATATATATATATTAGCCTACTTTCTTAAAGAAAGTTAACAATGGGGTCATCACTTGCACAAAAGTAATATTGGCCTATAAACAAATCCCCAACAAGTCACAAAGCGGGGATAAAACTTTTTTACCAAATCTGGTACGTCTGTGACGTCTGTCAAGTCTCATATTCCTCTGTCAATATCAAAATCTTGCCTAAAAGATTATGTTATTTACCATTATCTCAGTAAAAAGTATCAAAAGTGTTTCATCGAGAGCCAGCATGTCTCCCTTCCCCTTATATCTTTTCCATTGTTAAGGGTTTCTGTCATATTCTCAACACAGTTGGTAAATCTTGAGAAGCACTTTTTTAAGCTCGATAATTGGAGAACACTTATCCAGAATGACCCTGAAAAAGCACCAATGAATTCTATGAACAAAAAAGGAACATGCTACGTATCATCGTGATAACTTAGAAAATGAATCCCCTTGCAAGGACAAATCTTTGACGCCCGACTGTAACCATATCAGGAAATAACCCTAGTTAGCTAACTTCCAAAATCTAAAGGTTTCTGGTTGTGGAAACCCTAATAATGCTTGATGGTGTGAATCCTGTTTGCTTTGGGAGGGGGGGAGGGTAGCTTCCGAGAAGCACCGTGTAACGAACCAGCCAGATCTCTAAAAGGATTCAGTTTTTCTATTCAACACCCAAAATAACTTCATTTAGGAAAGTCAAGGTTACACATCAAGATTCGGTCTATTAATCTTAATTATTTATTTGTCGATCAACATAAGATCGACAATGAGAGTTTAATAAAAAATTTAAATACGTAATAAGACATATTTTTCAATCTAAAAACTTAATAGGTTAGTGAGTTTTTTTTTTTTTTTTTTATATATCTTTTAAAAATATTAAATTCTTCACTCATGCTTAATTTTTTATATTATGCTAGAAATAACAATCTTTGGATTGATTGAATACCACTTAACAAGCTTTTTCTTTCCACAGTGGCTGCTTTCTAAAGTCATCTGATTATGGAGATATCCTATGACTCTTTTGGAGCCATTGAGAGAGATTCTTCTTTATTTGGTAGGGCCACATCTCACTTACTAAAGAAGCTTCTTGACGCTCTTCCTACCTCAATAAATGGTTGATTACAAAAACAAGAATAAAATTCCTTTTCAACCCTGAAAGATGCAAGAACAGTCAATTTATTCTCTTGAAAAGATTTTAATTCATTTCACTCTTTCAAAATTAATTCCATCTATCAAAATAATCATCTATTCGGTTTTTCTGTGATATTATCTTTAAATATAAAAGAGACTAATCTTCCTTTAAAACAAGTAACAATAAATAGTAATCTCTCTCAACAAATATAACTAAAGTTTTTAACTTACGGCTCAGTCTATATACTTTTTACCGAGCAATACCAAATTAATTCACATTAAGACTAGACTTTGTGCGCATGTATACTTTCTAGAAATCAAGAATAGAGTTTTAATCAAGAAACAATATCATTGCCATTTTGGTACTATTTAACGAGCATCTTAGTTCCTTTATAATTGTTTAATTTGTGAATGAGAATATAATCAAGTTTTGTTCATGCCACCAATAATTGCATTGCACCCAAAATTATGTGACTAATAAATAAGACAATCATTTTTTATTTTAATTTCTTTAATATAGCTGTGTTGGGAACTTGCTGGTTGTTGCCAAGTGAGATTCTTTAGATGCTACCAGCAGGCTTATGAAACGCTGCATTATTCCAATTTCCATAGCTACAGTGAAGAAATCAGTGATTTCCCTATATCTTGCTGGAAAATTCCTTGAGAGGGCATGATCCATGCATCTGCCTGCTAATGTGTTATACTCTTTCTGTGTTTCCAAGTGAAACGGTATCTTTTTTTTTTTTATCTTTGTTAACTTATATTTTATCTTACTATATTTTACGCAATTTAGTTACACTATATTATACTAACAATGTAATTAACTCTCTTTTTTTTTTCTTTTTTTTTTATGCTAAAGTATCTTCGATTAATCTTTGTCCGAATCCAAAGAATAATATATGATAAATTTCTCTTAGCAAGTCTTGTAACTCAAGGTTTTAAATTTATTAACTTGATATAATTATTGTTAGGTTTGCTTAAATTTTTTTCAATATCATATAGTGTTAGCTCAACTAGTAGCATTTCAGCTATTCCATTGTCAAATATTTACAATTTTTAGCATCATTTTACAAAAATAAATAAATAAATAAATTAGTTTTGACTATTTGAAGGGTTTCTTAATTTCTTTGTAATGGCTTTTCTCTATTTTCATACCTTAATCTCCTTTAATTTTTAAAACATTATAAATAACTCAATTAAAACCATGAGAATGGTAACAAGTCATCTCATCTTGGTCAAATGATTGGTAGAATGTCATATGTACCTACCTATAACTTATTAAGCATGACGATGAAAAAAAAATGAAAGAAAACTTATTAAGCATGAATTAATTAGTTGATATGCTAAAAATAATAGTTGGATGTTTCCTCAAACGTGATAACTTTTAAAGTTATTTTTCATTGTTCAATTTGTTAACTGATTAAGAAATTAAAAAAAAAAAAGATTTTTAATCTAGTTTGATCAATAAATATAAATAATTATGATATGAGATCTACCTAATATATTTATTTTTATTTAACGAATATTTAATGAATTTATTATTCCTTGTTTTAAAAATGGTATAATTTTCTAGAGATGCTGAAAATTTTGTATGTTTCATAAGATGCTAAAATAATTTACTCGAGATAAAAATTATTAATTTACTCAACTCTCTATAGTTGTTTTCTTTTGTGTTAGAAAAACTAAAACCCAATAGTATACATTTTTCTTCTTCTTTTTGAAATGTCAATATAATTAATGGTTTAGAAAATGAGAAAAAGTTAAAATATATCAATGCATCCATTTTGTAAATATATCTAAAATTGGAGTTGAGTGAGCAGAGGAATGTAAAAACTATATATACTGAAAGTTCAAATGGGGTAGTAAAATAAGCTAATTAATATAAACTATTTTAAATAAAGATATTGAGTTCAAGTTTTATAAGAAAGTTAATAAGTTAAATTTTACTTAGCTTTAAATTTTTAACAAAAATTAACTACCAAATGTGTAATTTGTAAGATCAAACATTTTGTTTACGATATTTGATAAGTAAAGTTTTATTTTTGTCTAACTCAAGTATATAATTTTTTTATCTTATAGTTGGGGTTTATTAAACAATTTCCTTATCTTAAATTGGAATTAATCAACACATAATGTGTTGTCAAATGTGAGATAGTATAAAAACGAAGGGGTATGATTGACTAGCACTTGTAAATAAGATTATTTCTTTAAAAAAAAAAATGCATGGTTAAATGATACTAAAATTATTTTAAAAATAAATAAGATTAAGTAAAATACCAAATAAAATAAGATTCATTCATAGTATTCAATTTCCTAATCCTAACACAGAATTATATATGATAATGAAATGAAAATGAACAAGAGAATTACTTCAACATTAACCATATTTTAATTCTCATATACGAAATCAAAAAACCAACAAGTCATTTTATTAATTAAGCAACTTCTCTAACACTTAAAAAGATTAAATCAAAATAAAATTCACTCGACAAACATTATGATCTGCCTGCAAAACCTTCCTTCATCATCTGGACTCTACTGCTCTTAAATTTGTCTTGTTTTGTATCGGTCTGACTATCTTCTTCATCTTCATCAAACATCATCAGATCCTTCACTTGAGAAGAAAACCACTACAGGCTCACCCAGCAAATCTGTACGCAGAATTGTTTTAATTTACAATGCTTCACTGTGCCAAGAAACAACAATCTCTTGCAACCCAGCTTTCCAATTCCCCCAGTGAACTTCCTCAAACTCTATTCCCCCGTCCACCACCTTCACCGCCACCAAAACTAGTTCAGGCACAATCTCAAACACCTCGACTACCAAAACAACCTTCCCTTTCCCTAACCCAATTGCCCCATTTTTCCCTTTCTCGATCTTAAACCCTAAATCCCCTCCAATCTCCTTCACCCTATCCTCCACCTTCTCTATCGAACCCTTCGACGTGAACCTCTTCTCCTTCCTGCTATCCGGCGTCGTTTCGAACAGCCCCCTCAAGTCCAGACCCGAAGACATGGAAATTATGTCAAAGGCGTTCACGCCCGATGATAAAAAATCGGATTTGTGGTGGTATGATTTTGTGTATGGACCCGATTCGAATAGACTCTCTTCGGGTTTCGGTTTGAGCTGCTTCTTGAACCATGGGTTTTGATATAGGGATTCTAAGCTCATTCGGGTGTCCGGGTTCGGGTCGAGGAGATGGTAAATTACGTAACGCGCCGGTTTGGAAATCCACTCCGGGAACTGGTAGTTGCGCCGGCTGATTCTCTTGCACATCGCCGGGATATTTGAGTCGTCGAATGGGAGGTAGCCGGCGAGGAGAACGTATAGGATGAGCCCGCAAGACCATGCATCGGCTTTCGAGCCGTCGTAGCTGCGCCGGGAAAGGATCTCGGGAGCCGTGTAAGCCGGCGTCCCACAAGCCGTGTGCAGCATCCCGTTTTTCAGCTGTTCAGGTAAAGCGGATAGTCCGAAATCCGAGACCCTTAGGTTCCCGTCCTTGTCCAACAGGAGATTCTGTGGCTTAAGGTCACGGTGTGCGACGCCGGTCTGGTGGCAGAAACAGAGCGCCGAGACCAATTGCTGGAAGTAACGGCGCGCCACCGGTTCAGTTAACCGACCTTTGCGGGAGATTTTCGCGAAGAGCTCTCCGCCGGCAGCGAACTCCACGATGAGGTAGATCTTGGATTTTGTAGCCAAGACCTCGTGGATTTTGATGATGTTCGGGTGGTGTTGGAGGCGGCGCATGGCGTCTATTTCACGGACAATGCGAGGTTCCATGGCAGCGTCAGTTTTGGCCTTGTCGATGATTTTAACGGCGACGGTAGAGTTGTCTATCAACGATTTGCCTTGGTAAACTTTAGCAAAGCTACCGCGACCGAGAAGGCGGATCAGCTGGTACTTCCCGAGTACGGTAGCTGCGGATCGCGGCGACGGGGTGGGCCGTGGCACCGCAGGGTCCATGGCTGAGTGGGTCGGAGAAGAAAACAGGCAGTTGAGGAATTGCAACCCACAGAGAGCAGCCAGCAAAAGACAGTGCTCCTGTGGGAGAGGAATGATTTATATAGCGCAGCGGATCCACCAGTTGGCTTCCACTTGAGAATTTCAAATGGGAGTGGTCTTTCATATTTATGGAATTCCTATTTTACCCTTTTTGTTTGGGCTTATGACTTGTGACTGCTTTTATTCACCGCCTAATAATATGATATTTGTAATAAATTATAATTTTCATATATAATATTTTTGTTATGGTTATTAACCCCTAATTAGGATTTTTGTCTTGTGGATGTAATTTCTCAAATAATGAAATTTAATATTTAATTATTTTTAATTTACACTAGTAAAAATGGCCTGGACAAATGCATGGTGCAGGTTTTTTCTGTAATTTTATATTTTGTATTTGAGTTTTACATAAACTGATGGAATATGCTAGCGCACGAAGGAACAGGAGAATCTAAACTTAAAATAGGTTTATTAGTTCAGGTAGTTGAAGTGGCGCCAAATTAGTGTTCCGTGTACAAGTCGCAGTAACTACTAATTTACCACACAACAGTAAAAAAATTCAGTCTACAATTTAAAGTAAAATAATAAAATTACTAATCAGATTCTTTATCAACCGCGAAATAGTATTAGTAATTCATACTCAATCAACAAAAACAATAAAAAATGAAAATATATATCAATTTCTCAAAAAAGTAAGCCAAAAATAAATAAAATTTTAATATATCAATTTTCATATGCTTCATATTTTTTTCTTCTAAAAAAGACAGCCAAAATTAATTATGAGGACGATTTAAAAATATTAAAATTGATTCCTACATATAAATAGAAAAGATTTTCTAACATAAGTTCATTGTTTCCCATAAAAAAAAAATAAAAAATAAAACTACAAGTTCATAGTTTCAAATCTCCTAAAAAATTATCATTGTAGATCTTTTTGACTGCCAAAGATATTTATAAATTCATAATCGAAGGAGTTACATCAAATAAAGCAGGATAAGCTTATTCATCACCTTGATATTTTCACTAAACTTTGATTAAGGATCTAAATGGAATTACATCTCTATAACGTCTATAATTACAATCCTATAAACATCCATTTTTATTTATAAATAGTGTAAAAATGTAAAACCCACTAAAAATACTAATAATCCAAATATGTTGAATATAATTAACAAAATCTTAGCTTAATGAAAAAATAAACTAAATCTTAAAACGTTTTAAATAAAAAATTTTAAGTTTAACACTTAAAAAATAGTTATTATTAAAAAAAATTTACCTTTTTATATTAAGGAAGAATTTATTTTTTAATTGTTTCTCAAACTTTAAGATATAAAAAAGTCTATATTAAAATTTAAAGAAAAACTAATTTCACACTAAACATTTAAAAAAAAAAAAAACGTTTGTCCGCATGCAAATGCAAGTTGGCATGAGTCAGAAAACTTGTTCACCAAAAGGCAAGTAGTACACTAACCTATCGAAAAGCAAAGCCAGTTATGACTTAACAATTGTAAAGGAGACTAACATCATACATGAACCGACAAATGGCTCTCCATAAACTAGAATATCGTTCCACCTGTGAAAAGGCCAACGTCTCTTCACCACCGTTCGCTCAGTCCAACGCCTTTAGACACTTTTTGCCTTTTCAAAACATAATCATTCTGTATTACGTTAGCACAAATTATCACGAAGCGTTTAAATTAATTAATAATATTATTTTAATTCAATTACATACTTTAAATTTAAATTATAAAAATATAATTATATTAAATTTTAATATAATGAATTTTATTAATGTTTTAATATAATAATAAATATTGATAGTTTTAAAAAAATTATTAATATGAATTAATTTAAATTTAAATAAGATAATACTATAAAAAAGACTCTTATGAAATAATAATTAATAAAAATATAGTAATATAATATATCTTCACTAAATTTTTTTATTAAGTTGTATTAATATTAAATATATTATATTTACTAATGTATAGTGATTAAGTCTCTTTTGGTTTCAAGTATTTACATGGAATATTCATGTAGATGCCCAATAGGAAGGGTATCCTGCGAGACTATAGCTTTTTAATTTGATTAGTTTGGGATTTTTTTATAATTTTTCTCAAAACGTGTGACAATCTGGAATCGCAATTTGCAAAGCATTAACAAATTGTTAACTGGCAATCATTAATTTTCCACATTTTGTTGTCTTCCTCTGACGAATTAAAAGGAAACACCGTTTTACTACACAAGTTGACGGCTGTTTCGAGACCAGCAGAGGCACAGCGAGTCACACGCAGCAGCCAACCACACAAGAGTTCGGTTTCTTTTGCCTTTCCAGGAAAATTCACGGATCCATCCTGACCCTGACCCTGACCCTTCACTCACGTTTGTGCTGTTTTCTTTAGAATTGTTTGGGTTGGTTGGTCGGTCAACCTTTCGATAAAGGAGAAGGGCTTTCTGGTGATTCTACAAAAACCTTGGAGTCAGTAACTGTACGTTATGGTATCTTGAATAAGTCCAAATGCACTAGAGGCTTGATTTAGATTCATTGCTGGCCGGTGGCTGCGCAGTGTGATTGGCTACGGAGACCGTATGTGCGTCATCAACCAAGCTCTCTCTCTTTCCTTTTTTTTTTTTTTAATCTGAAAAAATAAGGCATAAAAATTAAAAATAAAAACAAATAATGTTTGTAAAATAAAATTCATAAACTGTCCATAGAGAAAATTCAAAATTATGTAAACTAGGTATATACGGGTAATATTGACCCCGGGTTTGACCTGAACTGGTAACTTTAACCTGTGAGATCCGACGCACTTGCAAATAGCCAAATAGAATGAAAATTAAAAAATAATGTAAATAATTTTATCTATTTAAAAAAATGATTTAATCTATTTAAATCAAAAAAAAATATTATAAATTTATTTTTTAAAAAATCTACATGGACTTAGCTCCAATTGATCTGTTGGGCAGAAACACTCCTTATTGATAACATTAAACGATATCGATCTAACAATGCCTTTCCTCCTACCGATGAGCAATGAGGAGTTTTATTTTGAAATTTATCAAATTAAATACCAAAAGGCATTTAGAACATTCAAGAAATTATTTTGTTTTCTCCCTATTCTATTTGACGGACCAAGAAATGCCACGTGATAAAATAGGTGACAAAACACGACAAAAGAAGCCAACGGCACAACGTTAATCAGCACGCAAGTGTACATGCATACATCACGGGTAGGAGAGGGGCAGGGTCAAGGTAGCCGGGTATAGAATAAGTTTCGTTGACTTCAACCCAGGGCCAATAAACCTACGGTATGCCTCCACAATATTTACCGACGTATATACAGATTATTCTTCAACAAAATTTTTATATTAATAATAAAATTAAATCTCTATTTTTAAGATATAATTTTAATCATTATTAACTACGTCAAATTTTATCAGTTAAAATAGTTATATTTACACAAAATTATTAGGTATAAAAATACATATATGTTCTATAACTAACAAAAATTAATTTGAATTCATATTTCAAAAAGATATAAATTTGAGTTTTTGCTGTCAATATAAAACCTTTGTTGACAAACAATTTGTAAACATTGAGGGCAGATTCGCCTTAATCTTTTTCTCAAAAAAATAAGAACATCCTCTGAGAAATTTTGAGCAATATTAAGGAGGTTAAGAGCTCGAATTATCAGTAGCTAAATTGGCCACTATCTGCTAACAGACATGTATAACCAATGGTTAATAAAATGGTTGCTAGATAACAATTTTCTTGTAGTGCTTTTTAGCATAATTAGTCTTCCTTTCGGCATTATATTTAACAAAAAAGTATTTCTAATTTCCAAAATAAGAAATATTATTGTAATTTCGTCAAATGTCACAAAAAAATTAACCTAGCTATTATATAATTTACCCTTCTTCAATATTTGTTAACATGTAGATCTATACATATAGTGGTTTCTAATCAAGCAATCTTTGGGAGCTACAGCAAACATATGCTGTATTGAGGTGACCTTCGTAGCACTTGTAGAGAATGAAATAATTATACACGAGGGCCTTCACATGTTCTTTTTCTTTAATATAGTAAATTATCTCTTCTTATCTAGATATTTATATATAGATATATAGAAGATCAGGAAATTATCAGCACAATTATTAATTTGCATGTGTTTGTGATTGCTTAATTATATATATGGTGATGATTTTTCTAACAAGAAACAGTAATGTTTTATTTGTTTAATTATATATATTATATGATGATGTATATATATAGAAGAGGAAAATTATCAACCTACGCACGCTCATTTAAATTTCTTTAGTTTTTTTTTTTTTTATAGATAAAATGAGAATATGGGTTCAAAATTTAGAAAATAAATCGAGTTTGATCCAAAATTATAAAAATATTAGAATCTTATCTCTAAGATTGCGTCTCTTGCCTAATCACTTCCTCTATTAAAATTTTCTTGGTTAATAATAAATGTATGTCTTAATATTTTATGTTATGGTATCACTTCTCTAAAGTACTGGAATATTGCATTATTTATTACCATGTCAATCAAAATTTTTATTTTTTTTCTAAATTAATATTAGTTTTTGAACTCATTTCGAAGCTCTCATTAATAAGAGGAGCCATGTATGAATTAAAATGGTTAAACACTATCCTATATATGTATATAAAAGTTAAACGGTAAAAAATTATAAAATAAAATTTATACATATCAACATTTTTTTTCTTTATGACTCGATTCTTGCATCTTAATAATTATTTAACTATTTCGATTCACATAAAACTTTAATTTTGTAGAAGTTTCATAAATTAGCCTTAAAATCAAGAATATTTATATCCAAATAAATAGTTTTTAAAGAGGCAAGGTATAGCATAACAATTTTTTTTTATAAAACTTTACTATCTTTTTTCATCTAAAGAAAATTCATAAGTTTATGTAGAAAGTTACCCATCTACAGAAAATTCATAAGTTTATATAGAAAGTTACACATTACAGAAAATTCCTAAGTTTATATATAGAAATAATCAATATTTCACCCAATTTCCCGACTCGTTTCTTGCCAATAAATTTCAGGAATAGACATTTTTTAACTGAATTTATAGGAATTCACCAACATAGTAATTTCACTTATATAGGAATTCACACACCTATACACTAATAAATTATAGTTGACTAACAGGAAGTTGGTTCATCTCATCTAAGAAAAGACATAAAAGGAAATGGAAAATGATTTAACTTTTATTCTTGATAATTGAGGATGTTAAGACAAAAAAAAAAAAAAAATGACATTTAAGCAAGGACTTCTCCATCTTATCAAATCCGCCCTGCCCATAATCTCTTACGTTTTATTTGCATATAAATGTTGGCTTCTCTATAGGAAGCTGGCTTAAGATGACTTCAACCTTATCACCAATGTCATCAGATTGAATTGAATTTTTTTTCTTAAATAAAATTTGCACTTCAGGTGTTTTTAAATATTTTAAATATAAGATTATTTGTTGATTAAGAAGGGAGCTATAGCAGTAACAATAAATAAATATACTTTAATAAAAATAATTTAAAATTTTAAAGTTAAAACATTTAATTTAAAATATTTTAAAGTCTAACTTGCTTATATTAAATCATGCCAACAAAGTTAATAAAGTATTTACTTCAAAATCAGCAAAGAAAATAAAAAGATACAAAGAACTTAAACTTGTCGAGGCCAACCTTATCTATTGAAGTAAAATACTCCAACTCTTGAGGCCAACCTTATCGCTTGACTTAAAAGTACTGAAAATATTTAGGGCTTAGATGGTTAGATGCATATAGTTGTTACCCAAAAAGGAAAAAAGAAGAAGTATTGAATTGAATTTAATTCGATGCATTAATCCATTAATATACTGACACTGACAGATAATGTCACCGCAGCCTGCAGGCAGATATCTCTTCTGGTTTAAGCCAACTATAGAGCTTAGAATCACGTACAGTTGCGTGAAGACAACCTCTGAGTATATGTGTGTTTCTTCACGTATATGACTTATCAATCAAAACACAATAAGATAATTAAATAGAACGACAGATTGTATCACATATACGTTATTTCATAGTCTAAAATTTTTAAATTTGTCACTAATTTCACTTTTGGTAGAGCTACTGACCTAACACATTATTAGTTTTATTTATCTAGTGTTAAGACTAACGTTCATTCTGGTTTCAACATATGCCCTAATTACTAAGATTGCTTTTCCTATGGGTCGAATTATTAATACTATATTAAATCATTTTCCACATATAAATTACACCTAGTGATTAAGCAGGCTGATATTTTGACAAGAAGCAAAACGTCCAAAGAGCAAGTCACTATCTTATATGTACAAAGTACTAAAACAATTATGCTCTTGTCACATTGAAAAAAAAAAACAAGGGTCTACATTGATCTATATATTCTTCTTTAAAGGATTCTGAAATCTTTATTCAATATAATTGTTTGTATCTTGTTCGTCCAATTATTTTAATTCAATTCAATGGGTTGAACTATTATTCAGTGGGTTTGAAGATAGGAGCTAATGGGGCCAATGAGGCCAATAACTACAAGACTACTAGGCAATAGATGTTGGTATTGTTATCATTAATGTCACTCCATTTTTGTATAAAATAAGATTAGTGGCAAGCAGTTTACTATCATTAAAAAATAGAAATCCTTTAAAAAAGAGACATAAATCATGATTAGGACTTATGATTAAGATGTATTAGTGCTTTCCCTACCGTTCGTATTCATATTAATAATCTCCTGCTTAAACTAAAAGTAAGAGGAAGCCAATTAGCCAATGCCATTAATGAAATAGAAAAGAAAAATTATTGGTAGATATATGTTTAATAATATCTTCTGTCATACTTTATATACTTTATATTTATTTATTTAGGTAATACTACTGTTAAGGCACTAAATATCTCTCAAGGAGCATTTGAATATGAGTTGTTCACGGGACAGGAATAGACTCAATCCTGTTAATTTTCTCTCTCATTTGTTAACACAATGTATTTTCATTAATAAAAAATTATAAAATAATATTGCAAATATTATATTTTGGTAAATTTTGTACTTCAAAAAAGATTAGCTTCCAATTATTTATTGAAAATACTCTTAGTACATACCAAAAGAAAAATATTGTAAGACTGGACTTCATAGATAAACTTTGTCATATAGTTTAAAAGTGTGGTTCCTATATGTATTTGCTTGCTCATTAATGAAGACTAGACTTCATAAGTAAACTTTGTTACATATAGTATATGGATGTAACAACTAGATTTTTTTGGTGTAATCAATGTTTATGATTGACTTTTAAACTCAAAAATTTGTGGACAGGAAAAATGGCGGGACTTGCATGTAGTATCTTATAAAATATGATCAATGATTGAGCACAATAATGTTGGAATATTTTAAGGTAAAGGAGTGACCCAAATTGATTTCCCTGTTGTGTCATGGGATGTGTATATTTAGGTAAGCTAAAAATAGTTCTCTGGTACACTTGATTGCTTTCAATGACTTGTTATTTGCTTCTTGGCATCTTAGGATCGTTTCTTCACACGTATTCAAAATTGATAATAATTTAATTTGATATACGTGGGAAACCATAAAAAATTAGAGTGTATCCTAAGCCTTCCAAGGTTAAATAAATTTCTTGTGTCATAATTCAAATTGGCAGGAGATTTCTATTTGCTTCTTTTTGTGATAAATTCAGCCAGAAACTCTTGTGGAATTCTATTTCATGAGAAAAATACTGTTTTCAAGCGGTAATAAAATAGTTGTCAAATTATTATGACAAAATTAAATGCACAAATAAATAGTATCTTTCTGTATTTACAAAGCTGTGATTTCCCTCTTTAATTATAAGGTTTAAGTTGTGTAAAATAGATTGAGTTGTTTAAAATTAATAATTTAAAATTTAAAATTTTAGAATCATATTTATTAAAAAAAAAATCATTCATTCCTCGTTCTTAACATAATTAAATTAGCCTTATATAAAAAAACCGTGAGATCATACCATGAGAGTTAAATGGGATAGAAAAAAAAAACAAATATTATCTTTTTAGAGTTATCAAATTTTTCCAGTAAATTACCAAATATTATATGAATGAAAGGAACAAGGTTTCTAATAAATTTCTTTGGCAGCTAGTTAATAGTGAGCCTATAGTAAATTAATTTCTTCAAAATATCTACTATACTGATGATTGGTCTCTAGATTTCAAAGCTGTTCATTAATGGCAAGTGGATTGAATTCTTCATTTTTTTTTTTTTAATACATGCACTATATATTTTACTCATTCAACTGTTTAGTTGCTAATTCATGATTCCTTCTCCACTAAAGGCAAACAGCAAGGTTAATCAAAAGAATAATAAAAAAAATTTATTTAATTAAGCAATAATAATAAATTTTAATTATAACATAATTCATATAAAAGTGAATTGTCGCTTACGATTGGAAGTTGGGTTATTTTAATCAATCACTATCATTAAGGTGAAAATATCTAGGATTAAATAAAGTGCTTTTTTTTTCTACAAAGCTATAATAAAGAAATTAAAGTCATATTATTATCAGAGGCAAATGGGGTTTCTTTATTTTGATGTGAACTGCGGCACTGACATGTAGCTTGGAATGATTCTATTAGGGTTTTCAATTTTGATAGGATCCAGTCATGAGGTGGACCAATGAGAGGACATTATTAGATGCAGAAGAGTTGGGAGAAGAGGGAATTAGATTATAGGTCTATGTCATAGCATTAGATTATGCTATAAGAATAATAATTAATAGTGTTATTATGGACTAGAAGATGCATGCAAACCAGACATGTGCATGCTTTTGTGAAAGAGGACACTAGAGTTGGTAAACGCCAATTCCTAACACACCTTCCAAAAACACAAAGTTGGTGACCCTTTGATTCAGATAGAGCCACTAAAAAAATTAAGAGCTGTCTTGGAAGAGAGCAATATTAAGAGCACTTGCCTTCATGAAGTGCCATGCTTGTAGTTAAAGGTTTAATTTATATCGTAGCACTTATACATTATAGATATAGATTGTTTATTAGAAGATTTTTTTAACTGGTATCATATAAACATTATGTTGATCTTAATGTACTAAAAAACATGTCTAACATGTTAATGCTGCTAAATCAAGTTACATGCTTGTAGTTAAAGATTTATATAGTAGTACTTATAAATTATAGATATAAATTATTTGTTAGAAGATGTTTTTTTTTTTTTTAATTGGACATCATTTAAAAAGTGTATGAAATATATCTAATAAATGTTATGTTGGTATCAATATACTCTTAAACATTTCTAGCACAGTGATGCTATTAAATCAAAAGGTATAATACGTATTTGTATCTAGAGACCAACATGAAGACATTATAAAAAAAAAAAAAAATTACAAAGAAATTACAATGAGCATTTTCTTCTAGAATAGGGTTAAGATCGACCCATTGAAAATCATGTGTCAAAAATTTCTTCATCAGCCCCATCGCTTAATTAACCCTGATTAATCATAAGCCCTATTCGTATGTAATATTCATCGATCCAAAACCCATGCAGTAAATCCAATTCATCTTTTATAATAATCAATCATAGGTTGGTGATGATTTGTCATGAATATCAACCTCTGCTTGCCCTTGATGCAGAAACCTTCGCGAATGAATACCTTGAAGCACAGGACCACCCATCAATCATCGTTTTTTTTTTTTTTTTTTTTTTTTTTATACTTTGCCTCATTTCATGATCATAGCTTTTAATTATTCAAAGAAATAACATTTAGAATTCTATTATTGGTTATTTTAATAAAGTGACAAATCAAAATATCCAAGCATGCATTGATGACAATATCATGGTTCATGAACAATTACAGCAGAATTAATTTCTATATTTCTATATATACTTCCTCCGTTATAAAACTCTTATAGTTTAAGGTTTATGTATATGAATTAAAAATCATTAATTAATTATAATATTTTATTTAATTCTCTCTATTTTATTTAATTTATAATACAGTTAAAAGAGGAAAAGGTCAGTTACATCTGATTAAACAAGGTATATGTAAAAAATTAAATTTGAAAGAGTCTTTTTTTTTAAAAAAAAAAAAAAACTGTCATAGTTTTAAAACAAAAATTTTAAGATCCATTTTCATCAAGACTATCAGCCTGTGATTGTGAATGGATCTTAACCCTATTCAAGAAGTCATTTTCTAAACTGACTATATAACAATAAAAGGGGTATGGGCCGTATGGCCCTTAAGCCTAAACACAGGTTTTCCTTCTGATCTTCAAAATAGAGGAAGTAGGGCTGATTGAACTTGGGCCAAAAAATTTCACTGATTCTGAGCCTGGGCCTAGACCTGAACCTTTAGCCTCAAAAGCCTGACTCTTCAGAAAAGGCTTTAAAGATCAAAATCAGAATTTTTACATAAAATTTAAAATTTAAACTAAATTTAGGTGAGTTAGAATCGAAATTTACTAAGGTTAGAGTACATCTCTACTCAAAAAATACTTATAAAATTTTTACATATATTTTACTAATGAAGTTATTATATTAACAAAAAAAATTTAAAAACTTTCATCAATACAATTTTTTTCCCCATATAAACCCATCTTTCTTACTTGATAGCTAATGTCCGAGCATTAGTTACGTTAAAAAGGAAAGATAATGTTCCAAATGTTTGTATGGTAAAATTATGATAAAATAGATCAAATAGAATTAGCTATCATATTACGAGGCTCAATAATAAATCTATAATAATTTCATATGAGAAATTAGAAAATTAAAAAGTAGTTAAATACTTAATAACTAGTACTACTAATAATTTTCGATTTTTACATTTTTTTCAACCTTTGGGCAGGATCCATTAACTGCCGTTGGATCAAGCATTAGTCTACAAGCATAATAATTACCCAGTCCACTGTCATGTACTCATACGTGGCACTACCAAATTCTGCTACGTGTCCATTGTCTATTCCCCACGGCTGATGGGTATCTCTTCCTTTCTATCCATCTACACACTTTCTAGGGTTTAACCAGATTTCCAATTTTTCCATTGAAATTCCTCTGATTCATCCTAGAACTGACCATTTCAATTTTGCAACAAATTTTCAGTGAAAATGTCTTCTCTGGGAACATCCAAGGGAATTCTCGAGATTGCTAAATTCGGGATCTATGTGACTGTTCCCATGGTTCTCATGTATACTTTCGCCAATAATTCAAAGAACCTCCAGCGATTCATGGGAAATGTAATGTTCTTCTCCCCGTGTATACTTCTTTTCCTTTTTTATTAATTATATTTGGGATACGAGTTTTGCTATTTGGTTTATTGTGACTTATATTCAAAACTATTGAACTGTTTGGTTTGGGATTTCAATCAAATTTCGAAAATTTTAATCTTTGTTTCAAAGATTTTTCAAACTTTGATTAAGCTGAGAAATATAGTAACTTGTTTCTTTCTGAGTGATTCTGCTACACAGTGGTAAAAGGTATAAGCTTTATTTGAGTACAATTGAGCTGGGTTTGGTTCTAGGAGTACCAAAGTGATGTAGAATTTGGTGCATGGTTACTTACTGATGACTCTTTTCTTTACTGAGGAATTGCCATATAATTTACTGAGAAATATAGTAACTTGGTTATGTAATTATCCACACTTATCACAAAAGTATAGCAATGAATGAACCCTCTAAGAAATGGACTAGTTGAGCAGGTTGCTTTCTGAGTGATTCTGCTACACAGTGTGGTAGAAGGTATAAGCTTTGTTTGAGTACAATTGAGCTGGCTTTGGTTCAAGGAATACCAAAGTGATGTAAATGTGGTGCATGGTTACATGCTGATGCCTCTCTAGGATCTTGGATAAGGTAAGTATTTAGACTTGGTTTGACACTATTGTTTAGTTACCTTTTGGAGTTAAGATTGAGAACTCTGCCTATGGTGTTCATAGCCGGTCCCAAGCCCGGGCAAAGGAGGAGGGTTGTGTTAGGCCATCCATAGCCAACTTAAAACCTTGTCAAAACCTTAAGCATGTGTAGTTGGAGTTAAGATTGAGACAATCTGAGTTTATTCAGAATTTTATTGAATGCACTTCTTGGATTGTTTGGCGATTTGGAGGTTTCTAGCAGTGAAAAGGGTACAGTTTCTATAAGGCTCTGGTCTTACACACTATTGTGGATGTTAATCACTTCAGTGCCAATGAATTGTGAGGAACTTACTGATTGAAGATGTATTTCTGGTACTTGTTTATGCTTTTAAAATCACTTCATTGTCATGTTAAGGTGGGTTGGATGCTTTTGTGAACACATCCAGGTCATGTATTCTAAATATCCATGCCGATAATTGGGGTTTTGGTCAGAGGAGAAGGGGATGTTACAATGATGTATTTGACCGAGATTGCACATGAGAGCTACGAACATTAAGATTAACTTCTGTATTGATTTATGGCTTTTTACGGTAATGCAAGGCTTTTTCTTGAGAAAGATTAGGATTAAACTTCTTTGTAAAGCAGGGGACATTGTTGCTTCACTTCAAGAATGATCGGATTCATAAGTTATATTCAGCATTTTTGCATATATATCAGCCTGGCTTGTAACTCTTTTGTGTAGCTTAATTAATTTGCCTTGCAGTTGATGGATTCAAATTCATGTTCTTTCCCCTTTTTCCTTTCTGATGTTACAGAAATCATACATCGTATATCCTCCTGAGGCGGAAAGGCCTCCATCCCCGGAGGAACTTAGGGCGAGGGCACGGGAACTGGCTCAGGCTCGTAAAGACAATGCTCACTGATGCTTCTGTAGCAGTCGCGTGATGGTGTCACTGTTCATAGAGCTTATTATGTTATGTAGCATGATGACTCATAAATTCAATGAAATACGTTTGATGATCTATTTCCTGTTTGAGCAAGGATGCTATGTATTGGGTAAGATCTAGGATATGGGAAAATGCCCTCCTCTGCTCTCTTCCCCCCACCCAAAATTATAATATGTTCATGTCATTTTGGTTCCATGGCATGGCATTATAGTGCAAAACTGGATCAAATGCAACTCTTGTTTAGTTCAGCATGCTACCAGTTATTTGGTTTGTTCATCTTCTTTCCTGATTCAAATCTGTTGTCATTATAGATCAAGGCATTCTATGTTCGAGACCTTGGAATTCTCGTTATTAATTTGATTACTTGATATGATAATATACCATATTATCTATACCATGGATCATTTGTAACTCAAAAATATAATTTTTATTGTTTTTCGTTACCAACACTATTAGCATGAAAATATGATATATTGACGACTCTTCAATTTTCTAAAGACTCTGTTATGGTTGATTTAATTTAATTCTCACTATAATTCATTAGCTTAATGGATCACCAATTAAAGAAGCATTTAAGATATGAAATTATGGATGGAATTAGAGAATCAATGATATATGAATTTATGCACCAAAAAAATGATGTATGAATTTATTGTCTAATAGGATTAGAAGATATTTATTTATGTTAAGGTAAATGTGTATTTATATGAAATTAGTTTTGTCTTTTAAAACTCTCGTAACAATTGTAATCATTAGTGAAAAAAAATTAAGATACTATAATAAAAAAAAAAAGATAATTCTATGAAAATATTAAAAGACATATAGAGTATAATTATATTTTTTTGTGAAAAATAGAATAAAGACACAAGTTTTTATAATTTGATTCAAAAGTACGAGAGTGTTGATACTAATCTCTAGAATACGATACTCATCTCTAGAGTGTGATGTTACGTTGAACCCCATTTCCTTGTATGCAGTAGTGAAGAAAAATTTATATATTCACTAATTATATATTGAATGAATATAATTATACATAATTCACAAAAGATACTTATATAATTTTAACATAAAAAATAAAATATACTCATTGTAGAAAGAAAATCAACTTATAAATATCTAACACTTATTTTTTATTTTTGTCTTATAAAAAAATGATTATTTTTTATGAATAATAATATCTAATAATTATTTAAATACAAAACAAGTAGATCGTTCTTTTCTAAACGCCCCCTAATGTTTTCTTAAAATACAAACGGAAAATTTTCTATTTTGCGGATGCTCCTATCGGGCTCGAGCCCGGATGCTCTATGTCACTCTATCTTCTTTCGCGCTAAAGGTCTGTCAGTCGCCGCCGGTGACTTCTTGGCCTATTGAGGTAAAGTTCCGGTACCATTTGCTTTGGATCTTGTTTGGTCTGTGTTTTCAATGAAGTGAGGGACATAGAAGTTGCCAGCTTTGTTTGTTGTTTGTATCGGTTTGTTAATTTTGATTTTGTTGTTCATTTATAGTACACTTTTTCTGATATTTTTCCCCCTTCCTTTTTCTCTGATGATTCTATCTCCGCTTGGACCAATTTCAAATACCCAGATGCACTGCGAGCATTCAGTTTGCATTCACCTCTAGAAAACGCACCCAAAGTTTCCATTTTTTATGCATACCCTTATCTGGGTCATCCCAGAAAGAATAGATTTATGTGGCGACATGTCCAACCAAGACCAATTTCTAGTCATAAACCAGGTTTTATGTGGACAGCAATTAGGGAAAAATCAGGTGGGGGAAGAAGACCAAAGAAGAAAATGTACCACAGGGTCCCTGAACTTGACAGAGTCATGGAATTACAAAAGAAGCCATCTTTGATCCTACAGCTTAAGTCCATCATCCAATCCCAAAAGGGCCAATCCGTCCTTCTCCGTGACATTGAAAAACATGTTGGTTTTGTGCAAAATGGAATTTCATGGCTGCTATAGAGCGATACCCTTCTATTTTCCATGTTGGTGGTGGTAATAGAGCACCTCCTTTTGTTTGCCTTACTGAAAGGGCTAGAAAGATTGCTAGTGAAGAAGGTGAGTCTAGGAAGTTAATGGAACCCATTTTGGTTAACAACTTGAGGAAATTGTTGATGTTGTCCGTTGATTGTCGAGTTTCACTTGAAACGATTGAATTTGTTGAATCAGAATTGGGTTTGCCAGCTGATTTCAAGAGTTCATTGATTCCCAAGTACCCACAATTTTTTACAGTGAAAGAATTGAATGGTAGGTGTTATCTTCAATTGGAGAACTGGGATTCCTCATTAGCTGTAACTGCTCGAGAGTCTAGGTTATACCAGGAAGGAGTTCTTGGAAATCAAAGGAAGGTTAAGATATCAAAAGATGGGAACTATCTGGGTCCATACTCATTTAAAATGAGTTTTCCGGCTGGTTTTAGACCAAACACTAGTTATCTTGAGCAACTTGAGAAGTGGCAGAAAATGGAGTTTCCTTCTCCCTATTTGAACGCAAGAAGATTTGATATTGCAGATCCAAAATCTCGCAAACGAGTTGTGGCAGTGCTTCATGAGCTCTTGAGCTTGACAATGGAGAAGAGGATGACATCTGCACAACTGGATGCATTTCACGCTGAGTATTTTTTACCATCTAAATTACTACTTTGTTTGATAAAGCACCATGGGATCTTTTACCTCACAAATAAAGGTGTAAGGAGTACTGTTTTCCTTAAAGAAGCTTACCTCGGTTCCAACCTGGTAGATAAGTGTCCTTTGTTGCAATTAAATGAAAAATTTGTAGCACTTAGTGGTAGAGCAAATGTTGATCCATCTAATAACAGAACTTCTTCACAGAAAGTTTCTTAGAAATTGAATTTGATTTATGAATTACATTTTTCATTTGAAAAGGAATAGGGAAATTTAACCTGAATTGAAGATGCACCATGGTGGAACTTTTTCCTGTTGGTTTCCCTGATATGTTTAGTTCTTGGAAGTATTTGTTACGATAAGAAAAATCTCTTGATCAGAGGCAAAACTGTTAGAACTTTGTTGAATCAAATTGATCCCAATTTTTTGCCATTTCAAGTTTCAATAGAGAGGCTAACACTTTTACCATGCAATTTCTGACCTCATTAGATATTTCCGTCTTTGTTGAACCTTAATATTGCCGTCTTTGTTGAACCTTATACTTCAATAGCCCAATGTGAGTTCTGTGATCTACAAACCATAATGCCAGAGTTTTAGATGGAGTTTGGCAGTGATTGCCGTTGAATGTGGGAATATCCTTTGTGGAGTCCTGTTTAAATTGAATCAATCATTAATAAAGGAATAATTATATATTAATATTTTGTCCATGTTCTTATCTGGTGAAATTTTAGTATTCTAGGAACTTGATTTTAATTTTTGACTCCTGTAAGAGACCACTTCCTGCCATTTATATTTTATATCCTTCAAAACAGTAACTACTGGTCGAAAAACCAATAAACATGAAGGCGCAATCATCCATAATTTAGTGAGGAAGAACTTAGCTCTGACTCCTCACTGAACCTACATTGCTGGCTGCTTCTGTCTAAAGGAGTGAAAATCAACCCATGCCATGCATCACATTAAGTACGGATTAATCTAATTTAAATTGGGTAGGACTATAAAGGCGACAAAATTTTTACTCATTATATATATATAACAGTTGTAATATTATTATTTAATTCATGTTATGTATATGTTGTAAGAAAAAAATAGTTCGGTAACAATAGAACAAATAAGTGATGCTGATAGCTTATAATCTATTAGCCGTCAAAATCTTGAGGTAACTGGTTTTCCAGTTGAACTTCTCTTCCTTGTTCTCGTGTGGCCATGAATAGACAGATCCATTTTCCACGTATTCATAGGCTAGACAGCAGTTTGCTTCTTCTGGGTCTACGCAAAAGCCCTCCAGCTTCGCCCAATTCCCATGATTCACCTTCAACATACAAAATCATTGTTAATCAACAAGCTTAAAGTTGATCAAGTTATTCTCAATCTCACACCCAAATAATGCCTTCAATAATTTGTTTGGTTACCGACGATTCCAAACTCCAAACCTCATTCCATAATAATCAAATGTTTTAACAATGATCTCATCATTTTTTTTTTTTTTTTTGCTACCCATGATTTATTATTTGACACTATCATTATTACTTAATTATCATTTTTTTTTGCTAGCAATTAATTAAGCCTTTATTATTAATAATGTGTTAGCTTATTATGAGAAATTTTAATTTTGAATTAAAAATTTTAAAGTCATTTTTATTTTAAAAAATTTATTGTTTGTTACCTTTGTTTAAAAATTAAATTAGTTCCATACATATACTCAAAATATATAAGAATACCCTAAAAATACATTTATAAACCAAAGAAAAATACAACACCTTTCGGCACTTACCGTGACCTTAACTTTACGTAACATGGCAATAAAATTAAAACCAAAAATAACTACAAAATGGGTAATTGTAAAGCAACAAATTTGATATTCCTATCTTGAATAGGTTTCACTTTTTACTTTTTTTTTTTTTTTTTTTAAGAAGAAATTCTCTTTCTTATATTCCTACTTTGAATAATTCAATGTCTTGTGTCTTGCAGTTAGGATATTTATATATATATTTTTAATTTAAAACCAAAAATAACTACAAAATAAGTAATTGTAAAGGAAAAAATTTGTTACTCCTACCTTCAATAGGTTTCATTTTTTTTTTATACTCCTACTTTGAATAATTTAATGTCACATGTTAGTATGATTTTTTTACAAATTTTAATTTTAAAACTCAAAATAACTACGGAATAAGTCATTTATAAAGGGAAAATTTTTTATACTCCTACCTTGAATAGGTTTCATGTTTTGTTTTGTTTTTTTACTCCTACTTTTAATAATTCAATGTCACAAGTCCTTTAGTCAGTATGATTTTTTTTTTTTTTAAATTTCAAAACTCAAAATAACTACAAAGTAAGTAATTATAGAGGGAAAAATTTTGATACTCCTACCTTGAATGGGTTTCATGTTTATTATTATCATGTCACCAAACAAAAATTGACTAAATTAAAATTATTGCATATCAAATTAATTTGAGATTTTAAAGAGGAAAAAAAAACGAAATTTGATAAATAAAAAAAAATGGTGAATGAAAATTACTTTGGCCACTAGATGTATTTAGAAGGACACGGATTTAGGATTAAGATTAGTTTGGGATTAACATGAGGTTTCCGTATGTTTCAGGTTTCCATGCATGCATAGGATATCTCAATCCCGCTTAAGCAGCTGACTCGGTGTTTTTCACTAGAATAAGGTCTCATAACCACATGAGCAATAAAAATAGGGATACATATATATATATATAGCTCAATGCATTAATTATTGCAATATACCAATTCTTCTTCTTCATCCAACCAAAAAACTTTCGCCTTCCTCAAACAGAGAGTTCCAGCAACGCCATGAATAGGATGCCAAGAACCAGAGTACACAGAGGGTTTCCGGTTGAACGAGTTGTTCCCATTCCAGCTCAACGAGTTTTTCACATTCCAGTTCAACGAGTTTTTCCCATTCCAGTTCAACGAGTTGTTCCCATTCCAGCTCCACGAGTTGTTCCCATTCCAGTTCAAGCAATTGTTCCAATTCTAGCTCAACGAGTTGTTCCCATTCCAGCTCAACGAGTTGTTCCCATTCCAGTGGAACAAGCTGTTCTGTTTCCATTCGAAACAGAAATTGGAGAAGTGCCGGCTCGCCCTCGATCTGTTGCAAATCTGCTTCAAAAAGTTGAAATCTGCAACATTCCCGAAGGACAGTGCAGGCAGCATTTACTTGGATGATTTTGCCGAGATGGAAGTGTGTGTCACCATCCCTTGTTCACATGCTTTTCACAAAGTTCGTATTATGAAGTGGTTAGGAGAGAAAAATGTTTGTCCTTTGCGTCGATTCAACTTTCCAAACAATTAGTGTTTTTTCACATATCTGTACCTAGAAATGTTTTCTATGTAATTGGTACATAGTACGTAGTCTTGTTCAAAGGTTTTTTTATCTTATGAGATGATCTATGTAATAGTTGATCAGAAGTAAAAGCATTATATAAGCTCTAGTATGTCATTACTGGATTTTGGTAGGTTAAGTTGCTTGATCAGCTTTTCGGCCCTGACTCAATATGTAATAGAACTCACACTTGGACATAGCATATGAAGCCAAGTATTAGTGCAGTCACATATTTGCCTTCTTGTTTCTTCTTAGCCCTAATAGTAAAATCTCTCTGGTAGATTATTTGTGAATGCAATTTAAATAATTAGATAATTTTTATATTAATTGGACCTTCTAGATCCAATCAAATTAAGATACATAATTTAAATCAAAAAATATTATTTGCACAGTTATAATATACACCTACTATTATATAAGGAAGATAGAAAAAAAAAAAAAAATACAAAAAGAGGGAGGGCTAAAATCTTATAACATTATTCATTTACTAAATTTGTTAATCAAAATGGAGAGTTACTAATTTATCTTTTACGTATATTTCTCACTAATTATTTAATGACGTTATTTAAAAAAGATTATATTGTCACAAAAAGATATAGTTTAAAATTTGCCTGAAAACGGTAGTATTATTACACAGACTCGTGAACACTATCAATCCCACGTTATGGCATACTACAAGAGTCGAGTACCAGCAGATAAAAGCATGTTTTTTCAAATTCAAAAACACCAGAAACTCTTACATAACAACATTAAACATATGTTTACATGCCATATAATAAAATAAAGAAGTGCACATATTGTCAGTTAGATTTTTTTTTTTTTAATTTTGATTAGTTTATGTTTTAAAATAGTTCTAACTTTTTCATCATTCGCCATAAATGTAATAAAATTCAAAAATTTTCTCAATGCTGAGTATTGTTCAACCATAACAACTCTTCGAGTTTTTTTTTTTGTTTTTTCTAAGACTTTATTTGCATCAAAGAAAAAAAAATGTCAATATTTATTTCATCCATTCATATACTTGCCAGGAAGCTCAGCGTACGGTTATTTTTCTTGCTTTCGAAATTAAAAATTACCGCCAGACCATAATTAACGGTCAACTGAAATTCTATACAAGGACATGAGAATCATTTTTCGAGGAAAATAATCTGCCGTGCGAGAAAAATATGTGCCACATCAATTGCCTGGCCATCTGCCCGCAAATGGTAACCTCATTTTCAATTTCTCCAAACCGGGTTTTTCAAAGGGTAGAAATGGATGATTCCGGTTTCCTCGAATTTTCGGGAAACTTGACTTTCGGTCGCCTTGCTTTGTTTCTCCAGACATTTACCATACAGCTGAGTTCTCCAGCAAAAATGAGCTTCTCCCTCCTCACTCGGATGCTTCTGAGAGAGAGGTAAAGTTCTTTACTCAGGTTTGGGTTTCCTTCAAGACTTTGAATTTGAATGGACTGTACCGTGTTGAATTGAAGCGTGAAATCTACGGTTGTATTTGATTGCAGTGATCGATATATAAGCAAGGGATACCAAGAAATAGATGTTCATAAAGCTGGGTACCTTTCAATCTTAGTGTTTATTGTTGTGTGTATGTTCAATTGGTGATTGCTTCAACAATTGGGTTTCAGTTGCCAGTTTAGGTGATTTTATTTGAAGTTACATAATGTCTCTTCTTTAGCCATTCCATTGGGTTTTGTTCTGCTGAGGATTCTCAGCTTTCCTTCTTGAAAACTGTGTGGTTGGTTTCTGTTTTCTTCTATACATTGAAACTTTTGAGCAATCAAAGGTAGAAATTTATGCTCACTCACACACTTAAGCTATTTGTTTGTAATTTACTTTTTGTCATCTTTCAATATGTGAGATAAGAATTCATGCTGGTGTAGTTGTAAGAGAGAATTGCATTCCCATGTAGATTTTACTTGTAAAACTGAGAATTGAAGAGAACAGACGACCTTGGAACTTTTTAGCTGTTTGCTAGAATAGACTTGACTTTAATATTGCTAGTTAAAATGACAAATATTTTAGATATTGGTTATCTTTTGGTAATATGACTTTGTTCAAGGTTCAATAGGTTGAAGAAGATCTATGATGCTTTATAAGAAACTAATATAGACATATTTCATTGCAGGAAGAAGGAAACACACTTTTTAAGTGTTCACATTTCAACCTCTGGGCGCAATAGAGAGGATCCATCTTTAATAGCTTGAGTAGAGAATTTAGTATAGAATTTTTACCATGGTGGGATTGGAATTAATACCCATAGGGACCATCCTGGCTGTACTAACCAACCAGGTCTTGAAAACTGCCCATGCAGCAGCTGATGTTCTTATTGATAAGGAAAGTTTCAAGGCCGTTTCTAAGCACCTGCTTGATATTGAACCAGTTTTAAAGGAATTGCAGCTTCAAGAATTGAATGAGTCTGAAGCTGCAAGGGTTGCTCTGGAGTCGCTTGAAACAGATGTTAAAAGGGCTCATAATTTGGTTGAGAAGTGCAGAAACCGCGGTCGTTTCTACTTACTGGTTAGGTGCAGATATATAGTTAAGGAGGTTGAAGAAGTCACAAGGGACATTGGAAAATCTCTGGCTGCATTGTCTTTGGCAAATACTGCAGTTTTGTCAAGAATTTCTGATCAGGTAAATAGACTACAGAACGAGATGCAAAGGGTGGAATTTGAGGCTTCACAGTCTCAGCTTCAAATTGTTGACAAGTTGGACCAGGGCCTTAGGGAACAGAAACGAGATCAGGCTTTTGCAAATGACATGCTTGAGGAAATAGCAAGGGCAGTTGGTGTGCCAGTGGAGCCCTCAGAGATAAGCAAAGAGCTGGCCAGCATTAGAAAGGAAAAAGAAGAAGCTGCTAACAGGAAAGAAAGAGCTGAAGAAATATTTTTGGAGCAGGTGATTGAGTTACTCTCTCGAGCTGATGCTGCAAGGGATTATGAAGAAGTCAAGAAGCAATACTTTGAAAGGGTTCAAGTGATAGAGCAATATGATTCAAGGGAAAGATATATCGAGCCATTTAATTCTTTCTTTTGTAGCATAACCGAAGAAGTTATGATAGATCCAGTCAGCCTTTGCACCGGCACTACATGTGAGAGATCTGCCATTCAAGATTGGTTAGACCGTGGCAACAGGACTGACCCGGAAACAAAAGAGATTCTTGAAGATACTACATTGAGGTCTAACATTTCATTGAGGCACTCCATTGAAGAATGGAGAGAACTTAATTACTGCCTTACAATTAGGTCAATCAGGGAAAACTTATTATCTGGCGCTGAATTACTTGTGCAAGAATCCCTGACCCAAATGCAGGATCTTATAAGAGAGAATTCTATTAACAAGGATTGGATCTCTATTGGACTGCTAACTGATCTTATTATCTCTATCCTTGGGAACTGTGATAACAGTGAAGTGAAGATAATGATTTTGGTTACTTTGAAGGATGCCGTAGAGGGGCATGCAAGAAACAAGGTAAGCAGTTCTCATGTTTATGTGGACTTAAGGAATTCTTTACACACATGTTGCAGTGCGGTGCTAGCCTCCTTTTTCCACTTTTTCTTTTGGTTACTTTAGTTAATTATACACAGCCTTCTTGAGTGTTTGGAATTTATGATAGAGAAACGTTGATCTTAGGAAAAACTTAAGCTACTAGAATAATATCTAGGAATGATTTTTATTTATATAAAACTCAGAAACTTAATAGGAAATGGGGCCAGTTTTTCCCATGTGCTACATGTTTTCCCGAATCCTTTTTAGTTAACTATATACCTGCAATCACAAGTGCCAATATTCTAAATTCAACATTTGTATGAAATTTTATAGGAAAAAGTGGTCGAATCTGATGGATGGGATCACATTATTAGCTGCTTGGGGAGCAAGTCTAGCATCTCAAAGGCAGCAATTGAGTTGTTGTATGAGTTAATGCAAGATCGATCTGGTTGGAATGTGTCTTTATGCAGAAAACTCTCTCATAATGGCAGTGCAGTTCGCTTCCTTGTTAGCATTATAAGGGGTCCTGTCAACGAGTCATCTGAGATTGCAGAAAAGATATTGAAAGAGCTTTTTGACGTAGATGAGGATAACATTTCTAGTGCTGCTAAGTTTGGCTGGTATAAGCCACTTGTTAATCACTTGGTTAGAGGTAACAAGATAATTCTTTTCTAGTGGTAATTTGTTTACTAGTGAAATGTTTTTAATACATTATATTGAATATTTTATCTTCGGAACAACGAGAAAAGAAAATGAAACCTTGTAATTTAGCTAGCAGAGTAAATGCTAATTATCTTGCATTATTATTTAAAAAATCTCTAGTTAAAACTTGAGTAAAGAAGTGTCATTGAAATAGTTGATCAATTTGAATTATCTATCTATCTTTGTCTTTTCAGGATCAGAGTCTTCAAGAATATTAATGGCGAAAACAATAGTTAATATGGAGTTGAATGAATTAGATTTAAAACTCCTTGGTGAGGAAGGAGTTATACCACCTTTGCTTGAAATGCTGGCTGGTAGTATTGAATCAAAGGAGTTGTCATTATCTGCTCTGGTTAAATTAGCAGGTTCCTATGCCAATAAGACGACTATTTCTGCATCTGGAGGTGTTCCTCTTATCATAGAATTGATGCTCTCTGCTCGAGCGAAGACATTTATCACCATTAAATGCTCTGAAATTCTTGAGAAGCTTTCTTCCGATGATGATGGAATTGAATTCTTTGTGGATGGAGAAGGGAAACAACTTGAGTTAGATTCAATTATTACTTATTTATTAAGTTTGCAACAGAGTCCCAGCTCAGCCCACAATGTCCGTAAGCCTGCATTGCGCGCACTTCTTGGGATTTGCAAATTTGATACAGATTTAGTTAAGAAGGCAGTCCTTGCTGCCAATGGTGTGTCTCTAATTCTTCCCCTTCTTGATGATTCAGATTCAGAAATTAGGGAGACCGCCATTAATCTGCTTTTTCTGTTCTCTCAACATGAGCCAGAAGGTGTAGTTGAATATCTTTTCAGGCCTAGAAGACTAGAGGCTTTAGTTGGATTTCTTGAGAATGATGATAATAATGATGTACAAATGGCTGCGGCTGGTTTACTAGCTAACCTACCAAAATCAGAAAGAGAGCTAACTAAGAACTTGATTGACTTAGGAGGACTCGACGCAATCATAAGAATCTTGGAAACTGGCACAATGGAAGCAAAAGAAAATGCTCTCAGTGCACTCTTCAGGTTCACAGATCCCACAAATATAGAGTCACAGCGTGATTTGGTCAGACTTGGAATATATCCTTTGCTTGTGAATTTTCTCACTACTGGTTCAGTTACAGCAAAGGCAAGAGCAGCTGCATTCATTGGTGATCTTTCTGTGAGCACTCCAAAACTCACGGTTGTCTCCAAAGCCACTGGTTGCTGGTGTTTCAGATCGTCACGAGTTCCTTTATGTCCAGCACATGGGAGTGTATGCAGTGTGAATACCACTTTCTGTCTGTTGGAAGCAAATGCTTTGCCTGGCTTGGTAACGCTGTTACACGGGGAGGTTCATGCAACTGCTTATGAAGCAATACAGACTCTTTCCACCTTGGTTTTGGAGGAGTACCCTCAAAGGGGAGCCCGTGTTTTGCATGAGGCAGATGCAATAACACCCATATTGGAGATTTTGATTTGGGGGTCTGATGCTCTAAAGGCAGAGGCTTTAGGACTCTTGGAGAAGGTTTTTGTGTCAAAGGAAATGGTGGAATACTACGTATCAACGGCTAGATCGCGTCTGGTTGGCCTCACCGGCAGGAGTGTTCATGGCGAAAGCCACATAAGGAGGAAGGCTGCCAAGGTATTGTCATTGCTTGAGCGCTATTCAAGGTCATCATCAGCTGCTGTTTCAGGAGTTTTAGAATAAGTTTCTAGACATAATTTGCTTCCACTCAGCTCAACTTCGCTGTCTTTCTGAATGTATTGGTAAATCTAGTACAAGCAATTGTTAAATTATGGTATTTGTATAGTATAAGCTACTGAACATATAACAGCTTTTTTCCAAAATTCTCCAATGTCAAGTTTCTGCTGAAGTTGAAATCTCTTCTGCTTATTGCCTCACTACATTTCCTTTTACCTTGCGTATTGCTCAATCACCAAAAGTTTCTATCAAGAACTGACACAGGCTCTCTCATATAATATGTTAAATTTTAATTTGATATAAAAAAAAAATAATGACAAAAGAATTTGATCTTCTAATTATAAAGTTAAAAAAATTATAATATTATATTAAAAATTGATTTAACTCAAAAATTTAAATTGTTAAGAGAAACTAAAAAATAATTTTATATTATCTAACGTTCCAAAGTAACATCACAACTCAGTAAGTTAAACTCATAAAATTGCAAAAATGCATATAAGGCTTCCAAGTTTCTGCCATGTAATGTTTCACCTGTTCCCTTAATGCTGAAACTGTCTTTCAAAAGTTAACGTTGGATGACAGTTAACAGAAGAACATGGGTGTCTGCATCTGGGTGGTCTATTTCGTTATTATTATTAGTGGTTGCCCTGGGACCAAGTCTTAACTAAGATGAAAGCAAAGACAAGACCCCAAAAAATGGAAAGAAAAAGAATGCTGTTATATCAAAGCTCATTGCAAGAGGGAAGCAAAATCACATGGACTGCTTCTACTTTTTCCTTTAATCTGATATGTATTAGCTGTTATGTGCTTTTTGAATTAGTGGGAATTCATTGGCTCATTTTTTCTTTTAGTACCTCGTCGTTCACCTTACTGTTCAGATATCAGATAACTTGTAGATTTCAAAATGGATTTAACGCCATTTTAGACTCAAAATCTTTGATAGAATACCTTCCTTGCACAATACAAGAAAAGGACTTCGGAACCAGAGCAAATCAATAATCATTAACAATGGTAATTAAACTAAACAAGTAGAATTACAGCAATGCAAGTTAGACTTTTCAAAAATGTTATCTCCTTCCTTGGACTAGTTTGACTTTGAAGCTTAGTTGGGGAGATAGTTCTTTAGTCGGTCAAGTCATTAGCACCAAGGTGGGGCTATGGTGCCAGTTGCATCAAATGTTAAGGTAAGAGTAGCTGGCTTATACGGTGCCATCCCCTGGCTATAGCAGCAGTTGACCTTGAGAAACCAATTATCGCCGACATGGTTTACCAAGAATCTATTTAACTTAATTATATTTAACATACGTAAAAACTTTTTAAATTTAAAATGTGAATAAATTATAAACTAATCAATATTATATGATAAGGTAAAAAAAAATATTAAAAAATAATTCAACATAAATATTTAAGTTATTCGATGAATTTTAAAAAATTAATTTTATATTATAAATGAGACATTCCATGAGCTTATATTTTCAAAACATATATATTTAAATTGCTTTTGGTAAGCCATCACTTTATTGTATTAAATCATTAAATTCAAGCACAATATTTATAAATTAAAGAATTCTAGATAGCATTTATTCTTCATTTGTTTTTAAGAACTTGTGTATAATCATGGGGCCAACTTGATTAAGTAAACTTTCACTAAGATATATGTGATTTATAAGTCAACAATTCTATGCAATATGTGCTGTATGTGCCCCTAATTAGACAATTAAATGAATTATATACAATAGTACCTAAGATAGGAATTGTTTTAACTTAACTAAAAATCTTAAATTGAAACTCTAAAAATACAATTTGCATTAAAATTTGATAAAAAAAAATTTGTCGCTCTTATACTTCTAATTAATTTGAATTGAATTAGTTGTAAATTGAAGAATCTAATAATAATAATATATTCATGCCCCTATAAATATTAGTGGTTAATACAAAAAAAAATAAAGAAAGATCCTCTTGATGTGATTGTACATGGTCTTATTTTAATGGTATAATCTTTATATAGCTTTAAAAAAAATCAGTACATAATTCCTATTTTTTTATGAAATGAAAATGACTTATCTTTTTCAACTTACTATAATTATTTTTACTTTATATAGATAAGCTACAAACAACTTCTATGATGATTGAAACGATGATGAGTTTAAGGGAGAATTTTAACTTAGCAGAGCATACTCTTAATCATAATTAAGGCTCGACTCTTCATTTTCTTAATTTCCCCAGTTTGAATATGACTGTTTGATGTATTTATCATATACATACATAAATGTTAACAATATATTTAATCAAATGGGACCACATTTTACAATCAAATCACCAGTTTTAATTAGATTTGAATTAATCGGTATTTAATCAAATGTTAAATATTAAATTATTTTTGCTAAAAAAGATTGGATGCATAATAGAGTGGCTGATGTAGAGCTTCACTCACTTTCACCGGAAACACACATCAAGATGTATAACTTGAGAAGCAAAATTCAACTTTGAAGCCATAAAATCCTTTAGAAGTATCCATCAATTAACGTAGAGTCAGTGATAGAGAGAAAGTGATGCATGGTAGGTTGTTTCGTGAGAACGCATATTTCTTGTCTGACATTTCTAACAATCTTATGCCCAAATATGCATCAATGGATCTTTCAATTATTTATGAGTTTTATTTACTTGAAGAATGTGAAAATGATCATGCGTGGTTATGAAGATGCAAGATGGGACAGCTTTCATGGCCAAATTGGTGGGTGTTTGGTGGGAAGATTGAGCATTTAAGAGTATGAATAGTTGTTGGATGAATGTGTCCATCAAAGTCGGAAACGTATTCCTCAAGAGATGACTTAATCAAAGGTCAAACTTGGAGAGACCTCACACTTGTCACCATTCCAAATCCTCATTTCAGTATTTCACACCCCCTCTCTAATCCTCTCTCATGGAGCAGCAGTAATATCACTGCCGTACCAGACGAGACAACTTTTTTAATTTCATAGTCCCACCTAAACTTTATTTTATAAATTTAAAATTAATTAAATAATATTACAAATTAATTATAAATTAAATTTTTAACTCATAAAAAATATGATTTTAGACATATAACAAAACAAAAAATATTATTCTTATGAGATATTTTGAGACATGATTAAGAATAGAAAATTTTGTCTTAAATTAACTTTTTTCTAGTACTATAGATTTTGTTTCACTATCTAATATTGCCAACCAATGAGTTCATATACTCAATGTTATCCCAGATTTTGAGTTTAAATTAGTCAATTAAATATAGTTATAATATTATTTTATAATTCTTTATTAATCAAAATTTAATAATATAGAAATTAGAACACTAATTAGGATAAGGGATTTTTTTTTTCTCGTCCTCCATCTTCAACAAATGGTATAAATGCCTACCTAGCAACTGCTTGGGTCAAGACACATAATCAATTCAACTTTTAAATGAGAAAAAGATCGATATGGTTGATTCCCTCACCCATTCATCATGGGACGAGATACAAAGGCAGGCACGGATCGAATTGATGAGAAAAGGATCAATCCAATTTCATGAAAATTGTTGGGAGGACGTTAGGTGTAAAAATAAAGTATTAGATTAGATATTTATGGGGCAGATAACATAAAGATATCCCATGAAGATATTAAGCTTAGAAGCATTATTCCTTCAATAAAAGAAAATAGGTTAATTAGATATTAGTTCAAATATTTTATTAAAGATTTTAAGAATATGTTTGATACACAATACTGAATATTACAAATAAAATAATATAGTACAAGGAGTTAAATTACAATACAACTTTTTATATTATTCATTATTTGTTACTCAATGCACACTATACACAAATTTTTGATACTATTTGTGTTAAACTTAGGGTAATACATTTTATATTACATTTGTTTTTCTTAAAAAATATATAACAAAGTTTTGATATTTTATAATAATTAAAATAATTTATAAAAAATAAAAATTAAAAAAGGTTACCTCTATTGTTAAAATTTGCTGTCATTGATTTAATGAGTTAATGTATAAAAAAATTGTAAAATAGTTTGAGATATGATAAAGTTAAAATTTTTGTCTAGTACTTTAGACAAATACTTATCTAATGATTTATTGAGTAACAATATTTTAAAAATTTATCCAGTACCATGAACAAATTTTTGTCCAATATTCAAACCTTTTAAAAAATCAAACAAGAGATAATACTTTTTTATGTTGTGCTATCTTTTATTTTTTTAATAAATCAAACTAACCATAAGTATAAAATTTTAAAATCACATTCATTTAGAGAAATTTGTAAATTATTGTTTCTTATTTTAAATAAAGATTAATTTCGTATAAAAAAATTGTGAGAATTCTTAAAGTGTAAATTATAATATTTTGTTCAAATTAATAAGGTTCTAATTCAAAGGATAGCACTTAGATTTTTTTTTTTTTATATATATATTGTTTTAAATGCACTAAGCCGATGTAAAGAGTACATCTTTAAATTATTCTAAGAAAAATTATCTAATTAAGCCATTACATGTAGTAGTTTAGTGATGAAACGATATTAGGGGATCAAGGGTTGGATCCGATCCTCCTTATCATCACTTAACAAAAAAATTTAATCTTAATGTAAAAAAACTGACTCGAGGATACCCTTATAATCAATCATATGCTACTCTGGGATGAGCATGTTAAATTGTAAAGACAAAACCTAGAAGTTCAATTGATGTACTCTAAATGATAATCTTAATTAATTTTAACCAAACTTTGTGGCGCACACATCCTCCTATGTCTCACATGAATATTCCTAATTCAGTAACACTAATAAATATAGTGATACACATCCAGTGATTCCCCAACCTCAAACTCCAAAATTTAGATATATATGATTAAAACACTAATTAAATTAACTAATTTCTCACAAGAAGTTTCTAAATAAAGAGTCAAGTACCTCGTCTTAACATTAATGTAAATAGGATAGAATTATTTGTCCTATTATTTATTCTAAACCATGTTTTATAAATTGATATTGATTAACAATTTAATTTATAACTAATTTGTAATATTATTTTATTAGTGTTTGAATAATTCTAAAACACACACACACACACACACATAAATTAATATTTTATAAAAAAATAATTTCAAAAATTAAAATTATATTTTTAAAAAACAAGTGAGAAAATGTATTTTCTTTTAACTTTTGCTTATACTTCTCCTCTAGACTTCTCTTTTATAAAAATCAATTCAAATGAGCTTTCATTCATCTTTCCTTAAATTATAAACTTACAATTTGTAAATAAATATTTTATATAAATATTAAGAATTGACATTAAGGATATATGTTTTCTTTATGTGATTAAAGATATATGTTTAAGTTTATAAAATTGAGTTTGAATCCAAAATTATAGTTAAAATAATAAAATTAATAGAGCATACTCTGTCTTAAAACTAAGTTACTACTTGATACAAAATTGTTTATTTTTTTTTATTAAATGTGAACATTCTCATTTAAAAGTGCAATTTGTGTGTAAATTATGAATACCAGATGATAGAAAATTTAGGTGACAAATGAGTATATCTAAGACCATGATGTATAAATTAATTGATACCTTAATAATAATAATATAAGAAATGGTCAGAAAAGTAATGTTAATTTCTGAATATAATATTATTATAGAATCCCTACATAAGAATATGATGTGAAATGCTTAAAAGATTGATTACATTTGAATGGAGAAATATATAGTAGCTCCCTTACTCTTGAAACCAATATTTGAATTGTCAATCCCTAATTAATTGTATGAAGAAGATAAACAACTTGACATATAGTAAAGTTTTTTTTTTAAAAAAAAATAAAATTCCCACATTGCTATAATAGTACAGGTTAGGCCAAAGGGAATTAAAATGAACAATTTAATTATAAATAAAAGGAGAAATCAAGTTGTGGGAATAACTCTTTCTTTCTTCTTGGTGGGAAGAAGTGAATTTTTCTCTTTTTAAAGAAGAAGTAAAGAAGAAGATAAAGAATGAAAGAAAGAAATCTAGGCTGTACATATATTTATAGTTCACCAACATTTACCAACATGTGCTTTTTGACTTATATAGTATATCAGTTCTGTTCGTTCCCGGTTCACCCATAACATGCATGCACATGTTCTGTTTGTAGAAATGCCTCTGTGAGTGTGTGATGGCAAAGCAGCAATAAATGAGAAGAGCATGGTCAAATACAGAATATGCCCTTAGAAGGAGAGGAATCCTGGCTAGTTTCCCGGTTGGCAAATTCAATGCCTCCGCGGGATAATAATTAAAAGTTCGTTGGGGTAGTTGTATCCTCCCCCCACATCTTTCTCTCTCTTCCTTCACACCCTTTAAAATCTTCTCGTCTTCCATTTTTTTTGCAACCCATTATTGATTCTCTTGCCAAACAAAATACTCTCTTCTGAAAGTTTACTTCTTTACAACAAAGATTCCCTTTTGGCAACCAAAACCCAAAATCTAGACCCTTTTGCCGTCTTTAGCTTGTTGCTTCAATTATTGGAATTCCTATAGAAGAACTCAGTAATCCAACTTCGATTCTCTTAAGATTTAAGAACTTCCCTGATGGCAGATTGGAAAAAACCGAACCCGGAATCCGGAACCATTTCTGTTGAAGCTCCACAAGAGAAAAAGAACAAGCTTCCCAACTTTCTCCTATCTGTGAGACTCAAATATGTGAAGCTTGGGTACCATATCTTAATTTCCAATGCTATGTACCTCTTGCTCATACCAATTCTTGGCATAGCTTCAGCTCAATTATCAACCATTTCTCTCACAGACCTTGTTCAATTATGGGAAAATCTCAAGTTCAATCTTGTCTCAGTGACTATATGTTCGAGTCTTATTGTATTCTTAGCTACCCTTTACTTCATGAGCCGCCCAAGAGGAGTTTACTTGGTGGACTTTGCATGTTACAAGCCAGGGGCAGAAAAAATGTGCACAAGGGAGATTTTCATGGAAAGATCTGGTCTCACAGGAAGCTTCTCAGAGGAGAACTTGTCCTTCCAGAAGAAGATTCTGGAGAGGTCTGGTTTGGGGCAAAAGACTTATTTGCCCCCTGCAGTGTTGAGGGTTCCACCAAACCCATGTATGGCTGAGGCTAGGAAAGAGGCAGAGGAAGTGATGTTTGGAGCCATTGACCAGCTTTTGGCTAAGACTGGTGTGAAGGCTAAGGATATTGGGATATTGGTGGTGAATTGCAGTTTGTTCAATCCCACACCATCACTCTCTGCCATGATTGTTAATCACTACAAGTTGAGAGGGAATATTTTGAGCTATAATCTTGGTGGCATGGGTTGCAGTGCCGGGCTTATCTCCATTGACCTTGCCAAACAGCTCTTGCAGGTTTGTATTTTATCTTTTGATTCTCTTTTTGATATCAGAAATACAAAAATCCTCACCTGATGATTAAATTAACTCCTTTTGAATCATGGGACAACATCTAATACCCCGTTCCTCAAAAGTTTGAGACATAAAACGAGAGACATGGTGTCAAACCAAATAAGTTGTCCTTGAATCATAATATGATGTCAATACCAACTTTTTAGCATCTAGGCTTGGAATATCATGGACTCCTAGATTCTATATAATAAACCTTAAAATATATATCATTTTATGATACAGTATAAAAGCTCTTAATACATCTAGGCATAAGTTTTCCACTTCACTTTATTTTATATTTCTTCTGTTGGTAGGCATGAGATCTCTCAATCAGTTTGTGATTTAATGAAGAAATACTGCTCGAAAATCTCCAGAAAATCAAAGCTGCACAGAGAGAAGTTTAAGTGAGATTGATATAAATATAATTAAAATTTATACATGGATAGTGTCAAATTCAGGTTACATGTATGTTTGCATAAAAAACATATTTAGTAACATTTCTTAAATTATTACTTATGTTTTGTTTCCCTTTGAGGATATGATACTTAGAACATGGAGCCCATAGTATCTCTGTGTGGCCGAAGCTCAAAGGAGAACCACAGATTGGAATGTGAAAACATCATGTCGGCCACCTGTGGGTTCCCATGTGTACATATGCTAGTTGTGTAAATTTCCAGCTGTTCCATTTTCATAAATCATAATCCAGGTTGCTGGCAGTTTGTTAGGTTAGCCAACCTATTTATTACCTTTCCCAGAGTCTTAAGTGACCAAAAACCCCCAACTATACGGAGCTTTATCCCCTTTTTAGTTTGATTTGGACATTTTTATATGCTTATGCCTTTGAAAACAGCTCTTTCGCGATTTTGCTGCCTTGAAGCTTTTGTGTATTGCAATAAATGATCCAATATTATAACGACTACCTAGTCATCACCTGTATATTTCTGCAATTAAATGCGTTTATAAGCAATACCCAGTTTCCAAAATAACATAGTAATAAATGGGTCAAACTCAAAATCTTTAATTTCTAGTCATATGGTTTAAAATTGGTTGCTTAATTATATATTTCTCCTATATTTTTAAGACGAGAATATCTTTTATCTCATAATTTATTTTGAATCTTATTTTATTCTATTTGTATTAGTTAAAAAAAAAATGTCAAAGTAAAAATAAAGTAAGGAAACAATATCATTTATCTCAAATTATGTCCTATAGATTAAAATTAATAAAAAAATCAACTTGCAGTTCGTTTACAACACTAGTTAATTAATTTTTTTACCAATCTCATACCTATAAAATAGATAATGAGACAAAGGATATGTTGAGACAGGATTTGAGATTGCAAGATAGAGATTAATGTTGTTGTATTGCTCTCTTATTATTCCTTTTCTACTTGTGGGTTATATGTTCTGTGTTTGTACATTGTAAGAAGCTAACTTTTCACATGTTTCTAATGTATAGGTGCACCCTAACTCTTATGCCCTAGTGGTAAGCATGGAGAACATCACTCTCAACTGGTACTTTGGCAACAACCGGTCAATGCTTGTCTCCAATTGTCTATTTAGAATGGGAGGTGCAGCAATCCTCCTCTCCAACCGTTCTTCCGATCGCCGGCGAGCCAAGTACCAACTGGTCCACACCGTCCGTACCCACAAGGGTGCAGATGACAAATCCTATGGCTGTGTCTTCCAAGAAGAAGATGACACTAAAACAATTGGTGTGGCACTCTCAAAAGACCTAATGGCAGTTGCTGGTGAAGCCCTAAAAACCAACATCACCACACTTGGGCCCTTGGTCCTTCCAATGTCCGAGCAGCTTCTCTTCTTTGTTACCCTAGTAGCAAGAAAAGTATTCAAGATGAAGATAAAGCCATATATCCCAGATTTCAAGCTAGCTTTTGAGCACTTTTGCATTCATGCTGGTGGGAGAGCAGTGTTGGATGAATTGGAGAAAAATCTTGAGCTCAGTGATTGGCACATGGAGCCTTCAAGAATGACTCTATATAGGTTTGGTAACACTTCTAGTAGTTCCTTGTGGTATGAATTGGCTTACACTGAGGCAAAGGGGAGGATTAGAAAGGGTGATAGGACTTGGCAGATTGCATTTGGCTCTGGGTTCAAGTGCAACAGTGCTGTGTGGCGTGCATTGAGAACCATTAATCCTGCAAAGGAGAAGAATCCTTGGTTGGATGAAATTCATGAATTTCCTGTTTATGTACCAAAAGTGGCAACCATTAACAATAATAATGGTTCCTAAACTATATGTATACTCTTCGTTATTTTTTAGCGAGGAATCAAAAATGGAAGATACTTGATTAAAGATTTTAGTTAATGTTAGGCAGTGTGAAAATAGAAGAGAAGATTACTCCCTAGTGGTCCAATTTCTTTCTTCTTGTGTAGTGTATTACTGAAAGTTTAAAGAGTGAATGTGTACAAGTGTCACCTCAATTGCACATCATGATCTGTTATAATGACGATTTCATTGTATTCATTGACTTTTTTACAAGAGATATATATATATATATATATATATGTACTATTTTCATATACTGAAGTATGAGATCAGTCAAAAAATAGCAAAGAGTAAATTTTTCTTAACAATCTTAAAACTCAAACTTAAGAGCCTAAAACAACTTAGAATAAACTTTTTTTTTATTAAACCAACTCGAAAGTACATTTTCAAGTTATGTTTGCTATTACTTCCGTATCATTTCTCACCTTTTCACATTTGGCAGCAATTAAAACAGTTCATTATGGTATGTTAGCAAAACCTGTTGAGAGAATGTGAAGGTAATTGGAGAGTTATTTATGACATTGATCTGTCTATTTATTTAGGTATCAGCTGCTATCTATACATGCTGGAGCTAGAAACAATTATCCTATTCTGCTTCAAATGAGCATAAAGTGTTCTAAATTCTTTCTATGACCACTCTAAGACACCCCAAAAAGTATAATATAATATTTTCACCTACGGTTTCTTTACATCAAAAGCTTCTTAGACAATCTCTACTGGAAATTTCATCTGTAAAAGTAGATTTCAAATTATGCTTAGAATTGAAAAGGCTATGCTAGAAATAGAAAATAGAAGCTTTTATTCTTCCATGGTGAGATTTATGATTTTTCTGATGAGCTGCATTGCTGCACTAATTGAACTAAAAATTTCCCCTACATTTAAAGTCTGAAAGGGGCAATTTGGTGGAAAGTAGCCCTTTTCACATTTTAATTCATTAGATGTGGTTGCTATCAAGTCTATATCTAATCTTGTTTGGTTGATAATATCGTGCATCAAGATATATCATCATTAGCTAAGTCATAAATTAGCTTTTAAGGGTCAATTCCCATGATCATTATCAAATGGGTCCAAGACGTTGTAATACCTTTTTTTTTTTTTTCTTTTCGTTTTAAAGGCCTCAAATAATCCAATAGGTGTGCAATACATTATGAAGCTATAAACAAAGACATCCTTAATTTGAGAACCCCAGTGCATTAAATCCATCTTCACACCAAAGTTACTGGGTTGAGTGAAGATGCCATGCCCATAATAAACCTCTTGTATGTAGATTGGTTGAGTGAAAAGAACCTTCCTATCATGGTGATGGTGTATCTGAGACCGATTTCATAGCATTTTGGAGTTTCTGATAGAGGAAGTACAATTTTAGATTGGTTTTGGTCATTAAAACTCAATGAATTTTTTGTGTCTATTTTTCTCTAGTAATGAAGAAGATTATTATACATTGGCAAACATCATTAAGTTCATCTAATGAGGTTAATTCAATTAGTAAGGATTGAATTGCTTTTCTTATAAAATTTAGGTTTGAACAATTCTACAAACAATTCTATTTTAGTAAGCAATTTGCAAGTATCACCCTAAGCTCTTTGCTAAGGTTTGTGGTGAACGGATAATTTCCTCTCACCTATGATGCACAAATACAATACGTATCTGATATAGCAATATAGAATATAGGATACGACACGTTTAGGATATGTGTATGTATATACATAAAAAGTTTCATAAAACAAATCAAAAATAGAATTATAATTAAAAAGGAACATACTTACTAGTTATAATGACTATTGATAATACTAAATACCAAACAAAACATATAACTTCAAGAGGTTGGTTAAGTTAAGTAAAATAAAGTCTCACATCTATTAAGTTGTAAGTTAAGGTGAGCTAAATATAAGTCCTCTATAAAAAGACACAAAATAGTTCTAAACTTTTTAAGAGCAAGTCTAGTGGGAGTTGCATAAGTAAAATAGAAGAGAGAGAGGATGAGGTGGAGGAGAGAGAAAAAAAGAGAGTTGCAAGTATTAGTGTCGATGCATGCACTATTTATGGGACTCACAATATTTTTTTATATTTTTTAAGAAAAAAGATAAGGTTTTATAAGGTAAAATAGATAGTTGTGGGACCCATTTAAAATTTTTTTTAGAGTTATATGAGTAGAAAAAAAATTATATAAGTTGTATAGAGTGATGTGTCATTGTAAGACCCATTAAAATAATATAAATAATTAAGATATAGAACTCTGATAAATATCATAACTAAAGATGGTCTAAGAAAGAAAAGCAGCCAAGTTTCATAAAATTTTTACTTTTTATGATAAAATAAGTTAACTTTTTAATGTTTTGATAAAAAAAAAAAATATTATATTTAATGCATTGAAGTATTGATACGCGGCATTATAAAATATCGGATACATATTAAAATTATATTTTAAAAAAATAATTTTTAGAAAATTTTATTCTTTTGTTGACCAAATTTAGTTCTTTTTTAACATTTTCACTCACAGTTTCCATCTTACACAAAAGTGGATTAATATATGTGTTTTCATTTCCAGATGCAGTGATGGGTGAAGAAGTAGGAGAAAGCAGCGTTAGGCTAGACAATGTAAATGTAGATGATAATAACGTGGATGAAGTGAGATTTTTGCAGAATAAGAATCAAGTTCTCTTACATCCATCAACTAGAAAGTATGAGATTTTATTGAAAAAATTATCTTATATCAAATCACGAGGACAAGATTTTGATGCTTTGATTCAATACTAACATCGATGTAAAACTTAGAAATTTAAAAATTATAGACAATGATATAATTTAAGATTGTATGTATTGTTGAAAAAGAAAGAACTGTGTTTAAAAAAAATAGTATTTTATTATTCAACATTTTGTAACCTTATAAATTTAAATTTTTTAATTTAAATATATAAATAAAAAAGACAACACATACAAAAATATGAAAACATTTTATTCAAATAGTAACAAAATTACATTTGTTTTGGTATATAAGGAAGAAATATTAATTCTGAATATGCAAGATTCTAAAAGCTCGCATAACACCCAAGTCCCCACAAAAGCATCAACTTGAGTGAAGCAATTGGTAGTTTCTCCTTTGGCTTTGTTTACGAAAACTTGATACATAAAGCATAATAGAAGGAAAGGGAGTGAAAAAGATATCAAATTATGAAACACTACAATGAGAGAAGATTAAGAGATACTACACAATAAAAAAGGAAGGAACTACAGTGAAAGAAAATTGGTCAGATTATGAATAAAATAATAAATTGCCAAAATAAAACATTATATACTCTTCGGAGTAAAGCAATTGGGTTAAATGTATATTAAATTAAAATGATTCAAAGCACTCAAGATCTATCATGATTTATCAAAACATTTGGGTTTTATCATGCTTTATATGTACTGCTTCCTCTGTTTTGAAAGATGGGTTTGATGTCATGCTTTCTTTATTGAACTAGTGTAATAAATTATGACATGGCAATCTAGAATTTTGATGTACAGACCTCGAATGAGATCTTATGTATCATTTTTTGCAGAGTAAAATTATTTTTTTAATTCTCCTACCATCGTAATTTTTTTTTAAAAAAAAAAAAAATCACTATATCAAAGTAATTTAGGTGCTTGCAGGATTGACTGAAAATCTGCTGCTTCTGGTGCACAGTTTTTTTATCATCCCTCGTGTTTACAATTTAGAAACAAACGCTTGACAGATTTGAGTGTTACAACAAAGAGACTATTAGAAGAATAAGTCCATTATAAGGTCTTGGAAGAAACTCAGTATTGACAGATTTAACCTTACAAAAAGAAATATTTACAATACAGAAATCAACCATTCATCTGAATGCTCTTCCAAGTTTTAGAAGCTTCATCCACAAGGCAGATAATCGAAACAATTCAGAGTTACAAACCCCAGATGCCACGAGCTGATGCCACTCTATTACTTGGTCTAGATGTTAGTTCATACAGTATCCTCGCGAATATATCGGCATATCTACCATCTGAGAAAAGCATCTCTGCAAAAGCATTCTCATAGGCTAGCAACAAAGCTCTGTTTTGCGGCTCGGAGACAAGACTCTCCAATATCATGGCAGCTTTCCTGCAAACTTCTGGAACAGGATGTGGTGTCTTTATCACTTTAAGTAGTCGATCTATCGCCCTGTTATTGGGGAATTTTGACCAGATAATGTTATAACATTACGTTAACAATCTTCCATATTACCTCATACGATTTATAACAACAGAATCACAAAAATCATTAATGAATGAAAAGGAAATACTAAGACCCACCATCTATCACTAGCAATCTTCAATCTGCTGTCCATATTAACTTCAGCAAGGTTATAGAGAGCACCTATGGCGGTCGCCTGTGCATCTAATGCTGGTAAGCTGATAAGATCAACTAAGCGCTTGTGTATCTGCAGTATTCAGTTAGTGGCCGTGAATCTTTTGGTGCAAGACATTAGCAAGAAAGGTTATTTACATGTCAGAATTTTAACCTGTGGAAAAAAGGGAAGCAAGAAAGGCTCATTGTCGGGATTAATGATCAAACGCCCAAGTAATTCAGCAGCAGAACAATGCCAGGCTTTGACAGTAGATTCCAACATACCCATGATGGCTTGAACTGCACGTTTCTCTCTGTTTGGAACAGAAATAAAACAATTTATCAATCATAAAAAAGGTCACTCACAGAGGCATGTAAAAAGAACAGATAGTTATATCATATTGCTTACGTTATTTTGATAAATGATGGCTTGGATGAGCTAAATATTCGAAGGTCCAGTAGGGGAGCCAAGTTCGTAATTGTCTCTAGTGCATTTGTTACAAGTTCTTCATCCTCTGTCAGCATTACAAGTTTACATGACAAAAAAATACTTACAGCAAGTATTGAAAATAAAGTTTCACGTTAGTACACGATCAAGATTATTCATTATTTTCTGCTATTTTACTTCAGGGGATTTTTCTTTTCTCGAGGATTCAAATCTCAAGCATATAACAACCATACACTTTCAATGTCAATAAAAACTTTTAGATCACACTCAATGAGTCCATCTGTCTTTAAATATGATAGATAAGAATCTTCTTTCCCAGTCAAGAGACTCTTGTAAGACTTGTATAAATCCACTTGGTTGTCCCAAATAAATTCCTAAGATCCATATCAACTAGCCCTAACCATGTGTTCCATGTCAGTGCAGATCTTAAACAATGACATGAAGAATTTGGTGCACTTTGCTACTATTAGTTAAATAATCACATGCATATCACTTCATCAGGCCAGACTAGGATGTTTGTGCTTCTTTGACATATTTCAAATCAAAATGCAGAAAGGCTTTATGTGTAGTAATAGGATTTCATCTTCTGATTAGTCACACCAATTACTGAAAATATAAGTCAGATTATATATTAAAAAATAAAACAAGTAAGCTTCGATAAACAACAATTCTCACCTATTATGTAATCATCTATGCATTGGAAGACTGTTTCCAAACAATGCCGATTTTGGGCCATGATAACTTCATTGTCAGGCATGAAAGAGAAGTTCCTTACGACATTTGAAGCAGCAACAGCACACTGCTGTTTTTCTGCTCGTCCTTCATCATCTAAATTGAACAAGCTGTCTTCATCACACCACAACTCTGGACGGTGAGATTTTGTCCTGTCATTTTGCTGTGTTGATTCAGTACCAGTAGGACCAGATGAAAGACTGCATTAAAGAACATTATCCTATAGTCAGATTTATTTTCTTTTTTCTTTCAATAAAAATATATTATCTATCTCAAAATTTAAATTTCGAAACTAAAAGGAAAGAAGACATCAGAGTGCAACAGATTTACCCAGCATGGGAGAGAGTACCATTAGATCCCAATGCTTTATACTCATTCCCAAATCCAGTCACAACTGAATTTGCACCAAATGATCTGACCCTTGGTGTCTTAATGAGTTCCTTTGGGAGTGCTATATCACGCCAGTCATCTATCTGTTTCAGTTAAAAAAGAGAGAACAAAACGACATCATTGCATATATAGATTAAGAAAAAAATTTATGATGGCGAAGAAGAAGAATTCTAAGAATAAGATTGAAAATAAGAAGTTCAATAAATTTCAAGCGGCTTGTACAAGAAAGATAAATGTGAGCACTAAACCCAAGATTATAAGATTGGTAGCACATACAACTTGGAGAAGTGCATCAAGCAAACCAGGAATTTTTGCCAGGGGAGTAGTATCTCTGCGCATGTCATCCCTTTCTTTAAAAGAGAGTAGTGTAAGAGTGTTCAAGGCCCAGGTTAGCTCGCTCTTCAAACCACTTTGAAGAGCCACAACAATTCTTTTGTTGTTTTGATCTGGAAAAGCAGGATAAATAAAATTAAAAACAATACAACAAAGTATACAAAATGCTAATGGAGACTAACAAATATCGAAGAACTAGTACATAACCCAAAAAAATAAATACCAACTTTTGATTACAAACTAATTCAAAAGTATGCGAAGTTAGTTACCTGTTTATCTGTACTCATTCCTTCCTTGTGTACAGAACCCAATTTAATTTTATTGCTACTTGAATAAAAAGTTTCCACATTTATGTATGCTTGTCTTTTAAAAGTGTTATGAATAAACTACCATCTTCTCAAATAAAACTGAATAATTCTATATTGTCTGAAAACCTTCTAACTGTAGAACTCAAATTACCTTAGAAAGCTATATTTATTAAGTTTTGATTTTCGAAAATTATCAAATGGGACAGGAACAAAAGAAGCTATGGTTTTGAGAAGACTAACCGACTAAGGAGCTATGAACGTGGAGAGATGGCCCGAGCAATGCTGGTGGAGCAGCCTCGGCGGCGGTTGTGGCAGCGGCGGCGCTGTAGCTACTGCTACCGAAGGGGCGGCCCCTCTTCACCGGTGGCCCCGAGGCGCTGCCTGCGGTTCCACCAGACTTGTTCAGCTCCCTCTCCCTCTTCTGCATATGAAATTAGGTAGTTTGTGCTATGGCGATTTTGAAGTTCGCCCTGAAATCGAATTCTCACAGCCGCACGGAAGCAGGAGAACTCAGAGTCTGAGACCTTTGTTGTTTTTTCGCGACTTAAAAAAAAGACATAAGTGGGCTCTAACAAGAAATTAGGCCCACAATTTTGGGCTATTTACTGTAAGCACCTTTTCTGGGCCACATCTCTAGAAGCCCGTACTTTGATAGGTGGGCTTTAAAATAAGACCCTACTTTGGGCTGATTGTGCTTAAATCACGGGGAATTAATTTCTACACCACCCAAACTAATACTATTTGCACCACCTTTTGCACTTCCCAAATTATACTTCTAGAAGCCAAGGGTGGTGAGAGTATTAATTTGGTGGGGCGTGAAAATTAACTCCCTTAAATCACTCTTCTCTGGGCCATAAGAAGCCCATAAAAAAGATGATCCGAAGACATGTGGCTTTTCCCATCATTTTTAGAGGAAAAATCCAGAGGTTCTTATCCAGCTTCTCTCTCAAATAGGTGTACTTCATGCTTTAATTTTAATATTAAAGAATTTTCAGTTCCTAACATTTCATAGGACATTGAAGATAAGGGATCAATTTGCTAATTAAAATTCTAATGACCTATAAATTTATGGAAATTACATTCTTTTTTATTTAAAATTTATGGAAAATACATTGATTTCAAAGGATAAGATGATTGCATTGCAACTACTCTTTTGAAGGCTCCTTTAATAAAATCCAATATAATCTTTCTAGGTAAATGTGTTGTATAATGTGCCTAATTAATTAATGAAATTCAGTGTAATCTTTATGGATGAGTACTAGGGGCCAATCCAAATCCTTTAAAATCCAATGAAATCTTATGGATAAGTTCGTACTTCAGTACAGGTAGCTAGTTAATGAAATATAATTATACTTCAGCCAGAAAATGTATTCTCTTAATGTTAACAGACTTAGTTTAAAGCTAGTGTTATAAGTCAAATGTTCTATATAGTTTTACAATATAATTAGATAATTATCAAAAGCATAAATTATTTAACAAAAATTATTTTTAGCTTAACTAAATGTTTTAAATTTATGTTCTAAAATTGTAATTACATTAAAATTTAATAATACATCCATTCTTACTGGACTCATAGTGTTGGATAATGATAGATTTCACTCAAAATTATAACCGGATAAATTAACCCTAGAAAGGTAGGTAGGAAGCACAAGTGAAGATTAACATGGTGGACACAAGACCAGGCCCTCCTGCAATGAAGAACCTCCATGTTTGCTAGAAAGATTTAAACCACAAAAGACAACAACAAAGCTAGTGATTAAGAAGCTACTGCTTGCAAAGGCATAGAGGACCAAGATCGAGATAAGTGGATAGAAGGCAGCATTGCATGCTTACCAGACAACAGGGCCCTCCTTCTTTTGTACATCAATCAAGTGGTCCTTATCCTTCAACTGCACGCTTGAGATTAATTGCAATTCAATCCAAAAACAAAAACAAAACACATGTCCACTTGATGAACTTGGACTCCCATTCCACAACTTCCACTGACATTCTACAAAATGGTAGCCCAACATTAATTGGCATTCAGATAATGTCCGTTGAATGACGTTAGTTGTACAACTGTTAGCTATTATAATATATATAGGTACACGACGTTATACTAATTGTTACGTGGAGCATCTAATCTATATCGGATATGAAATGACTAATTTATTTTTAAAAACTTTTTATAAATTGCAAGTCATTTACTTAGATAAATACATTTTGTACTTTAAATTTCTAACTGTTTTGAGTAAGTCGGATTATTAAATCAAGCAGCAAGGTAGTTTAAACCACTCCATCTAATTTGTCTTATTTTCTTGCTCTTTCGCAAGTCTGAAGTTGACTTAACCTAGCTCGAGACATCGTTATCCTTTTATCGTGAGATGAAGGTATCCTAGGTAGTGGATATAACATTTCTCGTAATATGTATTCATCTATAGTTATGGAATTTTACAACCTTGTGTATGTAATAAGTTGAGATAGTACTGTTCATTAATCATGCTGGCGAGTCTTTAAGATGTAACCCCACCACAGAAATTGTATGTGAATGTAACTATGCTACTCACCGCTTTCAAGTCACAGTACTGGTGTTCAATAATGCAGATAGTTGAGAGATCTTATCGTCAGGAAAAGTAGAACGATATGGAGAGTAAAACAATTTAAGACTGTTTGATACTGAGTTAGACAGTGTTTGGGGGTTTAAATTTTGGACATAAGGAAAATACTAAAATTAATACAAGTATAGACATTAATTGTTGATGCTTTGGCTATGCATGTCTGTCTCAACTCTGCAGCAGAGGTTAAAAATCCTTAAATAGTACACTGCTAGGGTTATGACCTACGTTGTTACGTGGTATCCAAGTAATTACCACTATGCTTGTGCGACCTCACAGTTAATATGGGGCTTAATGGAGCTGAGTTAGGGATTTTCGTGTAAGAATTGAAAGAAGAAAGGAAAAAATCTTGACTGATGCCAACAATGATTACCAAGGGTTTAAGGACAAGTGTCTCAATCTTTTGAGGGACACCATTTAAGGTTTTGCTTAGCTATTTTGTCCTAGTTAACTGGATTTTGGCCTCAACCATTTGGCGTTTTAATTAGGAGAAGAAGAGACCCATTTAACACTCCAAAGGAAGTTATTGCTGTAAGGGTTTATTGGATAATTGCTACAAACACACACTATACGTTAAAAGAATTCTAGGAGAAATAACATAGTAGACATTGCAGAAGAAATCAATACAAGTTACATCACTGAATATACTAAATTTACTGCTAGATTAATAAATTAATTTCCTCCAAACCTAAGCATAAGTTTCTTTTAATATTTCATTATGACATAATCTTTGTATTTTTATAATACCCATCATTCAAGGGTTGGCATCAATAGCCATGTTCTTAGACACTTTTAGGTGTAATAGACGCATAAAGAAGATAATGATGGCTAATTTTGGATGCTTTGCTTTTGGTTCTTTACTAATTAACGAGTCAAGTCTAAAGATAACATAGCTAGCTGGATCGATAACGTTTAGAATAATGATAGTGTAGTTCACATTAATTACTGCATATGTTGCATCTAAGTTTAATAAAAAATTTGCAAGTGAGACAAGCTGAATAAGAAAAATAATGGGCAAATAAGAAGAATATCACACTCTACTATATATTTTTCAGTTTTCCAAGAATAACATCAAATGAACATATTATTACATGACTTTTATCTTTCAGTTTTCTCTCCAAAATATAATGAATTAAGTATGACATGAGCATTCATATATGGGTTTCTTTCCACCATCCTTCTCTTCTTGCAAGTGGCTAATTTAGTCAAAACTCAGGAAACAAAAACCCTATTAGTTACTAGCTAGCCAGCCCAAAAAAATTACAGAAGAATGACCACTGTGGTGACCACTTATATTTATAAGTATAGAAATTATATCACCAAAGGGTCAATTATGATAGGCTACATTATTGCCATGTTCTGCAATAATAATAATGCTAATATTATTAGCTGCTATATCATATTAGCCAATGATATATTTAGGTGCCTTTTATTCTATCTTTAACTACTTTATATATACACACTGGACTGGACCCAGATCTAGTCTATCCATTCCAATATTTTCTTGTTAATAATTCACAATCAAATTCAATGTCATATTCCTTATCCTAAAGTAAATATAAATTAATAGTATTCTCCTGTATCATGAGAGTCCATTGTTGTATTGATTTCTTTTAGCATAGAATTTTTAAGTTGTGAAAGAGCAAAACACGACTTGAGAAAAATATATAGAAACAAAAATCATTTGTCAATTCGATCCATATATCATTTTTCATTATGCAACCACAGTTAATTGCCGATCAGGTCTTGTCTTCTGCCTATACAACCTAAGATTTATAGCTTTTACCTTTACTAGCATATTCCATATTGATACCACACAATTATAACAATGCTTGAGAAATTGAAAGGACTATATATGTGGAGCTCCTATGTTAGTGAATCAAGATGAAAAGGAGAGGTCCTACCACAAAACCATGCAAGGGAAGAAGAAATAATTTAATTACTTTTATAGCCTCAAGCTAACCCCATAGGGCCATTAATTATTTAAGGATTAAACCCACTAACTTGGCAAATCACTTTCAATCAAAATAAATATTAACGTTGATTTTCAGGGCTTCAAAATGGCATCTTCCTAAGGAAATTCAATTAACACATCCAGAAGCTTGTATAAGGTGAGTCCAATTTTATATGATTAGCTTAGCTATCCACAAGAAAATAAACAAATCAGATAGCGATTAGTGTATTCATTACACATTAACATCAGTTATTTAAAACTGCCCATAGGTTATATTTCCTTGGTCCAAATACAGCATTCCAGCACTCGGTTTACTTACAGAAACCACAGTGATGCTTCCCACACTAATGCTTTCTTTTTCTTTTTCTTATTGCATAACCGACAGCCGAAACTAATCCCCTTTAAGTTACAAAAATCATTAAAATAGATATATTTCTTCCAATAAACTCTTTTAAATATACACAATTAAAGATCGAACTTTATCAATATACTTAAAAAATCTAAATATCTATAAACTATGTTAGACTTTATTGGCGCTTATGCTTTCTATTCCCCTCTAAGAAGATGCGTAGCTAATTATAGGATTAGATTATTAAATTTTTTATACTTATATTATTGTACTTTTTAAATACGTAACTAATTCTCATTTAAAATAAAAGAAGTAATAAATTTTTAGTAACAATAATAATTTCATAATTTAAATTTAAAATAATTTTAACTTAAAATGCCTTAATACTCGGCTTAGTTCCACTAAGCTAACAAGTTGGATTTTATTAACTTCAAATCTTTGTGTGCGGGACAATTTAATAACCTTTCTTGTTCGTGATGATCGTATCAAGTATTAGTAGCACTAAGAGCATGCCAGAAGGTGCCACATAACAAAATTTATATAGTAGCTGCAGGAATTTTAGGTCTTAGTCGATGACATGACTCCTGCCTTGGCATATTCCCAGTAGCAGAAAATAGATTCTTCATGGCACCAATAGGAATTGAACAAAATAAAGCAATAAACCCAAAATTCAGATTGTGATAATACTCACCTCATGTTGTCTAAGCACTTTAAAGAACAAGCTAATGGTCATTTTCATTATGCTTATTGGCAAACAGGCTAAAGACAGTACAGAACAACCCAAAGTAGAAGCACCAACACAGTAGCGTGCAGACGAAGGATCTCAAACAAGAAAATAACCTGCGAGTCTAACCATATTTTTCTTTACCTACAATCTTACGAGTTCGATATCTTTGATATCACAGAGTAATGTGTTTGATCTCCTAATCTCTTTTATATTTTTTAGTAAAAATCATAAGTATCCAGCATCATATAAAACAACAGCATTATATAGAACATTAATTAATCTAAATTCAAACCGTTAAAAATATTGTGGCAAAGATCTAATCTCCTATCCTTTTTGGAACTTGTTTGGCACATTATGTTAATTATTCTGTACATGGACATAGAAAAATTAACTTTAGTAACTCAAATAAAAGGATATTCAGAAAAAAAGAAAAAAAATGGACCATTTGAACTGGTTGGCAAACAAGAGGACCCTTCTGTGCAAATAACATCTCATCTGGGTCCCTCTTAGTAATTATCCCATATAAATTTTGGTGCAAGTATGAAAATTGGCATGAATAAAGGATATTAATTTTCTTTCTGGGTTTTCTGCAAATTGCATTTATTGGTGTCTAGGATTCCTCCAGCTAGAGCAGAAGAACTTAAAAGACAAAGCTTTGATATGCAGAAGCTCATGCCTAAGTCTCAATCTAAGGCCAATTTCTTTAATTTTCTTCTTTCTGATTCCTTTTAATATTTTCCTCTCCCAAAGAAGTGATGCAAGCTGTCTTATATTGAGTAGGTTATTGAATTCTTTGCTATTTTCTTCATTGATTCATTAGTTTTGCTCAGCATACTTAATACACAGAAAAATAGGTCTTGCTACTGTTTCAGCACTGACCTGAGCATAATAAATAAATATTTAAATAAAATAAATAAATAATGACCCAATGCTAGAAAGATATAAAGTATGCATTTAATATTCACCAAAAAAAAAGTATGCATTTAATTTTTTCTGAGGGTAAAAATAAAAGTGCTATCTGTAAACTCAAAGAGCTACTTCACCATTTCTTCTAATTATTGATTACATGAAAATAACATATCACGAAGGAAGCTCTAACAAACCTCAGCACAGTTGGTAAATAGTTGAGTCTCTTAAGTATTTTAATAGAAATTTAATTATTAATTACGTGTGTATAGATAAAATTTTGTTAGAAAAAATATATTCATTTTAATGATTTTAGTACCTTCAAAAATTAGTCTTTAAATGTCAACTCTCATAGCTTATTGCAAAAAAAAAATAAATAAATAACATATCGTCTCCTTTCTTTTCTCTCATTCAATGCTTCAATTCAGAAGGCAACATTTAACCAGATGCAATTTGATTGGCTTGAAGGCTTTTATGTTTTCAAGTGGTGGTTTTCCGCATAAAACTGTTGTTTTCCCAAAAAAAAAAAAAATTCTTTGCATTTGGTACCACATTTAAATATTTTTTTTTTTTAAACCGAGACAAATATTTATTCAAAACGGAGCAGTAACTAGTATTTTTTTTAAACTTGATCTGTTACGGTTATTGTTTTACAGTAATAATTTTTTAATTATTGAATGAGATTATAACGGTAAAAATAATTTTATTTAACAATTTAAAAATTATTGTTGTTGGTAGTAATTACACAAAATTCAAATTCATATTCCTTCTAATAAAAAATATAACTCCCAAAATTTAGAACTTGAAACTTTTGACGTGAAATGGTTCAAAACTCAACTTGTTTTCATTTAGCCAAAAATATTATTGGTACATATAGGACACTCCCTCTAATTCTTATTAGGAGACACCTTTTAAAAAGTTTTTAAAATTTTTTTATAAAAAATTTTACAATTTCAAATGAAACATTAATTTTTATTTTTCATAATTTATTTTTTATAAATATATTGACCATTTTTATTTTTACTTATTCATTAATGAAAAAAATATTAATTAAGGATAAGATTATAATGTTACAATTTTTTTTACAAAAACTAATAAAATTAATTAACATGTATAATTAATTATACCTTGTAATAATAAGGAGGATAGGAGTATTAATTTAACCGCCCATAGTAATTAATATAAAAGAAAATGCAGTCTCTTTTTGCATTTGTCATTTATTTTCGTCACATTATGACTAAATGAGTCAGTCCTGGATTCCCAATGGCATTAATTAGTCAATCGGTTGCATCTTGAATGGGCTGTGGCCCAAAAAGTGGACCCAGTGTGCAATTATTCACCTCTAAAAGATCCAAAATATGATAATATCCATGAAAAATTATAATGTTTACTGGACATTGATTAAACATTTTGTCCGTGTGGGGTCTTTAAATGTCAAATTTGAGACCAATATGCTATTATTTTCATTTTAGTAAACTACTATGTGGGATTCCTTGATTGAAAGTGTTGCATAGACATTACATAGCACTCAAAAAACAAGGTAACCTTGTTGGATGGTGTTAAATTTGTCTCCCTAAATCTATTACCATATTTTGTGTCTTACAAGGTATTTTGTTTTAATAAAAATAGGCTATGGTTTTAGACATTTCAAAATAAAAATTCAGGATTTAAAACTTAAGAATAATTTTTGCCGAGAAATATTTGTTGAATATTATTTCAAACTCAAGGAAAGATAGATAATGAAATGTTTGAAAATATCATGCATGTAAATCAAAGTTTAATATTTTTTTTTTGATTTGATTGCTGTATATTTAATTCAATTATCTCAATCAATCTTGAGTAAACAATCCAAGCAAAATATTATATAGCTAAATTGAAAGCCTAAGCAACTTTAAACCACAACTTATTTTTAATGGTAATCTAGATAGGGGGAAAAATACTTGTTTAATTGATAAAAAAAAATATTAATAGTTAATCTGTTTACCACGTATCTAGACTATGAATTGATTTTATTTTATTTTTTTTGGTCAGCATGATATAATGAATTGATTTACAAGTATTTAACAATAACACTTAAAGTTAGTTGGGGAAAGGATAGGGAGTGTCCATATTAAAAATATAATCTAAACTATTAAACTAAATTCTTTAATACTTATGACTAAAAGACAACAGATTATTCACCATATTTGTTACAATATTATTTGACTTATTAAGTGAATTTAAGCCTGGCTATTATACATATACATATATAGTCTTTACCTTCTTTTCATTGTGTACAATTGCTAGAAGGTGATTTGCCAACTTTAACTATGAAATGATTGAAAGATGCAAGAATAAATAAGAAGGCACTTGGTGTTCTTCCTCAGTTTCTCCCAAATATTTTAAAATATATTTTAGAAAGAGGAGAGACAATAATGAAAATGATTCAATATGTTGTTCCTCAATTTCACCAAATTATTGTTATTTTTCATCAATAGCATATGGAATTGGTTTGGTTAGCAAAGATTAAACTATTTCACTTATAAGATTTAAATTAAATATCATTATTAATAATTTTTTTTATTTGTTATATGTAAATATTACAGTAAAACATTGATAAAACATGTGACATATTTTGACCTTGTAATTTTTATTATTCCTAAACTTTTCAATACCCAAAAGAAACCCAATGAAGAAATTTTCTCTAATATCCTCCATTCCTATCTTTGGTACCTAAGAAAGATACATCACTTGGGAAGAAATCTTACAATATTCATATGTGAATTTAGGAGAAGGCAAGATAACTGCTTAAGTATAATTTAAAATTAGGAAGCACGCTATCTATATTTGGACTAAAAATATATGGTGACTTGTTCCTAAATTTATCTTTAATAAGATGGAATCATTTTCATCGTTTCTTCTCCACTTTAATTTCTTCTAAATAAATATACTTTGGATAAACCATTATTTGCACGTAACGAATAACTCCTAAATAAATAAATATTACAAATTCGACCTTGTAAAGAATCATCCCCTAACGAATATTTTCGTTAATACACAAACTTCTTATACCAATAAGAGCAAGTTAATCTAACTTGTATTTTAAATAAACCCTTTGAATTAGCCTAATTTCCAAATTAACCGATCAAATTAGAATAAAATCGTTTATTTTATTTGATTACTTTAGAATCTAATATTGTATATTGTCTAGTTGATTAAATAGTAACGGCCTGATGTTTATCCAAAAGAAAATATAGACAGGGAAAGGAGAAATAATAAAAAAGTGACCAATGGGACAGATGTTGTCTTGTGATAGGCACACGTCAGAGTAGATAATATAGCGGTTGTAATAAAGGAAGGGAAAGTGAAACCCTGCGGAAAAAGACATGTCAAATCACCGTTGGATAAGGTATATATAGACTTTTCCTGAACCCCTCGCTCCCTCGCGCTCTCTCGATTGGATACATTCCTCAGCATTTGTGCCACTTCTTATAAAGTTCACTTCACAATTAAATTATTTTAGGGTAATCTCTTTTTATTTTGTAAAGATAAGAATTTATTTGGATTAATTTATAAAATGAAAAGTATTCATTTGTTTGTTTTAGAAAGTGTTTTTTCAAAGTTAATTTAAATAATAAATTTTTGCATAGATATTTTAAAAAATAAAAAATAAGTTAATAAAAATTAATTAAAACAAACTCAATTTTCCCGAAATGATATGCTTGCACATTTTTTTACACTCGGTGTATCAAAAACAAGACTAATCCTTGTGAGATAAGAAATAAAAAAAAAATAATAAATATAATTTTAAAATTTTAAATTAAAAATTTTATATACGCTTTAAAACATTTTTCGATAAAATATAAATTCAAATTTATGTAAAATAACTTAAAAGCCCTCGAAGAAAATGAAAAATTATTTGACTAAATCTTACTTCTTACCAAGGGCTTGTTGGTGGACAAGATTATCTTGAAATACATATTCCTAAAAAAAATAGAAAGCAACCAAATATATTATATGATAACAAAATTAAGTTGATAATGTAACATGATAATAACGAAAATTGAGGATATAAGATCTTTAAAGTAATTCAAAAAAAAAAAAACTTATGTTTAAAATTCTAAAGTTACTTTTATTTAAAGAAATTTATCAACGACAACAATTATTTTCAATAGAGTTGCAATTGTTTCCTATCTCCTAATAAAGTAACAAGGAGATTAGGATGATCTCAATGGCTTATTTATCCATGGTTTTAGAAATGTAATGAAAAAGGCAAAAGTTAATTCACATGTGAAAATCAAAACCAAGATATCCCCACTTGGCCTTACCATAGGAATGTGTGGGCACATTTTTTAATGCGATAGGAAAGTAAATTTTTTTATTATTAATTTAAGAAAAATATCAAATTTAATTTTAAAATTATATTATTGTACTAATCCACTTTCTCGTGTAGTCACATTTTCATCATGTTGTAACTCTTATTTCATTTAAATTATTTCAATTTTTGAGTACTCTACCTTTCGTGCGGGCTAGGCAAACTCGGTGAAAAAATGACAATCAAATGTGAATCTCACAAGCAATCTCCTATGAGAAGGAACGAGGGAAAATGATGAAAAGAAGAGTAGGTGGGTTGTTGCTTTCATAAGGCTATCATTATCATTATTATTTTAAACTATTATTTTCTAGCTTTGGGAAAATAGCTTCAATGATTATTACATTTTCCTTAGCGATAATGCTTATTTTTATCTATTTTTTTATTTTTAATTTTATTCTTACAATTTACTTAAAAAGAAAGGCGTGTATTGTGCAAGTTTATGTATACCTAACATTTTTTTTAATTAATGAAAATCAATTTTTTATATCACGTTGAATTACATCAATTGATTTAAATTTGAGTTTACCAAAATTATAAATAATAACAAAACTTCGTACTTAATATAGCTATAATCTTAAGATTTTACTCATTTCAATTTTAAATTAATTGGCCCACCGACTTTAAAAACATGGGGTAACAATATTGGTAAGATTATTATTATTATTATTATTTTCTAAAATATTATGCAGAGCACAGTGGATGAGAAGAGGCCCACCGGAATGATTGTGAATAATTTAAGTCTTAGCAGTGTATTAATACAAGGAAAGAAAAACCATAAATAAAATTTAGTATGTAGAAGAGAATTCAACGTATGATTTGTTAATTGGTTAATTAAATCATCCCTGTTAGGCTATTACCAACCAAATTATCCACTTCAGGGTAAGAATTAAAAGAGAAGTAGGGACTTGTAATTCTTTCAGATTACAACCCATGCACAATCCTTTGGTAATTCCTTCGAGTTGGCCTATCCGATTAGGGAATTTACTGAAATTCTTTGCATAATGCTTTTTTTTTTAAAATAAAAAAAAAAAACTATTTAATATTTAACGTTTTACACCAAATTATGTTTTCAACTTTTATTAATTAGATTAATTTAATCTAATTTTGACTTTGTTAGTCTTTCTGCCCTAAGTCGCTACAATGGCCCCAAATTTGGTAAGAACTTAACCAAAGATGGTCAAGAAATACTCCACTGTTTTCAACCTTCCCAACCGCCAGCACCAATGCAATCTACGAGGCCCCGCGTCGCACGTGTCAATGATTCCCAAGCAAGACCCCGTAGAGCGTGTGAGAGAGAGAGATAAGATGCCCAGTAACTATCAGTCAATTTTCTCATTACGGGACAGTCAAACTAACTGCGCTCGTACAAAACGAGTTATTACTGGGGGCCGTGAATTTCATGACCCTATGCCACGTGTTATGTAACAAAATTAATCATGCTGTTACTACTGTGGTAAAAAAAGAATTAGGCAAAATCCCACTTTCACTTTTTTTCTGGGTTTAGGTAACTGGAATAGACATTTTAACTTTTTTACTTTTGCAGCACTAAAAAGTTTTATAATATGAACGAAACATCTATCGACAAAAAAACAGACGGGTATAAAAGAGAATTGAGAAACATAAATCATGTAATTTTCATACGATTTTTTAATAAATTAATTTAAATTATTAAGTTTAATTAAAATTAAAAGATAAAATTAAGACTCATAAATATAATATTAATTTTTCCATTTTAATATTACTATATAAGATTAAGAGTAAATCTAATTATTATATATTAGTTTTGCCTCTTCCTTCACGGCGATCGAGATGCCACGAGCCTGCCGGCGTCAGCAATAGCACATTCTCTAAAAAACTAAAAATATTAATATTTTTAAATAAAATTAATATTAATATTTAATCGCATAAAAAGATGCGAGAAATTTAAAAGAAAAAGCTTCATCCTCTTTTGTCTCCTTTCTAGGGACCGTAGCGTTGTTACTCCTCCCTGCTCTGCCTTAAAAAAATCAACACCAAGAAATAAATAATTTATATATATTATATAATTATTTAAAAAAAAATCTAGAATATTTTAGAATTTAGAGAGAAGACTGACATTTCGGGAAGTGGAGGTAAAGGATCCCAGGTGTTTTCACTTATTTCAAAGTTAGATTATTATTAGTTTTGCAAAAATATAGTAAATATTAACTAAGGAAAATATAAGTTGAACAATATTTAAGAATAAAGAGCTGGTTAGTGTAAGGTAAGTGTAAATATATAAAAAAAAAAAGGAAAATATTTACTTTTTTTTGCTAAATTTTTTATTACATATATCATATAGTTCTTGCTTCTTACAGAGTCCCCTTGCAAACAAAAAAGAAGGGAAAACAAAAAATAAAAAGAAGAAAAGAGATTTATCCGAAGTTATATATTTTTTTTAATTAACCATTAGAAAGGGACAAAAAAAAAAAGGGCAAAATTTTCTTCTATGGTTTCTCTTTCAGAAGACAGGCTAATCCGGGGACGATCTTTGTTCCTCGTTCGACACTCTTCGGTTTAATCGCCGGCGGCTGCCACGTCGGAGGCGAAATCACCGTATTGGTCTTCTCTTCCACAGGATCGGCTTCCGGCGGCGATGTTTTCTCGCCGAAAATGAGTTCCAACTCGCCACAATCGCTCTCCGTCTTTGAAGACTCCTCGTCGTTCTCCTTCACGGTTTCAGGAACAACGTCGCTTTGGACGGAGGAGTAAGGGGGTTGCTTTGCTCTAGTATAGGGAGAGTGCCACTTGGCTTGCATGTACTCAGCCTTTCTCCACGGCGGAACGTGCATCCCTTTCTTCTTCAAGCTCTGTTTCGCCGCCTCCGATACGATCGAGACGATTTGAGCCACACGATCAGATTTCCCGACGAAAATGTATGGAAGAGATTGAAGTATCGCCTTATAAGTACCTGTCGATCGAGCTATCTCGAACTCCGATCGGAAATCAATATCGATTATCAATCTCTCCCCTTCTACAACCACATCAATGTATTCGTATTCACCTGAATAAAGGAGAAATTTTTTCAGTTCAATTTTCTATTTTATTTAGAATTATTTTTGAGGTTTAGTAGAAAAAGGCAAAGAAAATTACCAGCTGGGTAAGATGGGGTTTTTTCCCATTTGGATTTACAGATAGAGGAATCATAGCCGAGAGACGATAGCCCATCTGTGACTATCTTTCGCAAATCGTCTTTACGTTTGCACACCTTGCTGTTCTTCTCAACGATCTTGGCAGTGTCAGCTAAGAGGTTTCTCTCGGCAATACTCGTGCAAGGAATCAAACCCTGCAAAATTATAGAAATTGACTTTAGGATAATTAAGAAGGGTTTTCATTTCTCTATTTTGCTTCGTTTAGTTGCTCAGAAACAGTGAGAAAATCTTTGATTAGTTTCGATTTTTTTTTCTACTAGCTCAGATTGAGGATTTACAATTTTTTATTTTATCGAAACCAGAAGGAATGGGAGAACTTTAATTCGTTAGCTGCATTTACCTTAAGCACGTCGCTGGCATCACCGAATGACCCAGTAGGAATTGATTCACCGAACCCACCGAATAGCTCGAATTCCTCGTCGGAGCTATCATTACTATTGCCGTTGAAGCAATTACAGCGATTGCGACCGCATTTTGCTGCCGGTGGCTGCTTTTCGTTAATTTCCTCCATGAAATTCTGTACCATTTTTGCCAAGCAAACCGAGCTCGGCTCGAATTCCGTTCCTCCAGCTCCTCCATCCTTGTTCGCCTGAGCTTCCCCAACGCTGGGCTTCTCGGCGGAGGAAGTCTTCAACGCGCTCGTGAATTGCCGATCAAACACGAACAGCCTTTTCAGCCGTGACTTCAACACTGGCTTAACCGAGTCGTTTCGAACAACTGCATCCTTCAGTTTCTGGGAATCGATATCAATTGGCTGGATCTTCATTGGAGGCATGGCTTCGAAAATTCAAAGGATTTGAAAACGAAACTTGCTGCCCGTATCTCTCTCTCTTTCTTTCAGAACCTCCCTAATTAAGCTAAACTGTACCACTCTCTCTCTCTCTCTCTGTCAGTTCTGCACCATTCCCAGACCTCAATGAACTTGGATTCCCTCAAAATAATCAGTTACTCACAGTGACCTCAATTCTCAAAAATGTACATTGAAATTAAAACACTCCTTGTCTATGCTAACAAACATTCATCATCTACTACTCCGGTGAGCTTAGAAAAAACAAGTCACGAAAATCAAAGCCAGCAATCGGCACAATTTTCTCCGATCACAGAGTCGATCGAAAAAGGGGAGCTGCAGCCAAAAACTTATTTACGAACCAAGAAACTGATGTTTCCTCTAGTCGAAGAAAGAAGAAGCATGGAAGAACTTCTAGACTAAGCTAGTGAAGAAGATCGCTTGGAGCTCAGAGTTTTCGTGGAAAACATGGCGACGATGATCCGAAAGACGAGCATTATTCATCGACAAGCAAGACAAGTTCGCCGGAATATTCATTTCCCCGGCGAAGACCCGGTCGCCGGCGGTGAGGTTCAATGGAGAAAATGAAAGGGTATGAGTTAAAGCTTTTGAGGTTTCTGTGGAGAGCGTATGGATTAGGTGAGTGGAGCTTGCAGGGGGGTTTGAATTTTATAGGAGAACGCTGTGAGACCTGGAAGGAAAATGCTGACTGGGACTGAAATGCCACGTAGGACATTACACGGAAGGGGTTACTTGGACGTCGCGAATTTCTCGCTAGCGTGACGGGGGTTGCACCGAAGCCTTTATTGAATTGCTTTCCTTGGCGACGCGTGTCGGAGTTAATAATCGCGGGCAGTACGAGTTGGGTGTCATCGCTTACGAGTGAAATTACTGTATAGTCCTTTCCACTTATACGGAATAACAGGCAAAAGCCTCGTATTCTGGAGATTTCGAAAACGGTCCAGACTGGAGCAGAGTGCACAGTGATCGTAGTGGCAATGGTAACTTGGCTAAGTGAAATTATGTGCTGATTGGTTTTTGAAAAGTTTTAAATTTTGAGAAAAAAATTAACCGTGGGAATTGGGTTTGAGAAAATCTTTATAGTGTGTTTTCAAGTGGCCAAACTAATGACATTGGTTTTCTTTTGGTTGAAAGAAAATTTATAAAAATATTTATAAATCATTTGTAATATTCTCCTAAGTCGAATTAACATTCTTATAGAATATAATTTTTTTAAAAAAATTGAATTAACTTTCATTCACTTTTTTATTAATATATCTCCAAATATTAATTCATCAAAATATCTCGTATATTTTTATCAATAAGGTATGAGCTCATTGAGTTTTATGGTGATAAGTCTTAAATTCTAAATTTTGAAAAAAGTTGTTGAAAGTAATTTATTAATCTTGTCTTTATATATATAGTATGAGAACACTCTATGCAAACATGAATTTGAGATGAATGGGGAAAAATGAATCTACCATGAAGAGAGGAGTTAGAATTTTGGTATAGTGAAATTCCATTAAAATAATAATAACTTTGTGGTAACAAATAAAGTAATAATACAATAAATTTAAACATTACATTTTTTTCTTTCTTAACTATTAGTATTTGTGAAGTAAATTATAAAGTTAATATACTCAAACTGTCTTAATTTGATACTACTAAAACTAATGCTTATTGAGTATAAAAGATTTTTCTTTTTTTTTGATTAGGAGAAGAAGAGTGTTTATAATAAAAATAAAACTTTGAATATAAAACTTAATCTTTTAGTACTTAAAATCAATGTCACAAAGAAAACTTTTAAACTCTTTAAATATGACAAGGAACAAAATTAAGAAAAATCCAATTGAAATGTGTATTCCAAATTTTCAAGAGCAGTTCATAATTTATTCTCATACACTTTTATCATGTGTTGAATTTCTACGGAAGAAAAATTTCACAATAATTTTGAAAGTTACTAATAATAATAATTTTATTATTTTCTTTTTAAATATTTTCACAGTTTTTAAATGTAAAACTTATTGGGAATAAAAACAATAATAATAAATCTGTCTAGGCAAATACGACTAGCTTTCAATTCTTTGGCCTTATTGTTGTACAAATAATTAAGAGGGCAAACCCGAAATGCTTTTTTGCAACTTGTACTTATCTTTGTGTTGACGAGAAATTGACAATAACAATGGAAATTAATGTAAGAAAATAAATTATTCGCAGTCGACTGCATCGTGCAGTCGATTGAAAGTCGTTCGATCTATTTATTATTGCAGTTGATTATGTTAATTATGTAATAATAAGTAAATCAAATGACCCTTAATTAATTGTACGATGCAATCGACTACGAGTAATCTAGGTCCACTGAGAGGTATTGAGGGTGCCTTATTATGACACTACCTAATTCTTGGATCAATCTCACTCCCTTCAATTAGGAGAAAAACCAGAAAAGACAAACAAAAAATATTAATATACAATGACCTATTCATCTAATAACACCTCTTAATTAAATTTAATGTAACTTGAATTTTATTTTCACCGTAGACGTTTCTCTTATATAAAAAAAAAAAAGTTACTCATATTCTATCTTGAATTATTGCAGTCATAAAGTACAGTTATTTGACATGATATTACCCTTCAAATTTTCCTCTTCTTTTATAATTTTTTCCCTAATTTAGTGTAATTTTATGAATTATGGCAGTGCATTGCATTGCCAATGATAAAAGCGAAAGGTTAGTATCTATTGGTGGTAGTACATGGAAAGGACAAAAGAGCATTATGACAGTTGCTGCACACTGTGAAGACACCACAGGTACCCTCTTTTGGGTAGCAAACCATGCCCCTCAAGTTGGAATTTTGTGTCTATCAAGCCTCTTTTTTTTTTTATGTAAAAAAAAATGTAAATATCATATTTCTTAACTTTTTAAATTATTTTTCTAAAATTCCCACATGACAAAATTAATTAACTCTCTCTTTTTCTCATATTGCTTGCAATTTTATTTTTAAGAACATTAAAACTTATATTTCCATAAGAGCTTATCAATATATTTTAAGAGTTATATGATGTTTTCTTATGGAGAGGTACATTTTTCTTTCGCTAAAATTAAAGATACAATAATGTTTCCTGCCAAATTTGAAATCTTACAGTTGTCGTCGTTAGAAATTTTTATTGGTTATTCCTCTCTTTTTTAATCAGGATTAATAAGTGTGTAAATGAAGATAAAGTGAGTGTTAAAAAAAGAAGAAGAAAAATCCAATAATAAATATTACTCAAACTACTGTGCTGCCTAAAATGGACAATTCATGTATGTTCCTTTTTTTTTCTATACAAGAACCTTTAAATGGACAATTTTAGGTATAACAGAATGGGAAGAAACTTTCAAGGATTATGATAAACATAGTGAACAAAAAAGGAATTGTCCATCTAAGATTGTGATGGTTCATCTCGGCCAAAACCTCAATAAATAATTTAATTAAAATGATATTAAAAATGACTTTTATGGATAATTAAGGCTAAAATTAGCAATGTCATTATTATTTCTTTTTATATCTAAGATATTATATTCTTTATATGTTTTAAATATGTGACAATTTTTTTTTTATTTAAGATGAGATTCAATAAAAAAAAAAAAAAACTTAGTTCAATTAGCAATTTTGTGCTAGGTTCGCAACATCAATTTATTTTTCACCAAGAGAAATTAATGGACCAAATTATTCATGGTGATTAATCTATGATTTATTTAAAAGATATTTTCATCTTTCCTTTGTTTTTCTCACAAGGATGCAACAAAGGAAAAAAAAAGAAGAAAGAAATCTTACCACATTTAATTATTGAAACCATAATATTGTGAAATTCATTCATAGTGTAATTATAGTCAAGGTACCTTAGTGGGACATTTTCATCATCAGTCAAAGCTTTCATTAATTAACTTGAATAGTTGGTTAAAAGCAATGAATATGATCAGATGATGAGGATTCTGTTGAGTGTGAAAACAGTAAAAACAAGATTTTTACAGTGAGAACTGAGAAATAGTTTTCTTCATTGTTACGTTTGTTTGGTCAAATTATGATATGTTAGAGACATATCCCAGCTTATAATTTTGTGTACGATTTAGAGTACATTTTCCCCAGCCATAAGAAGTCGTCCCATTAAGCGGGGCAGAAGAAAAAAGTTGAAATAAACATGTCAAGCCAAAATTGATTAAGGGGAATTGATGACTAATTATTGACAAAAAAATAAAATAATAAATCGATAAATGTCCGCCGTATAAATATTTGAGTCTATGGAATTTTTTTTATTTATTTGATAAAAATTTATTATCAAATCTCTTAATCTATAATTAATTTAATTTAAATTAATTAAATAACGTAAATAAAAATAAAATTCTCTTAATATATGTTGAGTGAAAACAGAATGGGATTTCTTGGAATACAAGTAAAAAAGAAAATGAAAGGGATATTTTATTGGTTTACTTGGAGTCTTAGACTATAGCCTTGTTATCTATGGGTAGAGAAAAGGAGAAAAAGAAATAAGAAAAGAAAAGGTTAGAAGAAGGCACCGTTGAGCTTCATTGATTTCAACGTGAATCTCTTTTATCTTACTTTCTCTTTTTGTTTTCAAAAAGAAAAGAAGAATCATTTAGGAGGTGAAGCAAGTCTTTCCAACTAGATGCCATTATCTTTGCACAAGCAACCAGGACCAGGACCCAAATATAATTAATGATCAACCAAAATGATTAATTTATACTTATCAATTGAGGATATTTTCTCTATCTCATTTTAATTGTTGCAAGAAATAATTTAATAACTTAATGAGTGATATAATTTATTAAATTTCCCTTTACAATAAATGTTCATTTTATTCAGTTGAAGTAATTAAAAACTATATATTAATTACTTGTTAAAGGGAAATAAAAAAATAATAATTGTATATTAGTATTGTAAAACAAAAATCAAAGTAAGATAAAAGTATTTTGTTAAAACGATAATCAAAATAAGATGAAAAGAGTATTACGGGGCATATCAAAAAAAAAAGAAGATTGAATGATGATAGTCTTATAAATGAAAAAATTTCTAATAAACCTCCTTGACATCTTATATTCTTTATTAGTAGCTACGTCTAATAACTTCATATATTTATTAAATAAATTGTTAAAGGTATAAATGTTTAATATCTTAAATACTATATTTAAATGAATACTATTCCCTCAGTCTAAAATTATAAGATCATATGATTTACTTTATATTCTTAATAAATATAGTTAAATAATTAAAAAAATATATTTTTTATAATAATCCTATTAATATTTTATTTTTTAAATTAAATGTATGAGAAATTATCAAAAAAAAAGATTTTAAATAAATATATTTTTTAAAAGAATATCATTAACTACTTCTTAAAATCAAGAAATACCCTTAATTTTTTAACATAAAACTTTACAAATACAGTCTTATAATTTTGAATAAAAAAAATATAACATAACCTTGTTTTTCCCAAAACATTGAATGGGAGCTTAGAAAGTGCATTGCTAGCTACATTCATTTGGACAATATTACTTTTTAAAAACTATAGGTATCTTTTTCGGTTCTTTTATGATTAGGATGCAAAAAAGGCAAAGGAGTTTGCAATTAGTGCGACATAATGATGTTGAATGGATTAGGTTATTGTCACTTTGGGTTAATTTTTCAATGTTAAGAGCTTCAATGTGGCAAGACTATAGATGCCCCTTTAGTGAACTTCTTTTGATGATGTCTAGTAGTGAAATTATTGAAATTTCTTTTTGGGAAAACTCATCATTCTATCTTTAATTAATTCTTCTGGGAACATGGGCTAGTTATTAGCCTTTAAACATTGAAATACTTTAACTTCACAAGGGGCTTGCTTTTCTTGGACAAATTTGCTATTTAAGATGGTTTCTTAAGTTATTCTACATTTTTTTTCAGTTTATTTATCTGTTTAAATTATAAGCTTATATTTGTAAAATTTTATATTTAAAAATATAAAGTCATTTTTTAATTTTAAGTAGTTAATAATATTTTTTTAAAAAATATTTTTATTTCAAATTTTATTTTAATAATTTTTTATGCATTTAGCTCAAGAGATAAAATATTAAATATAAATATCATATAAAAAATATATTTTTTTTAACTACTTAACTATATTCTTTAAATTCCTTAAAGTATAAAGTAAGTAATATAGTTTTATAATTTTAAATAGAAGAAATAACTTTTTTAGTTATATGATAGAATTGAATTTCAAATTTCTTATAAATATTTTTTAATTAGTTAAGAATATAAATAATATATTTTAAATAACTTTATAATAATAATTACAGTTTTATTTTTATATTTTTTGACTAACTAAAACATAAAATAAAATAAAAAAATAGGATTATATATTTTAATGCTTCTTTCTGTGTTGAACAAAGGTTGCAATCTCTCTCCGAGTCTCGTTTATATATATATATATTTTCTAGTACTTGGTCTTATTCCCTAGAAAAGTAGCCAGGGCAGATAAGGCCCTGTTTGGTTCCCATATTGACAACAATTTTGTTTTAAAGATTAAGGACTTTGTGAAAGCACATAAAAAGAAAACATGTTTTTTATATATATATATATATATATATATATAATAATAATAATAATAATAATAATAATAATAATAATAATAATAATAAACTATAGGCAGTGGCTTGTTTATCAAACAAAACTTTCACATATGACTAGCCTTTTTCTTTCTTATATACATATATATATGAAAGAAAAAGGCTAGTCATATATGAAAGTTTTGTTTGATAAACAAGCCACTGCCTATAGTTTATTTGTCAAAATCATTTACTTCTCTATATACACAGATTTTATAAAAGATGTTAGCAATTTAACCTAATAAGCACGCAGACCATAACATTTTCTGTTTGAATGAACTTTTAATGTCCTTAAAGTCATGTTTTAAACTAATAAGATGTTAATTTAGTAAAAAAATAAGTATTTCAATCAAAAGTCTTAAATTTAAAATTTAAAAAAGTTAAATTTGTTACAAAAAATTTATTATTTTTTGCTGGAAAAGAAATAATCTTGTACCTTTAAAATATGAGAATATTCATAGAGTAAGAAACAATAATGTTCCAGCTTGGAGCCGCTTCACCTTTTAGTTGTTGAGGAATTTGTCTTGTTTGGCTATTGGAATTGAGTTCATCTTTATGTAGTTTGAAAACTATGTTCAATCTCCTGCTTTGTTCACATTATTGAAAAAGTGAAACTTGACAATGATATAACATAAATATTATGCTGCAAGCTGCTAATTTAGGGTCAATACTAAAACTGTTTTAACAACATTCATTTCTCACACCTTCAACTTGGCACTAAAGGTGTAGAGAGATTTAATTCAGTCTGAACCCCACTTAGAACTTTTTCTTTTTTTAGTTTTGATACCGATATTTATAAAATATGAATTTATAATTAATTTTATTCAAGTTGAATAAAACTTTTTCTTTTTAAGTAATATTACAATATCATTTTCATTTCTTTCTATTTTCTATTATTTCTAACAGTTCCATTACAATGCACAACTTTTAGGCTAGAGGTGAGGGTTAGCAACCTTAAACAGAATAATAAGAATGCACTACTGAGATGAGTGATCTTCTTGGGCTAAAACCAACGATTGGAAGCTACTGATATAACAGATCTCAAAGAATATATCTCATTGCAGATCGATCTTCAACACAGAATTCCTCACAAGAAAGAGAAAGTGCCCTTTGAAAAAGGAATTTCCTAAACGAAGGAAGGAGAGTGGGGCAACAGGTTGAAGTAGCTGAGTGTCATTTTCCATATAGCCATTACAGTTGAAGCAGGTCTATAAATGAATGTTTCATAAAGTGGGCCTCATGCTTATATTTTGTGGTAGATGAATGGTCAAATCCTTGTACATATTCCCTAAGATAATGCTCTTCTTCAAAAACTAAGTATATTTTGTGTTTGGGAGAAAAGAAAATCTTAACATTATTTGGTTTATACCCAAATATGTATCTATGACAAATTCTTATTCAACATAAATCTTTTTTAACAAAAATATTTTAAAATTTTTAACTAAGACTGTTGGTTTGAAATGCCTTAATCGAGAAAACAAAAATCCCACATTATTGGAAGTTTCTTGCCTAGTATTGATTTTATATATGTCTTTTTATGACTCTTTTTTTCTTTGATTTGATCAAGTGGTAATGTGTCTTTTCTTCACTAACTTTGATTGGCACTAAATTTTTCATTAGAGAAAAAGTTAGAGGTTGTGGTAGATAGAGCTAAGGAGATATTGTTGTTAAGGTATAACGTTATTGGAACCTCACACTTTTCATCTACTAAAGTGATCTCTTGTTCAACCTATGTGAATCACTGTAATATGTTTGGTTTGACAAATATTGCTTCATAGCTTTCACTTAAAATTCCACTTGCTTGAGAAGAAAACTGTCAATGTTTTCTGTATTTGGTTTTCTATTCTGAATGTAGAAATTTTGCATATCCTCCAAAACTCTTTATCATTCAAATGGGAAAATTTTCAAAGAACAGAATAAAAGAGAAACACCTTTAGTTTTCTGATATATATTTTTTTTAAACAGAGGGATTAGAAATTAGGAAATTTCAATAATCACCAATGTAAATCCCATCAAGTTGTCTATTTATTTATTTATTTTTCTGTTTTCTTTCAAAGTGGGCATTAGATTCATGATTTCAATTTAATTATTTTCTTGAAAAAATTCAATTAATTAAGAGAAAGAAAAGTCATCTTATATACTCTCTTATTTCCTTCTTAATTTGTTTTTTCTTTTTAATGAGATTATTTCCTTCTTTGTTATTTCATATATCTTATTACTTTTTCTTTTCTTTCACTCAAAATCCTACATAATTTATACTATGGGTTCTCAGACAATTTAATTCTTTAGGAATAAACTATAAATTGATAAAGCAGATTTGCACCATTTGGTTTACCGATTCAAAGCCAATGCGATTAGTTATTAATGATAAAACAACCTCAAAATTAATGTTTAAATAATTCTATAAAATATACCTTCTATATCAATTTGATTAGTTATATTATGTGACAAAGGAGGTTTACCTTCACAATCAAATACATAAGACCTAAGAATATATCTCTCATCTACCAATTAGAGAATACTAATCCTATTTTTGGTCAAACAAAATAACTCCATACCAAAAAAATTAATGAATAGAATTCTTATAAACATTAATTTATTACTGTAATATTTGTCATTATAATAATATATGAAAATAATTAATCCTTATTAGTAATAAGAAGTAATGATAAATTCTTCTCAATAAAAATAATTTAAAAATTTTAAATTTAAAACTTTTAATTTAAAATATCTCAAAATTTAATCAGTTTTCTACTAAACAATACTTGGTGGATTATATTTGAGTATCATATTAAGTAATATATAGTTATATGTCTGTGCTATGATCATTTTTAGTACAGAATCTGAATGAATCATTGCAGAGTAACGTTCACTTAACTTTTGTTATAAAAGTAGGTAAAAATTAGTTTTCACATGTTAATTTTATTTATTTCAATTACTATTTTTATATATTAACGTTCACTTAACTTATTGTTGTGGGAAGATCTTATGTCATACTCATCACAAAGCTACAAAATTCATCAATCAGAGAAAACAAGAATGGAATGGGGATTGGATTTTACCTCACTGCCAAAATTGAATTTATCGTATATATGCAAACTTGCTTGTGACTTCTTGAAACTATTCAAATTAGTAGTATTTGACATTTAGACGGTGAGATATAAAATTATTTTTAGTCCCATTCTAATAATTTAAATATTTAGATTAAATTTATTTTGACATGATATGGAAATTTTTTTATTGAATTTATATTTGTGGGTTTTATGAATAAGGACATATATTAGATATAGAAATCATTATTAGGCATTCTCTTAGGAGAAGTGAATATTGCTTGATATAATTCTTCTTCAATTTTTTCCTAAAAAGCAAAGAAAAATTATTCAACTTTGCAAAAGTTAATAACTTACAAATGAAAAATCTATCATACATGGCCAAAAAAAATTTAGTAATGAAAGCTAATTTCAGTTAGTAATTACAGAAATTGTATTTTACAAATATGCGAATTCAAATTTTATTGTTGATGAAAAATTTTGTTAGTGAATATTTTATAAATATTTTTTTTAATTATTTTTTTAAATAATTTGAGACTTCTTTAATCTTATTATTCCTTAAACTTAACTTTTTTTTATTAATAAACTTTATTAATGAAATCATATGTACATTTGAAATGTGTCTCCTTAATTTGTCCCAACCCCAAACCAAACCAGTTCCAACCATTTTCTCTGATACAAACCAACCAATCATGAAAACCTCTGCTCAGAATCAATCACAAAATAAGATCATTGGTTATTGGAAGATGTGATCAATCATCATGTAAAAAGAAAAGAAATTGTGGGTGACCACCCTACAGAAGCAACCCTACACCAGAGCTAAATTCATATACTATATATACTATTTAACCACTAAACCAAATAGAGAGGCTATTTCACTTGTCAGACATAGTTGTCCTGTCTATATTCCCCCTAAAGTACCCCATTTGTTGGACTGCCCTACCCTACCCTTTATTAATTTGCCATAAACCTAGTCAAGTATATATATGACTAATGTGATGTTTTTATAATTTCTTACAATATGCCACATGGGTTTGGACCCACAATTATTTTCATTGATTGAAATGTTTTGATTTTCTAAGAGGTGTAATCCAAATATAATATGGTTTGCTTTGCTTTGTTAATTCCCCTGTTGGTTAGACCAATCCGCAGCTATTGAGAGATAATATTTTTTAATTTAACCATCTTTTTTTAATGAATATTTAATTTTAATTGGTGCCTTGAAGATATGAATTTGTGAATAATGAATTGTGGGCAAATTATGTAATGGCTGTAAAATAATCTTTTTTGTGTCACAATTCAATCGGCCTAATCTTCTAGGTTGATTTTAGTTCTTTATTTTATCTAATAAATTAATAATATTATATATATATTTTTAGAAACCTCAAGAGTGATGATGATCTGCAGACCATTTCTTATATGTGGATTGTCATCCATGATGAATGGCTAAGTTCATTGTGAATTAGTTCTATTAAAAACAGAAGTTTCTTTTTGTTTGTATCAATTGCTACAAAAGTTGTGGTGTCGAAAGAATAATGATTTTTCTTGGTTTATATAAAATAACAATAGATGATGATGACTGATGAGGACATAAAGGCATTTGATAAGAAAAGCCATATGTATGAAATGATGGCTCTATATGAAAATATTTGTCTTGGTTAAATACTTGTTTGGGAAACAATAATACATTTATACCTCTTATAATAAGAGTAGTGAAAAAAAAAAGAGAGTTTGCTCACAATAAGTAGTACTTCTTGGTATGGTAAGTAATATGTATATAATAAACATAAGTCATAGTTGAGATTTATGATATATTTTGATCATTAAATGAGTAATTTTTACTCTTTTTAATGTATAATAAATATAAATTATTGCTTAGATTTGTGGCGTATCCCAACTATAGAATAAGCAATCGTTGCTCTCTTAATGTATTTATAGAGACATTTAGATGAAAATTAAATGTACGACCATCCATCCTTTACGTTTTCTGTTTGTTTTGTTTGCCCTAGTCAAAAGCTAACCTGGCTTCATATTAAGGTTGTTCCCTTTATCTGATTTGAGGGTTAGGTTATTGTGCTGGAATCATTGTACAATTTTAACTGTTGAATGATGTTATGTATAGACATGGGGTTGAAAGAGTCATGGTTGATGATGAACGTAGGGGCCACATGATGGGTTTGTAGCAGATGGGGTCCAATCCATTGATGAATGATGTTAACCATTTTCCATTAGAAACCATTTTTCTTAGGTTATTTAATTACCCTTTTGAAGCAAGTAAGAGATTAACATCAGTAAAGAATCTGGTTCTCACGTGTGATGATGAGATGAGATGGTAAAATTTGGATGATCTTGGTTTGAGATGTTTTCCATTAACCCAAACAAGTGGTTAAGTTGAGCTTGAAGCTTAAGAAGGGGCCCTCTTCTGTTTCTGGTGTCAGTTGTCAGTAACCATAATAATTGGCAGTGTAGCAGGTGTTGTATAGTGCTTCAAGTTTCAAGTCACCTTCAGAAACTGCTTTTTTCAATTTGAGACTGCAATTTGGGGATCAAATGTGGACCCTCTGAATTATGGAGTTGGCAAATTTTGATAGTTTGAGCCCCAATCTGTGGACTGGTGTGTCAAATTGAAAGCCACTTTACTATGCGGTTTGAATTTATTGCCCCTTGGATTTTCTAAGGTTGGATTCCCTCTCTCTCTCTCAAATACAAACGCACAAATTAACAAGTCTTGCATAAAAGAAGATAATCACAACCTACTGGGTATAGTTTCGGAAATGAAAATACAGTGAAATAACAAATGAAACGAGCTAATAAATGCAGTTCCAATATAATTTATGTGGCTTACACGAGTTTTAGGATTCGAACAATATGAAGCTATTGCTGACAGGGGAATGGAAACTGTTTAATATTATTCATTCAATGGCTTATTTTTATCCACCTTATCTCTACATTTTAAAATATAGTGTAAGGCATGACTGAATATGAGTTACTAAATGTAGATCCAATGACCCATATTCCTTGGATATAGTGAATGCAGGAATTCAACGACTGTAGCAAATTGAAATTTGAATTCTGCCACATCATAACTTGCATGCAGATGGAAGCAACCAGGAAAATTAATCCTCCAGACATTGATGTTATGTGATGTGCATTGTTAAATAAATACACTTACAAAAATGTACACTCTTTTATTTTATGTAAATTACAATTTTGATTGTTGGTATCTCTTTTGATCCTTTGTTTCTTTTTGTTATTTTAACATGCATGTTTATTCTCTGAGTTTAAGTTAAAGAGAAAAGAACAAGAAAGAAAGAACAAAAGGGAACAGTTGATTGTGGACTACTTCAATTGAAAAAAGAAAGGTTAAAGAGCTCCATGCAGAGTACTTGCAGTAGTTTGGAGGAGCATAAAGGCTCATTGTACTGCAGGAATCACTTCTAACCATATGGTGCCAAAATGGCCAAAGCTCTTTATCATTAGGGTTACTTGCACCAGCCCATGTCTTTTCTCACTCTGCTTTCATCCCTTTTTGCTTTTCTTGGGGTTAGCTTGGTAGAAGAGCCAGGAAAAGAATCTGCTGTTAAGAGTTCAAAGACTGTAAATTAGTCAAAGATTAATTTACTGTCTGCAATTAAGTTCATTAATGAAGCAGATGGCATTGAATTTAACTGGGACTTTCACCTTGGTTGTTTTTCCTTCCTTTTGCTTTTTCTCTTTTCAACTTTTTTATGAGGACAGCTCAGAAGGATCTTTGTTTTCCAGTTTCAGACTTCCATTTGGGAATAAATACAATAATACTAAATGGATTTGATTATTTTAATGTGGAAGTGATGACATTATGGTTTCATCATTTAATGACTTGTCTTTGTGCTCAACTATGGTATCCATAGTTACATTTTGTGTGGACTATGAGAGGCACATTTTACATCAGAAACAGAGGAGCAGGTTTTATGGTACCCATGATGTTGCAAAATGTTAGACATTGCCGTTTGCAGTTCCTTGAAAGGATATATTTATGATGTGCATTGGACATGCTTTTGCCTACAAGAAACAAAACACAAGGAATGGATGAAAGCAGAAAAAGATAGAATAATGCTAAATATACAAACTTCAATAATATAGTTGTATATAACCAGCACAGTTAGCTGATTTAATGCGTTCATATGATCAGACTAGTGATATTTTTCACCAAACTCAAATTATTGTGAACAAATATGGCCTTCAACTTTACTCTAAAGAAAAAACAGAAAGCCTTCAGCTTTACTCAAATGAAGTAATTTGCTTTTACAATTTCTTTCCCTTTGAAACTTTGAAGTCGCATTTGTTATAATTTACTACTTTTAAGTTATAAACTGGAATAGTTGTTAACCCGCATTTGTTATAATTTACTTCTTTAAGTTTAAATTAGGATAGTCTGGGTGTAAAGATAACCCGAATATAAACCAGGAAAAAAAGAAGAAGTTTCTTTTCTTCCCTTAACCAGGAAAAGTAGCTTACAGATTCATTGTTGTATCACTATGGAAGAAAAGCAAATTCAAACAAGCATGGCAATTTTGTAACATCAGTATACTTGATAAGATTCTAAATCTGAAGTCTATCAAAATTCCACAATTCACTGGATAAGCAACTGCAAAGACAAATAATGTTACAACTCAACCAAACATGAAGCATCATACAACAGCTAAATTGCAACTAGTAGAAATATGAAAAACAACTAAATCTGCATTACGAGGTAAATGTCACATTATACTCCTCACCCTAATAAAAACCAAATGCAGGGTGTGGTGGTGGTGATGTGAACTACAATGAGAACTCCAGTAGCGAAACATCAATCGATCCACAAATTTTAATTGTACCCTTGAGAGCAGAAATCCAGGATAAGATGTAAAATGATGATTCATCTCAAGAGTGGCCCTTCTTTTCTTTTCTCCATTGTTGAGCCGTGCTTATGTCGAACCAAGGATATTACAGATAATTTAATCTAGGATTATAAGAACCATGCTTGCGGTAGAATTGAAACGTCTTCTTAAGGAACATTCATAACTTGTATGGACTGCAACATATCTGAGACGGCAATCACAAGGTCACCTGATTTGATCAAATTTCTGGCCTTAAGCAATGAAAAGGTTTTGTTGAGATTGGTTTCCATGTCATCTGAGAAGCTCAGACGAAAAGGTATCAGGCCCCACTGCAGGTTTAGATGCCTTCGTACAGATGGCGTGGTAGTAAAAGCGAAGATTGGGCAATCAGGACGGCAACGGGACAACAGAGATGCCATGTGCCCTGTCTTTGTATAGACGAAAAGGGCATCCACCCCTAAATTATTGGCTGCAAAAATCAAACTCGTTAATATCCTAGACTAAATAATCAAGAAAGAACTGAAGGGGAAAAAATGATTTTCGGGTTCTCCTGATTTGAAATCTGTGACTGAAAAGTAAAAACTATGATCTAAGAAATCCTCAGTATAGAAACATTCAATCACACACTCTGTAGGGTAGTTCAAGATAAAGTTGACTTGCCAAATGAAAATAATGCTGATAAAAATTAATGAAGAGACATGGCACAGTGATAGATGAAACAATATTAGGTAAATGAAAGACTTCCGGCATAGGAGATTGAAAATTTACAGATGACATCAAAGCCCCAGTTTTGATTTCAGGACATTAATACTATGATGATTATAATGATTGGAAATGACAGAAAGAAATAGGTTAATCATCTCAAACAATGCTAATGCAAAGACGTACAAGTTGAAAAGCCCCAGAGGAGCCTATGAAGATTTCTTAACTTGAAAATTCTAAATAGTATATGCTAATGCTAAAGTTTCACATCAAATATGTAAGTCAGAAATGATGTCTCGAAAACAAGAACTACTAGAACTACAAGCATCAAAAATAAAATCGTAGTAAATTGACAAACAAAATAAGCAAATAAACCAGAGCAAGTTAAAACCTAGACTTGGAGACTGCTTACCCATCTTTGCAGCAGAATTGCATATCTCTTCTGATATGTTCTCAGAAAGTGAAGTCCCAATTGCAGGGAGAGACATTGCTTCATGACGTCTCTCTTCTCTCCACCACCTCTCAATCCTCAAACTGACACTTCTTAAAACAGTTAAGGCTTTCTCAGGGTATTGGCCCATTGCCGACTCACCAGAAAGCATCAAAGCATCAGCTCGCTGCCTCACTGCTTCAGAAACATCTGCTACTTCAGCTCTTGTAGGTGTGGGGTATTCAATCATAGACTCAAGTAGCTGAGATGCAACAATGACTGGCTTATTCAGCTGCCTGCAAACTTGGACAATCCTCTGCTGGGCAGACGGAACCTGTTCTAAAGGTATCTGGGCACCCAAGTCCCCCCTTGCTACCATAGCTCCATCTGATGCTTGAATGATCTCCTCCAAGTTCTTCAGTGAGTCAATGCTTTCGATCTTTGCAATGACAGAAATGTCACTGCATCAACAGTATCTCAATAAGTTACAAGTTAATATCTGCTGAAAATGTAATTAAATCAACATAATAACAGTGCAGAAACCAATGAAACAATGGTCAGCAACCCATACTCTTCTCTATGGAGACTGCATTGCCTATGCCAACACAAGAAATTTTTTTCTTTTAAAAAAAAGACTAGCTACTGCTTCCTTTCATGCTGATTACTTGATACTTCCTATAACATTTTTATAATTCATATCCTTCTATTTATGCCTAAGCAAGGCAATTAATCCCAGCTTCCAGTCAAGAATCTCACATACAAGTTCTTTACAATCCTTACTAATCCGCTAAGTCCCTGCTTTTGTTGAATGATGGAGTGTCATATCTATCAATATAAAGCATCCAACTAAACAAAGCATGGGGAAATCAATAGGGCTTCCAACTTTTAGAATCCTCTTCGGTTTGTAATAATAAAAAGTAAAGTTTTCAATGCATACCTATCACGAGATCGTGCAGCAATATAGCTTTTAAGATGATTAATAACTTCAGCAGACTTTACAAATGAGATGGCAATGAAATCAACACCCTCAGCAATACCAAAATCAATATCCAACCAATCCTGCAGATAGAAAAACACCTTGAGAATCAGATAAATAAAAAATACATCACTTTGAGATAATATTTTTCAGAAACGTGTCTAATTTATAATTTTCCAGAAAGAAACGCATTTTCAAACATAAACAACAGAAATGCCCAAAAACATACACAGAAGAGGTATTTTCAAGATTTGACACTGACTCATGATGCAGCATGCAAAACAATTTTTCAAAGTTCTTCTGATTGGATTTCCCATCAATTTAAAACAAAGGCCCTTGGACAATTGATATTAGTCACAGCAGCGAGTATCTTCTAAATTAAGATGTTTAGTTTCATAGCATGATGCACCAGCCGTATTGCCTTCAACAACTAACTTTTGGAAGACAGAAAGACACTATGAAGCTTCTTTGAGCTGAGAAAGAGGGAGAAAAGAATATAAAGAAAGTAGGGAAAGGACCACTGTATGTACATATAAGTTCTCAGGCCAAACATATTATTATAAAGAGGTTTGTGTTTTTTTTTAGGTTTTAGCTTTTATCTTGCCTTTAAGTTGCAAGCAAGAGTAATTAGCACTTAAGAAGAGTGCCTTAAACAACAAATATGGATTTCATGTTCTCTCTAGCACACATCTTACAACCAAAAACATGGACATTTAGATGCAAAAACTTATAACAAAAAAGAATTACCAACCTTCGAGGAAATTGTAGGGAGCATGGCATTCCGTTCTCGTACTACACTTCCATTTCTCCAGAAAGTCAGATTGGCCCTTGGCAGCAACAAACCAGGATCAGTACAACGACACTTGACATCTGGACCAATCTTTTCAATCACCTCAAACCTCACCATTCCTCCATCCACCAGGAGTTCATCCCCCACTTTGACATCTGTGGTACATTAGATTTCATTTTATATTAATTAAATAAAATTATCAACTAGTTAAGAAATAAAACCAGGAACATAGTGGTCCATGAGACTATAATGTTCTGTCAGTTTATTCAGAAAGGTTAACCTTCAGCAAAGCCATCATAATTTACATTGATGGTATGTTCAGGAAGACCTGTGTCAAAGGCTCTAACACTAAAGGTCCAGACCTCACCATCCTGCAAGAGAGTATTCAACTGCAATGAGTTCTACAGTGGAAAACTGGCACAGATGTCAAATTAGAAACATTTGACAATGATTGATATAAAGTATGGATCAAACATCCATGTGTAGCCTCAATGATTGAGATGATGTCATCAATGATTCTTTTCTTTTATAACTTATCAGCTCTAGCAGACACCAAAGTATGTGAAATCATGGAAACATTCCCGAAGAAAAAAGAAACGATAGCCAAAAAAGAACCTGTTCACAACTCTGTATAATTTGAGCAAAGAACCTCAGCCAAAAATAATATTTGCTTATATTCAAGCCATTATCCATGGCTTATCATTTTCATTCTGAAGCACCAGAATTATTAAAAATGAATTGTCAGCATAAATTACAAGTTATATGTATGGTTAGCCAATCTCAATATATTCTTCCAAATTCCAAATAATAGAAGAGAGTAAGAATTTTTAACTTTTAGTAAAAAAAAAGAAAAAAGAATTATGAGCAACGAAAGATACAAGCTTTGCTTCCTCAGATTAATGACAAGAATTGCTATTTCTCTCAAATATAATATAGACAGACAACTGACATCATTATTGTTAAAACTAGTACTGGCATCAATATTGTTCTCACAACTAGTACTACCTTTCCACCAATTTCAGATATGCCACCACATCAATAACACCTTAATGCAATATGACTTTCTAAATTTTTATCAATGTTATTGCTATTAAGTTCAAGGTAATGTGATTTCTCAAGTCTGCATAGATATCATCAGTGTCACTTTCTGTTGTCACGAAATTTCATTTGAATCTAGATACTCCCTCCAGTCCTATTTATAAGGCCTCTTCTAAAAACTTTTGATGGTCCTTAATATAAGACTCTTTACAAAGTTTTAGAAACATTTATTATTTTTTCTCTTGTTTGCCTTCATTACTATGGATCCTTTCTAATTCTAAGATTTTGATTAATGTACAGTTTGACTTTAAATAGGGTAAAGTTGGAAAGTTACCATAATTTTTTCAAATACCAATACATTAACTAATTTTAACAGATTTTTTTAAAAGTGTGTGATTCGGTTGGAAGGTCTAAAGGACCAGAGGGAGTACAACAGAACATTACAAGCAGAATTTTCTACTTAACTGTATGCATAAACATGTTTCCAAAAGAACTCTGTAATATTCAAAAAATGGTTCGCCACACCATTTTTATGCGCAAGTTCCTATTTTTAGTATAATGGCTCATTGAAACTCATGTTTAATTCAAACTGAAATCCAAAAAATAAATTGCACTCGTCTGATGTTTTCTTTTACAAAAGGTTATCAGTTTCCATCTACTTGACTACCAGAGAGTTCTTTTTCATTATAACAAGCAGACAGTGTTTCCATGTAAAGAAATTGCAGATTTTAGTTAGAATATATTCAAATTCAACACCAACCAATTGATCAGAGAAAAAGAATAGAGTAAGATGCATAAATATTGGTCATTTTGTCAGTACTGAGCATGCCGGGCAAACAAAGAATAGAAGTAACAGTACCTCAGCTTTAGCAGATGAAGCACCACCAAGGTCACCCATATGAATTTCACTACCTTCAGTGTCCATCATAATAGCCACAGCAAAACCCTTCTCCTCATTGAGCCTACGCACCCGTTCAATCACCATCTTATGCCACTCCCGTGTGCCGTGGCACATGTTGATTCGTGCCACATTCATCCCTCCAACAGCAAGCGCCTCAAGCTGCTCAAACCCACACGTAGCAGGTCCAATAGTGCATATGAGCTTGGTCCGCCTCGTACTGCGGAACCCATTTTCCTTGAGCTCAGTCTCAGTCACTGCATCGACCTCAATTGAGCTCAAATCGGAGACAAACGGGGGAGACGCGGTGGACACAAACCCAGCTCCAGTTCCATTATCGGAAACCAAAACCTGGGAAGACGAAGGAGAATCGAGATCCGAAGTAGATGAAGCCCGAATGGAGAGATTCGAGGTAAGAGTCACTGGAAACCGGCAATTCGAGCTTCGTGGCGAGGAAAGTTTCGAAATTGTGTGGTGGGTGTGGTTCAGGAAACCACTGACGTTGGGAGAACGTCGGGCGGTGGAAGTGAAGAATTGCAGAGTGTGTGACATGGTTGGAAACTCCGGCGATGGCGACAACGGATGCGAGAGAAGGAAGCAAAGCTGGGGTTCTCCAAAATCCAAATGCTTACAGAAAGTGAGGTTTATGAGGTCGAAGATAGTAAGGAGGAGGCGGAATAAACGAGGAGCTCAAAGCTTGGAAGGTGTCGCCCGAGGAGACAAGGTAGAAACGGTTAAACGAATAGCAAAGGGTTTATTCTTACATGTAAACCAGAATATCATGTTAAGTGACGTGACATGTTGTGATTGGTTTAAATACCTAGGAAAAGCTAAAACTTGGACCTTTTTGTAATTGACTAAGTGAGTTGGATTTTGCTAATGCTTTATTGGTGGAAACAAATTTGTCAATTTCCACACCTCAATGTTAGTTTGGTAAGTAGTCAAGGGGATTTAAGTATATTGATTTTAATTAGGATCTTTATTGTTTAACTCTTCTTTTACTTTTTGTTATAAATCTGAAATTAATTAATATGTAATAAAATAATATTAAAAATTACATTAATCAAATTTAAGTTGAGATAGATATTTGTCGAATAGACAAGGGCAAGAGCATATACCTAACATGAACTAGCATCACTTTGAAAATAATCCTTTTTTCCTTGTCCATTTTAAGGGGAAGAATAGATGGTAAGAAAAAAAAATCATATGATGTAACATTGTGGTATCTTTGTTTTGACTATGTGATATTGGTATATAAGAAGTAATTTTTAGATTTAGAATAAAAATTATAACAGCCTAAATTGTGCAAAATAAGTTTTACACAAAAGTAGATTTCGTTTTATAGGTAACGTAGAATTTTTTTTTAAGGTTTGAAAAGTTGAATAAATAATGAGAAGTATTAAAAGATTCTATTTTAATTAAGTCCTTGAGACACAATAAAATATCTAGAATGCTTTACTTATATATATTTGTTGTAAAATGATTCTGATTTGTTAGTGTTTACCAAAAAATAATTATAAGAATTTCTTGACATACACTATTGTGACAAAATATATGTAATTTTGTATTTTATCAGATATAAATAAAATTTTCTTATTTTTTAAATAAACTTAAAAATAGTTATATGTATATATATTTTATACAAATTGTCAAGTAGAATTAATAATTATTTTCTGATCAGAAGATGATTATTTTAATATTATTACATCATATTTCAAAAAGGATATGTCCTTAATACTATATTCGGATGGTGGGTTTTGCTAATGGCTAACGTGGCTCTTTATTTGACCGTTATCTGCCATGCTGGCGCCGACATTAATGCGATCGACCGTCCACATTTCTTCCTTAATAATGCCTCACCCAAACTCCAATTCTATATTCGCACCTTCACAGGCATCGCATAAATTAAATTACACATTCCATAATTTCACAATTGGGATATGCAAAATCCAACCACGCCATTTTTGTAACCAGAGCAGAAGAAATTTCTCTCTTTACAATCTTCGCGATCTCCTCAGAAACCGACCAGGTCCGTTCATTCTCTTCCTCGTGCCTACAATTTCATCGATCTGTAAATTTTTGGCGTTGATCCAAGAAAGTTGGATTCTTTCATGGGAAAAAAAAAATTAGATTTATATTTTTTAAAATTTATTTCCTGATTGATGGGTTTCCGTGAATTAATTTGTTTGTTTGATTAATGGTTTTGTAGGTGATTGTTTCGTATTAAGGGAGGATGGGTGCATTGATATCCAGGTTTTGGTTCATGTTATTCCCTGCTAAGGAGTATAAGATTGTGGTTGTTGGGTTGGATAATGCTGGAAAGACCACGACCCTTTACAAACTGCATCTGGGTGAGGTGGTTACTACCAATCCTACTGTAGGAAGCAACGTAGAAGAGCTTGTTTACAAGAATATACGATTCGAGGCATGTTAATCATTTTCTGTAAAGGCTTTTTTTTTTTATTATGCTCATGGGTTTAATATCATTTTGGTGTGTTTTAGCATTAAATCCTCTCGTTTAGACTTTGATTTGTTTCTTACTGGTTAACAACTTTCTTTGAGCTTGTTAGTTTTTAGCTGATAGAGAAGATAATATGAGTTCATTAGAGGATAAAAATTGGCGAGTGGGAAGAAGAAGTCTATAAAGTTAGACTACGCATGCTTGGTATCTAAGGATACTTGTCATTCCATTACATAGAATCTTAACTTTTGTAGCATATACACGTCCTATTACTGCTTTATTTCTTTGTTTTTTCTTGTGTGTGTGAGGGGGAAGGGGGTGTCTAAGGTTGGGTTCAAAGAGAAAATGTCTGTGATTATTGTTCATTGCAGCAACATCTACAGAATTTGTATATGAAAGTTTGGGAGGAATGGAGCTGGTAGATGGGAACAGATGAAAACAGAACTCATTACAGATTTTCTTCTTTTACAAGGAAAAAAAAGTTCTTTAATCTGTTTGGACGTATATGAAGGAAAAATGGGAAGCAGGGATTCTTTATTTGGTTTTTCTGTGGAATGGATACATTTTACTTCACTAAGCCATTTTCATTCTAATATCCGTTTATTGGATGGTTTTGGAATTAAAATTGCACATATGAGCATAAACAATATTACTGTTACTTTTTGCGCAAAGTTGTTTCATTCCTCTACCAGATTTAGTAGATAATACTAGTTAAATTTGTGAAATTGACTGCTATTCTCCTCTGCTTCTGAGTTGTTTTATCACATTGAACAAGATAGAAAACCGATAACAATCTGTTTGCTAGCACAACTTAGTGATCTCATGGAACATGTTACTATGTTTTAACTTTTCTTTAGTTTTGGTGAGGCAACTCATCTCAAATCTCCCTTGGAACCGTTTGCAGTGTACTTCCTCCAGCCTCCAAGTTTCAATTTTGCGCTGACTGAAGTATAACTTATTCCAAGTTGTCAATCATTTCAGGTCTGGGATCTTGGTGGGCAAGAAAGACTTCGGACATCATGGGCGACATATTATCGTGGAACTCATGCTGTAATCGTGGTGATAGATAGCAGTGATAGAGCCAGGATCTCCATTATGAAGGATGAACTTTTTAGGCTGCTGGGGCACGAAGACTTACAACAGTCTGTTATTCTTGTCTTTGCAAATAAACAAGACCTCAAGGATGCTATGGCTCCAGCTGAGATCACTGATGCACTCTCTCTTCACAGTATAAAAAATCATGATTGGCACATACAAGCCTGCAGCGCCCTCTCAGGAGAAGGGCTGTATGATGGTCTTGGTTGGATTGCCCAGCATGTTACTGGGAAAGCCCCAACATGAAGTTGAGTGCTGATGGAAACTGACAACGAGACTCAATTTTTCATCTATTTCTTGAGTTTGAGTGACAAAAATCTGTATAACATCTATACTCTCAAGAGTCAAATGAAGCAAATTTGTAGATTGTTTCTGTTTCTTTTCAATTCGTTAAAAGCTATTAACCTGTGCAATGGATCATGTCATTTTCTAAAAAGCAGTGTTGTACGAACATTCATTTTTGTACACTTTTTTTTCTCACTACATTTTTATTTATAGTTTTATTAACCAACTACAAAATCTGAAATGTAAAAAAAAGTGTAAAATAATGGGTGTGTACATATCATTTCCCTTTATCAAGTATGTTCCTTTCTTTTGATTTGGAGGAGATAAGGGAAACATTTGAACCTAAGACACGTGCCAGAGAAAATGTCTAGCGTTAATTGTCAATCATAAGATGCTGATATATACTTATAATCTGCAAAACTAACCTGTTCCTGAAACAAAAATTATATGCATTTACTATAATTGTCACCTGCACAATGAAGCAATCCATGAAAAATTTCCCATAACAATACTGTGTCAAACTTTCCAGCCCAATCTAAGACAAATGGAAGGAAAAAGAGGAAAAAAATGTAAAACTTAATCTAAGGCTATGTTTGGGAGTTTTAGAAGTGATGGAATGGAAAGGAACATGATAGAATGAAAAGAAAAGGGAAGGAAAAGTACTTCTCCATTGTTTAAATGTTCAATAAGATGTTGGAAACTAACTTCCATTGTTTGAGTTAAGAAAAATGAATGGAATAAAACAAAGTTTAAAAATAAATTTTTAATATTGTCCTTTTTAAATGAGGTAAATGAGGGGAGGAAAAAAATTGATGTAAAAAGAGAAAGTTTAAATTGTAATTTTAAAATTTTAATTAAAATAGACTCTCGTTCCATCCATTACACCCCATTTTGGAAGAGAATGAATTTTAACATTTTGAATGGAAAGGAATAGAACAGTTTCCATCCCTTTCCATTAGTTCCCTTTATTTAAAAAAACTTCCAAACAATGGAAACTCATTTTATTCCATTCTGTTCCATCCCTTTCCATCCATCCAAACATAGCCTAAGTGGTTGAAGCCTCCATCAACATGCAACAATCCCCGAAGATAGCAGTATTCATCAGAGTATCCAGCATCTGCAGCCTTTGGAATCTTGGAGGCCTTCAAACCATCGATCCCATAAAGGATTTAAGGGGCCAATAGTTCTGTGAAACCAGGAAAATAGAGCTCTTGAAGAATTAGTCAAATGAGAATATGAAGATGCAAAATTGAAGAGAGTTTCAGAGATGAGATTTTACGCTGGGAGCAACGGATCAGGTCTTGTTTCCACATTATTCAGCATTCTGGCAAACAAGGAAAATTGATTAAAATGAAAATTGTTCGTTAGACTGACAGAATTTTCTATCCTGGTATATAACTTACTCTTTGCACGATGCAGATGCTTTGTCCATCTTTTCAAGCTGTTCCAGCTCTTCCTGCATTCAATTTATTAAAAAAATTGTAATATTGGCAATGCAACAGGTTTGGAAACTAGAATTAAATGTTAGGCAGATTCCTTATAGAATTTTGAGATTTCTTGTCCCTACAAATTCAGAAATAAAAGAGACCAAACCTTTTCTTTACAAACTATAAATAATAACAAGGATCTACCAATATCACAGGGAGCAGTTTCATTCTGAGGAAACATGCTCATAAAACATGACATACTTTCAGGCATTCTATTCAAAGTCATCTACGCAGTCAGCCACTTTCATTTAGGCCATCCTGAAATAACGCACAGCATAACTCATATGTTTGACAAATTTCTGCTTGATTCTGGCCATACACAATACAGAATCATCTCAAGTAGGTAATTTCAGACAACACATCAATATTAGCAGCCCCGCATCTACTGAATGTTAGTTGTTGACGAGCTATGATATCTGACACAGCAAAACCTAGATATAATTTTACTGTCAAGTGTACATATGGATGTTTGACGTGTGTCGGACATGAACATGATTTCTTTCTTCAAGTGAACCAGTCTTGAGGTAGGAACCAAAGGTTGAAATAGCACAATAACAATGTTTTACTTTCCATGTCAAATTAATGAAGATAATTACACATACGAAATTGATGAAGATAATTGAAAAAAATGGTCAGTTGAGATATGACAAACAGGTTCTATGCCCTTGTTTTGTCCATGAGCGGATTTTCTGGGATCTTCCAAAACAAAAGTGTATTTGCCCAAACACTAACCTCAACTATAAAAAGAAAGTACCAAAGGAAAATCAAGTAAAAATGGGCATAGATTCAGCAGCATCATTTATATCATCAAGCTCTTATACTGCAATGACAAGTTCTCATACCCGAAAACCAATTAATCCAAGTATCATCAATTACTTAATCTATTATAGATGAAAATGTACTTCTTCAGAGATGACTCATGAACTATATTGGATGGATCCTCTGCACTAAGCCTAATCGATAAATCAATTGTTTCAACATTAGTGCCTAAAAGACTAAAAACATACATGCACGGATAAATTACTATTACCTGAAAACATTCAAAGGGGAAAGTTTCCCCAGATTTGCTTGCATTCAATGAAACAGCATTGCTCCCTTTAATCCTCAGGAGGCCATCCCATAATAGAGGTACATGGACCATAATAGCATGTCCAGAGTAAATGAAAAGAAACTACTACATCCTATTCCAAATTTGATTTTGTTTACCAAATATAGTAAAGACATACCCAGCAATTAACAAAACGAGGCAGAGCTTATCAACTGGTTTGATAAATTAATCTCCAATAAATGCAACTTCATAATCTTTGGTGCTACACTAAAGACACCATCAAATTTTTCTCTATTCTCATTTCACAAACAGACAACAAATACTTCCAATCAAATATTGAAATAGACTAATCAAAAAACCACACAAGTCAAAAAAAACAAAGAACCATCCCAACAATGAATTGGAAACTCCAAAACTTGATGATGTTTCAAAATTTAGTACCTCCAAGAACCTTGCTTCTTGCTCCAGCCGTTTTACTTCCGCCTGTATCCTATGCTTCCCTCTGGTATCTGCAGTAGCTGACAAAGACAGAACCCGCTCGGTTATCGGGCCCTCGGATTCAGACCCACCCGATTCCATCTCAACTGGGCAAACAATACCACTGGAAAATCCCTAGCTTGAACCCGATACCCTTTTACACAGAATGAGTAAGAAAGGAGATTAATTCAGCTCAAAGATGCCATTTTTAGGCAAAACCAGAATGACCCAGAAATCTTCATGGACCCCATGAAGTGTTCGCCATCAAAGAAGGGTCGGATCTATGCTGCTGGTACTGAAAACACAGAGAGAGACACAACGTTTTTGGGATAGAAGGGGGCAAAGAAAGAAGAACAAAGTTCACTTTTTTTATGAGGCTCTTTCAACTTTCGGAGTGGAATATGGTGAAAAGAAAACTGTGTTCAAGTTTTCGTTGTTGGGTCGTGTGGACGAAAGCCGGTCTTCTTTTGCATTTTTCTCATTTTCTGTGTCTTTTTTGTCTCTCTCTAAAGTCACCTTTTCCTCTCTCTTTCTCTCTTTACTTTTCAATGCCGCGCATGGTCTAATCCATGCCAACCCCCGATGTAATTTGATTAAATTGGCTTTTAATAGGTTTTTTTTTTTTAATTTGAAAAATTAAGTATTTTTATATTAAATTAATTATTTAAATTAGTATTGTGTAAAAAATATTTCAAAAATAAAATTTTATTTTTAAAAAATATATGAATATTTTTTATTAATTAAACTAATCACAACTATTTGATATATAAAATGAAAGAATGTTCTTTCTATCCCTGACTAAACTAAGTTTGTGTTGGGCATAAATACTAACATAAGGTGCATAAAAATTAATTTCACTTAAAAGACAACACTTGCCATTAAAAGGATATACATATTGACAATAAAATGTAAAAAATGGATTAAATATTAACATAACAAGATTTAAAATCATGTTAATCATACGAAATTAGTAAAGATTAAATTAAATTACATAAAGAAATATTGTAACATATAATTTTTTTAAAAAGATAAAGTATTTATTGGTCAGAGAAATAGAGTTTTCTTTTTCTTTTTCTTTTTGAAAAATGTGCCTTACCCAATACCAACAGCTTAGCTCTATTCATCTAAATGGACACTGTGAAATGAATCTCACCAACCTCTCTGTACTTATTAAAATGATTGGTAAAAACCCAGGAGAGTGCAGCAGCCGCTCAGATGTTGCTGTTACGGACAGTGGGTCGGGGCCCCATGCAACAAGGGCCAAATGCACGCTCTTCGTCTCCACTCAATTCTCATCCTAGTGGAGCGCATTTACACGCGCTTATTCACTTAACTTTTTAAATTTTTTATTCACTAACTTATCTTTTTCTTAAAACTCTTTGAAAATGAAATGGTTTTAGGTAAGATACAATTCTTTAAAATAAAAGCTTAAGTATTCTCATGCTCTAAAATTACGGGTTTGTAAATAGAAATTAAAAATATTTTAAATTATTAAATTTAGTAAAAAAAATTAATCTTATAAAAAAGTTATTTCTCTTAAAATAATAAATTAGCTAAAAGATTTAAATTTCTACCTAAAAAAGTATTTATATTTAATATTTGTGCTTAAATAAATATTAAAAAAATATTAATAACTTAGTTATCGGTCATATTTAATATTAAATTAAGTATCGATTAATTTAATTTAAATTAAATTAAATTATAAAAATGACATAATATTTTTTATTAAAGTATTTAATGTAATTATATTATCAGTAGTTGAATTTGAAACTTATAATTAAATTACAATAATTTTTAATTTTTTTCATATTAAAAAAACACTAATTTCAGCTTAAAAAAGAAAAAACTTAGTACCAATACAACAATCTAGGACAGTTTCATTTCAATCAAATCTTGTAATAACTTATTAACACTTGCTACTAATTTCTTATAGGGAAATCAAACCCAATTTTAACAGAGAAATTGGCTCAGGTAGCAATGATTGATATGTTTTATTTGCAAGAAAAACTATTTTACAACTTTACCAAATTTAAGAGTAATATGTACTTAATATTAATGTTTACCCATTACACTTTCATCATGTTACGTGGACACTTGAATCAATGGGAGGTAAAAAAATGAACTAAATAAGTAAAAGTTTAAATGAGCACATAAAATGTTAAAATTATATTTAAACTATAATAGTAAATAAACTAGGATGATTTTCTATTTTAACAGTGTTTTAGATGGGGTGGCAATGTTACACTTATCCGTTGCAAAACAACATGCAAAGATTTGCCACGTGTTGAGAATAACCAATTATGACCAAAGCCATTCTGTGTTGGAAACTCCTCTGACTTACACGTGTCCCACCTGCTTGTCCAAGTGTCACCACCATGCAATTCCCTTATAACCCTTGATGCTCCATTTCGGTAGTCACTCCCTCACCGATTCTCATTCAATCACACCACTAGAAATTTCCCCATAAGTTGAGGTCAAAAATGTCATCAATCTCTGCCATCTCCTCCGCCTTCATGAAGAGAACTATGCCATTGTATCCAACGAGCTCGGTTATCACAGAGAAAGCTTCGTTTTTTTCTGTTAATCAAAGTGGTGCATCGCTCAGAAAGCCTCTGTTCTTGTTCATGGCCCGTGATCCGAATGAGATACCCGATTACCCTGGAAAGGCTCCGCCGGAGGTCCCCACTCTCCCCGAAGGCCCAAAGCCACCCATCTCACCTCCGGGGCCTGAGACCCCATTGCCAAAACCGGATGTCATTCCGCCGCGGCCACCGGAAGAAGTGCCTCAGAGGCCACCCGGGCCGGAGATTGTGCCGCCGCCTTCGATTCCGCCGGAGACCAATCCACCGCCTCTTGCAGGGCCAACTATCATTGTGTGAAATCATGCATAGTTTTATGTAGGGAGTTGGAGTACGTCTTCCCCCCCGCCCCCTTTTTTTCTTTTTAAAATCTCAGAAAAAAATATGTAGTTTTTATAATTTGATCAATTTTGGCATGCTTAAAAAATTTGGACTACGTACGTACGAAATCTGCTGAAAATTTTTTAAATGGCAAATTTGCAAAGTGTTGACATCTTATGATTTCAACTGCAGCTTTGAATGGCACATATTAAATTAATGGGATAATGTCAATTTTGATGCGTATGAGAAAAATATTTTTGTTTTTGAAATGAATATTTTGAAATTCAATTTAAGTTGCTCCGGGTAAACGAAGGGGATGTAGAACGGAGGAAAATAATTGGATTCAGCTTCAAAGACTATAGATTCTTAGTTTTCTCAATCAATTGTAACTGGAAATTTCTTAGTCAAGGACAACGAAGCTTTCTTTATCAATTCTAATTTTCTACACACAAAACCAAAAGTGTTTGTTCTAAGGTTGAGTCCTAACCTCAGAGTCCTAACGTGCTTTAGGTCACGTAGGTGGAGTGTAGGTCACGTAAGGTGGAGTTCTAAGATGTTTTGAGGTTGAGTCATGTTTTAGATTAGGATAGTCCTAGATTGAGTCTTTAAGATGTTTCAAGGTTGAGTCTTTAAGGTGTTTGAGAATAGTGTAGTCAGACATTGTTAGGTTGAGTTCCGTTTTAAGATAGCATATGTTACGTGGAAAATTCTTCAAAGAAATCAGGTAAAAATCAAAAGAAATTCATTATATAATAGGAGAAAACAGTTAAACTAATTCTCTAATTTTCTCTTAATAATATAATTAATCACTGATTATATAAAACTTCACACTCTCTTAGGTGGGTTTTCAGGGTGGAGATAAAATGCCGGCCCACATTCTCGAATCTCAATGATTTGCTCACAATTCAGAATTGTGCTTGTGTTCAGCACATTAAATGAAGTCGACCATTTACTGTGCCTTTTACTATTCTTTTTCACGTCGTGTTAACTTGTACTCTTGGTTCATGTTTTCGGTGCATTACGATTCTAGTTTCATTTATTACTTAGAGCATAGCCAGACTTCTTATGCCATTACTTTTAATTACCAATAAATATTTGAACAATGAAGATACGATACATTTACCACCACTTCTTTTTTGAGGTCCTTTATGTGAAAGCAACCTATTTGGTATCTTCTTGAGAGAAATTAAGCAGCAATATTGGAACACAGGAGTTCTAATTTGGAATGACTTGGAAGTAACCTCAAATGGATGTGACTACATGATTACATCACATATATATATTCAGCAGTCTTTCTCAACCCATGCACCCTGCCTTTGACAACTTCAATTTGCAACTTAATTTAATTTTTTTCTACCAATTCTTTCTCCTAGCAATAATTGGACACAAGCAACAATAACACCAGTTTCCCCAACTTGTAATCTAGTTTTTAACTAATTTTTATATCTGCTAGCCTACTTTGACTGCTACGTATGGCTGAATGATTTTTTCTTATATAATTTTCAACGAATTTCCTTCCATGGCGTTAAAAAATAATAATTAAAAAACATATATTTTTCTTTTTCTGTCCATCGAATTAATTATCTCTGTGGCTGCATTAAGTTTGGACTGTAATTTGCCAACCTCAGATATTGATGCTGGATTAAATGCTGCCGACATAATGGGCATATAAAACAGCAGCGTTAATTGTTTATGGCAGCTTATCTTCAAATCTTCTTCTTCTTCTTGATGATGATGAGAGCAATAAACAAGGAGATGGCAAGTTCTAAGGCCAGTAATTCATCATTGTCTAAAACAAGCCCATCATCACAAGCATCATCATCTGGTTGTCAACCCAGCTGCTGCATCTGCCCATTCAAATGCTTTGAGATATTAGAGAAGAGAGTTCCATTCAATGAATCTGTGGAGAGAAAACTGTATTGGCTCCGTTCCCAGATTATTGGAGCTGATGCTGAGTTTGATTCTCCTTTTGGAAGAAGAAAAGCTGTTTATGCTGATCACACAGCCTCTGGCCGAGGACTTCACTTTGTTGAAAATTTTATCATCAAGCGTCTTCTTCCCTTCTATGGTATGTTGATATGTATAGTTATTTATATCTTTATAACATGTATATATATACAAGCTCCCATTCATTACTTGTTAGACAATTCATGGGGAGAGAAAAGGAGAGATCTAGCCATGGAGGATGAAATTTATTGGTGTAGATTAATTATGCAGACTTTTAGCTCTAAGCTTTGATACAATTTCGCTTTTCTATTTTTTTTGATCTTAAACTCTTTCAGTTTATTCTCCTCAAGCTCTAAAACTTTAAAAAAAAAATGAAAAATGAAAGTGCTTAAGGCTATATTATATTAAATTGAATGACCAAAAAATATATCTATTGATTTTATGTGAAATATGTGACTATTTTGTTTATATATATTTGAATTTAGAAATTAATCACACAATAACCATTTCACCTATTTGCTGTCGTTTTTTTTTTTTTTTTTTGGTCATGTTTTATTTATTTATTTATTTGTTTTTTTTTTTTTTGTGGCAAGCACATGCTTATCTTTTTAGTACTTTATGCTCTTTTTGTTTTAAGTTATTTTTTTTTTTTTTCTTACTAGGATAAGGTTTGAATTCTTTACTTCATATATATTAATCCCAAATCCTTTATCACTGATTAATTATAATTAAGCTACTAGATGTGATTTAATGGTGACAGGATTAGGTAATATGATAGCACGTAAAAGTTTAGGCATTTGCATTTCCTTACCGTTTTGTAATAAAATAAAAAGGATTACAGTTAATCTGATTTTTTAAGAACTCACAAAAAAGTTCTGTCTCCAATTTAACGTACCATGAAATTTTACCAAATTGACCGGTAAGGCATTTTAAAATAAAGGTTACAAATTTAATAATCTAAAGTTGCAATTGTTGAAAAGCTTATTAATTACTTGTACTGTCGTGATCACAAATAGATAGGTATGAGCCAGACAGATCGCAAAAAAAAAAAAAAAAAAAGTAAAAAAAAAAATATTTAGAAAAAAACAAGTTTTATGTCACAACTTGATATTATAGTTGGCCATAATTAAATGTGCGCTTTTTAGAAATAGTTTGATTGAATCTAGTCTTGTCTTGTTGAAATAACAAGGTCATAAATATTCGAAATGACAGTGACATACACTCTTTTATTTTTACTTATCTGAACGCCTCCATAGGCAATACTCACACTAGCAACAGTTACGTGGGAAGCCGGTCAACAAAGATGATGCAGGAAGCAAGCCAATACATCAAGAAATGCTTAGGTGGCAGAGAAGACGATGCAATCATGTTCTGCGGCTCCGGCGCCACCGCCGCCATCAAGAGGCTCCAAGAGGTGATGGGAATCGCCGTGCCTTCGATCCTAAGAGAAAGAGTTTTGGAGACCCTTGGCATGGAAGAAAGATGGGTGGTCTTTGTTGGACCCCACGAGCACCATTCCAACCTCCTCTCATGGAGGCAAAGCTTGGCTGATGTGGTGGAGATTGGTGCAGACGACGATGGTCTCTTGGACATGGAAGCTCTAAAGCTACAGCTTGAGGCATACAAAGATAGTAAGAGACCTATGTTGGGATCCTTCTCATCTTGTAGTAATGTCACCGGAATCTGCTCAGACACTAGAGCTATTGCTAAACTACTTCACAGTTACAATGGTTTTGCATGCTTTGATTTCGCCACAAGGTATAAACTTTTGCTTAAGAGTAATGATAGGTGCGCATTTATTTTTTATTTATTTTTAATTTTACTTTTACAATAACTTAAATATTAAGGGTGTGTGTATTAAAGTGTACACTAATAGTTTTGTGTATAGCATTGTCATTTTCTTTTGCTTAATTTGGAACAAATAGGAATAGGGAAAATTAATAACATAAGAGAGTGCATAGAGTTATATATATATATATATATATATATATTAATGGCTTAGAGTTTATAGTAATTGATTATGTAAATCAGTTAATAAAATTATTATAACTTAATTATAAATTTTAAGTTCGAGTCTTAAAAATATAACTTTATAATCATTGTCATACTACATAATTTTATTTTATATTAATTAATACTTGATAGAATTCTAAATATTAAATATGATATGTTACCCATATATATATATATATATATATATATATGTATGTAGGTAGGTATGTATATGTATTTTTATAGATAGACATATATGTTCATAACAGACTTTTCAAACTTTCTCATACGATTAAAAAGTGTTTATGCTTCATCTGATTCGAGAACTGAAGAGTTGGCAATAAGACTCTATTTTTAGTGGTCCATACGTAGAAATCGAGATGAAGTGTGGGCTAAGTGATGGGTATGATGCAGTGTTCCTGAGTCCACATAAGTTTCTGGGTGGTCCTTGTACTCCAGGCATTCTGTTGATGAACAAAGCTCTCTACCGACTGAAATCTTCCCCACCATCGACTTGTGGAGGTGGAACTGTGAACTACGTCAATGGCTTTGAGGAAAAGGTAAATGGCAATATATATTTTGATTGTAATAAATTTGGATTATTTAATTCAAGAACTAGGAAGTTAGTGAAAAGTAACCACAAATTATTCATTTCATATACATTTTATCTTAAATTCTATCTTATTATTAAATAATTATCAATATATAATAAAATATTTATAAAAATTATATTAGTTGAATTTTTCGATCAATCACATAATTATGATGAGATAGAATTTAAAATAAAAAATCTTTAAAAACATTTGATTTAAAAGAATTATTAAATTTTATTTTTGTAAAGCACTTTAGGGTGTCAAATTTTGATCAAGGTATGCTATCTCCAATCTAGTACTACTCCTTTGATAAAATCTAAATTAGTTACTTGATTTTATATTTAAATAAAATAAAATGATTGATCGTAAACTTATTAGACAGTGAGGATATGATAAACACATCTTCATTAATTAGCTAGCTGGAGTCTTTAATGCAGGACACGTTATATGTGGAGGATATAGAGGAAAGGGAAAGTGGAGGCACACCTCAAATAGTGCAGATTGTAAGAGCAGCATTGGCATTTTGGGTTAAAGAATTCATCAACTACCAAGAAATTGAAAAACGAGAACAATTCTATATTAATAAAGCATTTAAGAGACTTGTCCAAAACCCTAACATTAAGATTCTGGGAAACTTAAGCACCAAGCGACAAGCTGTAATGTCGTTTCTGGTTTACTCTACCACCATTGATGCGAGTGGAGAAGGTAAACCTAAACTGAGGGAAAAGAAGAGAAACACAACGAGAGGCAAGCCACTTCATGGCCCTTTCGTTGCAGCACTCCTCAATGACTTGTTTGGCATCCAAGCTCGTGGTGGGTGCACATGTGCCGGACCTTATGGCCATGCATTGCTCAATGTCAATAGGAGCCATTCACTCGCTATTAGGTCTGCAATTCAAGAGGTATTATATCTACATACTCCTTAAACACTATTCCTATTCAGATAATAGGTTAAAACCATCTGTTTCCCTCGTTATTTTAAATTTTAAATTCTATTTCATAAATTTGTGATTAATTAAAATATAATAAATTAATATTATAATTTATATTAATCAAAATTTTTAATTAATCATTAACTCATGAAATAAAGTTTGAAACATAATTTGAGATAAAAAAATTTATTGCTTAGATGATATTTTTTATCTTACACTCTATTAAAATTTTGTTTCGAGACAAAGAACGAAAAACAAAAGATACTAACTCTTTTAATTAAAAGTAATAGCAGTAAGAGATAGACCCACAAAAAAAGAAAATGGGACCTATGAGGGACTCTCTTCTGTGTGTCTATCTCTCTTCTAGCTGTGACTTTTAATATCAAAGTATCCATGTCCCTTTGAGTTTCAAAATACTAGCAAACCAAACACTGCTGATTATATATTGTGATGGATATATAGGGCTATGTCGGAATAAAACCAGGATGGACTAGGGTTAGTTTCCCTTATTACATGAGGAAAGAAGATTTCGAGTTCATTCTAAGTGCAGTGGAGTTTATAGCAACCTATGGCCAACGTTTCCTTCCCTTGTATAGCTTCAACATGAGAAATGGCAGCTGGCGACTAAAGAGAAAGGAGCTTCAGACTCTAAGCAAGGAATTCAGTACTATTGAAGACAGAGCAAGCAGAGAATATAATATTGGAACCGTCAGAAGAAACTTGTCATGTTTTAATACGGCTAAACATATTGCCACTCGCCTGCCACACTTCCCTTCTCAGCGTAAACTCGACGTAGAGATAGATCCCAGCATTCTGCACTTCAGGATTTGATTAATTATTTTGCCACTAGCATAGTTTTAGTTCCATGAAAAAGTTGTAGAAATAAATTTAGAATAACATCTTTGGCAGAAATTTTAAAAGGAGATTTAGTATTTAATAATATTTAATTTATCGTAAAGTACAAAAACGTTATACATTTAATAAAATAATTTAAAATTTGTTGTATATTTTTTGATCATTTAATTTGTCAAGTCTTTTTTTGTATATATTTAATAACTGTAATTTACACGATTAAAAATATATAATTAATTAAGGATAAAAAGGTAAATTGCCGTAAAAATGTAAACAAGTTTGAGTACTAAAGTTCTAGATCTTGACTTGCTTTAAGAGCATCTTTAACGGGGGTTGTATAGAAAAAATAGAAGAGAGAGGAGATGAGTTGGAAGAGAGAGGGGATGAGGTGGAGGAGAGAGAAAGAAGAAGAGTTGTAAGTATAAATGCCTCTACTTTATACTGTTCATGGGATCCACAATATTTTTTTTGTATTTTTTAAGAAGAAAGAGAAGGTTTTATAAAGTAAAAGAGATAGTTGTGGGACCCATTTAAGATTTTTTTTAGAGTTGTATGAGTAGAGAAAAAATTATATAAGTTGTATAGAGTGATCTGTCATTGTGGGATCTATTAAAATAATATAAATAATTAAGATATGGAACTCTGATGGGTACCATGACTAAAGATAGTCTAAACAATCTTATCTCTTTTCTCTAAGTTTGTTTACTTTTTTTTTTGCTGCCATGTGAATTGAACCAAGCAAAGAATAAGTAACGTTGCTGATTTAAAGCTGATAAAGTTACTTGTATATTTATTTTCTTGCATATCCAAATAAATATTTGCTTTTTTGGTTAAGTTTTAAGGATAAAATTATAAATAAAAAATTTAAAAAAACAAAAATATAAAGAGTGATGCCTTACTCTCCAACGTGGACGCCACGTGTATTTGTCTATCTTAGTTGTCACGATTGATAATAAAGAAAACAGTTAAAACCGTTAAATAAGGAAAATTGCTCTTAACTGCGCAGCCATTCTGCTACTTACCTCCAATAACACGCAAAACGATCGCGCTTTTCCAAAAGATCGCCCATAAATTTACAATTTTACCATTCCCAGATCACGGTTTACCCCTTTCAACACTAAAAAGTATAAATTCAAGAACTTCAAAACAAGTCACCACCATTTCTTTCCTTCATTCTCTTTTTCCCATAAACTCCACTCTCACTGAACTCTGGGACCTTCCAACAATGGCGTCCCACCTTGGAACTTGTGCGGGCGCTTCTTCAGGCTCTGTGCGCCTACCAGTACGCGAATCCAAGCGCCTTTTTGTTCTTCTCCTTCAAGAACAACCGGTGAGGTTCGGAAGAAGCGCGCGCAAAATAAGCAGGGGAGGGTTGAGAGCTTCGGTCTCCAATGGCGGAGACTCCTACCTAGATATGTGGAAGAGGGCGGTGGAGAAAGAAAGAAGAACGCAGGAGTTTCTGAGAATTTCTGAGAATACTGCTGGAAGAGATTCTGGTGGCGGCGACGATGATGAGAAGCCTAGTGCCGAGGAATTGAAGAAGAGGACCCGAGAGTTCCAGAAGATTCTTGAAGTTCCGACTGAGGAGAGGGACAGGGTTCAGCGAATGCAGGTGATTGATAGGGCCGCTGCGGCCATAGCTGCTGCAAAGGCGATTCTAAAGGAGGGTAATAATAATAATAGTTCCAACATGGAGAGTGAATCGGGTGCTTCCGATGACGGAAATTGGCAGAGTGAGAGCACTGAAGCAATGGGCGAACGTGAACAAGGTAGTTGCTTGTTTTCCTGGAATATTTTCCCTTTGATTACTTGTGATTTAGGGTCATGCGTTCTCTTGTAGCTTTCTAGGGTTTCCATTTGCAAATTGTTGAATTAATTGAAAATTCGAAAATAAGTGATTAGTGGTAGCCTGGTAGGGGCAACGCTCTTTACTTTTTTGATTAAGTAAGAGGTAAGGAATCTTGAAAACTACAGAACATTGGTACTGAGATTTTCTTTTGATGAAAAATGGAAAGAAAAGAAACAATTATCCTTGTTATTGACTGAGACTGGCACTGTATTTATTCTTCTTTTCATTTATTTGCTGAAATTTTTGAGTATGCTCACTACTAAGATGTCATAATTTTCAGAAAATCAGCTTTTCAAATATATTTGATTCCAAAAGAAATTGACAGCTTGTCTCTTTTATTTCTGAGTAGTTGTTATATGCTATTTTAATCACGAAGATAGCATTGTCCATCACCTAATGCAAAATTCTTGTGGCATTCATGTAATATTATATTCTTATATTCATTTTCAAATATTTAATATCAGGAATGCAGAGCAGGAGTGCAAATTTCCCTCAGTCAGACCCTTCTAGAAATGGTATCCCTGGCCCTGATTTTTGGTCCTGGACTCCCCCTTTGGATAGTGATAGTCCTTCAGATGATGTTAGTGGCTTGCAAACAACCCCAACGAAGTTTTCAGCTTATTCAATCTCACCTAATCCAATTATGGAGAAAGATCGATCTCTTCATTTTCTCTCCATTCCCTTTGAAAGTAAGGTTTCTCGGGTCAATGAGAGTCCTACCCTTCCCCCTTTTCAGTCATCACTAGAGGTTGAAAAAATGGAAGCCTCCAGGTCTGATGTAGAGGCACCATCCATGGAAGGGGAAAAGAGACCTGATGTACTATTTCATGAGCATGCAACAGAAGCTGCTCATGCTCTTAATGATGTAAACAAATCATCACCAAGCGGAGTGAATCCAGATGGATCAAGATGGTGGAAGAAGACAGGAATTGAGCAAAGACCTGATGGTGTAATTTGCAGATGGACAATGACCAGGGGTGTTAGTGCTGATAAAGCTGTGGAGTGGCAAGAATTGTTCTGGGAGGCTGCTGATGAGTTAGGCTATAAGGAACTTGGTTCTGAGAAATCAGGACGTGATGCAATTGGAAATGTCTGGCGTGAATTCTGGAGAGAATCTATGCGGCAGGTTAGCAAAAGTGATACACTTGAATTGCAATTAACGTCTTTCTTAGTGTGATGCATCATATAAAATTGGTTTAGCTTATTTTTTGGTGATTACTGATTACTGTCCTCCTGATATATATATATATATATATATATATATATATATTCTAGTGTGCAATTGGGAACCTCAAAGATATCACTGATTACTGTTCCTTGCTAAGTATCAATGCACTTGTTGTACCTGTAGACTAAACACTTTTTAGATCTATCTATAGAATCTTTGATAATTTTACGTTTTACATGTCACTGAAAGACCAAACACCATCTCTTATTGTGCTTATTTATATGTTAGTCAATGTCTGATGCAACTAAAACCACCTTTTTTCCCCTCCATATTTTGAATGATTATTAAAGGGATAAAATGGTTATTATATATGGACTTTACACTAACCACATGTTGTTTCACATACAATATTTGATGATAATGGATGAATTCGACTATGCCTTTGCTTTGTTTATTTGACAATCCAAAAAAGTGATGGCGAAATGATAATGAAATGGTCCTTGGATTTGTTCACAAAGGAAATATTGATGACTCTGAGATGGCACTCTTTTGACCAAAATCTAGACTCTATTACATGCAGTTGTGATACTTTCAATGATTTTATTTAGATCAATACTAATACTATTGCCCAAATATTGGAGAACGAGGTGACATCTTTTATTATTCATACTTTCTTCCTATTCTTTAGAATTTTTAAAATAATGTTTTGTTAATTTTTTCTCAATAGCTATTACGTGAATTCTTTTAAATTTATATTTGGATGTGGATAAATCATAAGATGTTAATGCATGCTGCGTATGAATTTCCCTAGCAGGAAGGTGGACTTATGCATATTGAGAAAACTGCAGACAAGTGGGGAAAGAATGGTATTGGTGAGGAGTGGCAAGAGAAATGGTGGGAACATTATGATGCCTCTGGTCAAGCTGAGAAATGGGCTCATAAGTGGTGCAGCATTGACCCAAACACTCCCCTTGAACCTGGACATGCTCATATTTGGCATGAAAGGTACTATATCAGAATTTGAGCTTCAATACTCTCTTTTGAAGTAATTAGTACTCATTTTTTCTAAATGTTTACTGATATCTTTTAACATGGTGAAATAGACAAAACTACTCGAACTAATTTTTCTTATTTTCCCTGTTTTCAAACAGAAAATAGTTTAATCTGGAGTACTTTTAATATGAATTCACACAAATATTTGTTATACATTTCTAATCTTTTTAATTGAATGAATTCATCAGAGCATTCCAGAAGTTGTAATATAGGAATCATGCAAATTTGGAGCTCCACAGTTTTATCTGTGTTAGTTTATTCTGTAGCTTGATTTTCTTTCTCGATATATAGATGAATAACCTTGTGATTTGTTTGAATGGAACATCTGCCTCGTGGTTCTACTGCACTGCAGCTCAGTCATTTAGAGAGTTCCAAGCCACTTCACTAGTGTGCAAATGGAACTCTTTCTTATCAGCAACTAACAAGAATAATGGCTTCTTCTGTTCTGATTGATGGTCTTTCTTCATTTTTACGTTCCATATTGTTTTCCCTCTTGGAATAACCGTGCTGTGCTTTCACCAGGTGGGGTGAACAGTATGATGGGAAGGGAGGCAGCATAAAATACACTGATAAATGGGCCGAACGCTCAGAGGGTGATGGATGGTCCAAATGGGGTGACAAATGGGATGAAAACTTTGATCTAAATGGTCTTGGTGTCAAGCAGGGAGAGACCTGGTGGGAGGGTAAACATGGAGAGCGCTGGAATCGAACTTGGGGCGAGCAACACAATGGTTCTGGCTGGGTTCATAAGTACGGAAAGAGCAGCAGTGGGGAACACTGGGACACACACGTTGAGGAAGAAACTTGGTATGAGAGGTTCCCGCATTATGGGTTTTATCACTGCTACGAAAATTCTGTCCAACTCAAGGAGGTCCAGAGACCATCTGACTTACAGGAGGAACCTTAACTTTTTTCTGTAATCATAGTTGATTCCTACTTGCAAATATATACATTCCACAGTCCTCAGAACAGCAGTACTCTTACTTGTATCATTCTGTCAAATGCTTCTGCAAATGTAACGAGTTAATAATCTACTTCTTTCCAACGTAATAGTCATATAATTTTGCAAGGTTTCTCAGAATCTTGTGTGCCAAATTTTCTGCACCTGATCATTTAAATGTTTATACTGTTCTTGTTCTATAGAACCCCGCATTGAGCTTGTAATTTTGGCGTAAGAAAGACGTCATTTTCGTTCAAGGGGAAAAGATTCGTGGGGTGGGTCATACTATGGCTTGTTTAGGAAGGCAATAAATGAGTTATTTTTGGTTTCAAAGCACACGAGGCACTGATTTAGGCATGCCTCCTTCACATGCACTAAGTAAAGAACAATTTTATTTTTGATTTTTTTTTTTTTTGGGCAGAAAATGAACTAGAAAGCTGGAATGGTTTCATGTCAGACGTTTTGTTATTGTTTTTTTTTTGTTTGTTTCTTTGACCTCAACCTAAAACGATGTCGTTTCAAATTTGCCTCTCGTTTACGACTTGCGAGTTACTGCGGCTCAGCCACGTTTCATTTGATGGTAACGCCTCTGTGAGGGAACTGGGAACAGACAAGCGTCAATTACCCAAAGCATCACCCATCTGCGGACTATGTGGTGCATATTCACTTAATAAGCGCAGCAGCAGCAAGTTTGATGTCTTTATCTCAATAGCCGTTTACCATTTTCCAGAGAAACCCGTTTTTATGTGCCTCCGTCCATTGTACAGCTCCGATTTCAGGAGCACGTTTTCAAGTTCATTTCTTGCATACCCACTTCAATCCAAAATGCACGAGTCCTTGAGAGAGTAATAGTGTCCCTGAAAGTTTTCTCCTTTCATTCTATTCATGGCTTCCTTCATGCTTAATGGAGCTGAAAACCCAAAGCTCATTAATGGCATAGCTCCCTCTGGTTTAGGTTCGGTGGGTCTTAATTTTCAACAGAGGTGCTTCTTGAAGAAGAAATTGGTGTCTTATAGGGCCAAAAACTTCGTACCCAGATGCAGCATCTCATCCTCGAGCCCTGCTTTTCAGCCTAGATTCATACAGCATAAACAAGAAGCGTTTTGGTTCTACAGGTTTTTGTCTATTGTTTATGATCATATTATAAACCCCGGCCACTGGACTGAAGACATGAGAGACGAGGCACTGGAACCTGCTGATCTTTTTGATCGGAATATGAGAGTGGTAGATGTTGGGGGAGGAACTGGGTTCACCACTCTGGGTATAGTTAGGCATGTGGATGCTAAAAATGTTACCATTCTTGACCAGTCTCCTCACCAGCTAGCCAAGGCTAAGAAGAAGGAACCCTTAAAAGAATGCACCATAATTGAGGGTGATGCTGAAGATCTTCCATTTCCAACCGATTATGCTGATCGATATGTTTCTGCTGGAAGGTGATATTTTTGGCAATCTTTGTTTTCAATGTCTTGGTTTACTGTAATTAAGGCTTTAGGACGTTGTTCTAATTATAATGAGGTACATTGACTCCGATAGGAAGTGAATCCTCTGAAATGGGTTTTAAAATAAACTTCAATGTATAGAAGACCTTAATTTCCTCATGAATTCCTTATTTATCTTTGAAACGCAGCATGATTATTGCCGTTATTCTGAATTGGTTTGAAATTGAATTTCAGTAAGGTTGATTGATTGATGTTATTTTCTTATACTAAGTTGGGAAAAGAAATTCAAAATGAAGGTATTGATTGTAGCTAGACTGCTAGAGATGTTTTGCAATCAGGTGGGAAAAGAACATGAGGAGCACATGAAACTGAATTGTAGTTTTGGTGGCAGTTCTGTAGGGTAGTGAATTGCTATCATAATATTAGTAAATCTTAATGTTGATAAGTTAGGATCTTCTACAAAATGACCAGTCTTACCTAAGCTTCCTGTATATCCCTCTTCCCCTTATGTATTGTTATGACTGTGTACTTCAGCATTGAGTACTGGCCGGATCCACAGCGTGGCATTAAGGAAGCATACAGAGTGCTGAGAATAGGAGGAAAAGCATGTGTTATAGGTCCTGTGTACCCAACCTTTTGGTTGTCTCAGTTTTTTGCAGACATGTGGATGCTCTTCCCTAAGGAGGAAGAATACATTGAATGGTTTAAGAAGGCTGGTTTCAAAGATGTTAAGCTGAAAAGGATAGGTCCAAAATGGTATCGTGGTGTCCGAAGGCATGGTCTGATCATGGGTTGCTCTGTCACTGGTGTAAAGCCTTTATCTGGGGATTCTCCCCTAAAGGTAACGTGCTTTCTCTGCTCATTCTTTTCTTGGTCTTCATCTAGCATTAGTCCTGGTAGCACTCAAATGTGGTGATAATATTATGCTGTGCAGTTGTATTAACACCTCATGCAATGTTAGGGTGATTTTTTTAATTATATGACAAATTTGTTAAATATTTTAAAAAGTTAATGTTTCTTGATAGGAATTTGGTTTAGAATCTCTAGGCTTACACTGAGAACAGTTATCTTGTTCCGTAGTTATGATTTGTTTGATCCAAATTAGCCAAGTTATCGTCAGGTAAGTCTGATGACTTTGTTGCTTGCTTTGGGCTTAACCAGAACTGAGCTTATCTTTAGTTATGCTATGATGTTCCATAGTTATGATATGCTTAATGAATGCTGGTTTCCTTTGGGTGTAACGGTGTCTATGTTGAGCAGAGGATGGGGTGTCAGATCAGGTCATACTAGGTCAGTAACACGGAGGTCTGGTCCCTTGGTGAGGTCAGGTTCAAGGATTTGGGCCGCACAAGAGCACAGATGACCTGTACCTGTAGGTACCTAGACTTTGTTAGGACCCCAGAATGAAGATTCTGGTTCAAGAGGTTTTATTGAATAGAAAACTGAGAAAATTACACAGAAAACTCTGGCTGAGTTATCACTCAGTACCAGCTCAGAGCCTAAGGCTCCTCAGAGAATGCTCTCTGCCTCACTTCACTCAAACACTCAAGACCCACCCTAGCTTCCACACTATCGAGCTTATGTTCCCACTCACACAAGAATAACTGACACTAATTTCCACACTGTCTAGCCTATATTCCCACTATAAAATAAATAACTGCCATCCTAAATTTATTCTTTTACCGTCCCTGCCTAACCACATGTTCTATCATACTTTGATGGTTAGTTCGTAGGTTCTGAGCTTTAGTACAACCAGTATTAAAGAGTGTGTATATACATGTCTTCTTGCAGCTTGGTCCCAAAGTAGAGGATGTAAAGAAGCCAGTAAATCCATTTGTGTTTCTTCTGCGGTTCATTCTGGGAGCAATTGCATCAACTTACTATGTGCTGGTGCCGATTTACATGTGGATCAAAGATCAGATTGTTCCAAAGGGCATGCCCATATAAGATCCCAGGCAGATATTAGGTTAGGATGGTAAAGTTTTAACCTTTATATCTCTGAAGTGACTGTTTGTGATGGTTGATATATGAGTTTCTTTTTGAATCATTCCAAGTAGTTAAAACAATATGAAGCAGTTGCTTCACAACTATTACCTCAGCTTTGTGCAGCTAGCTTCATTTATTGACTTATTTTCTGCAGTAAACAGGAGAAGTTTTAGATTCATGTGCCATACTTGCTTTGGTAATAATCATCATAAATATTGAAAGGGCTGGAAATGTTCATGTAAGTGCTGTGAGAATCACCAGAAATAGAAATGGTGTTAGGGCTTCGTTCAAGTTGGGATCTTCATGCATTATGTTGCCCAGAGACATGGTCTCATCATGGGTTGGGTTGCTGGGTGACTGGTGCGAATCAATATTTACCATCAATCAGGACCATTCATTTTATATTCATATGATTTTTTGTATGAAAATGGTATTTTGAAATTTAAAAACATCTTTATTGAGATATATAAATAGGTTAAGAATATTGATGTCTAAAATTTGGCTCTTCGCAGGTACAACCATTAGATTGTAGCCACTTGTTTCCCAAATAACACACAATTGATATCCTTGTGTCGCCTTGAGGGACATACGTTGTCTCACTTTTTGTTATATTTGCTATCTTATTGTATTTTTATCAGTTAATAAATTTATTTTAATTAAATAATATTTAAAATTATTTTATAATTTTTTATCAATAAAAAAGATGAAGACAACATATGATAATTTTGATACACAAGAGAACCATCAATACTTTTGACCATGGTGCTTACGGGTGAATTTTTTCAACTAGTATAGCTTTACACATAGGCCACTAATTTTCTAGAGATAAGATAAGGATAGCCGATTCAGTTAATCTTTCCATCCAACTCAAATTAATTCTCAAGACAAATGGAGTGCAGCAGACTCATATAAACTGAAAGGAATCTTGACTAGTTCTTTTTAATTTAATTTAATTTTGTATATCAAAGAATTCAAAAACTTCTCAATCATATCTTTTATTTTTTATAAAAAATTCAAATGAGTCGAGTAAAAGTTTACGAGGGTAAGAACAGTTTATTGGGTAGATTTTAAAACTTAAAAGAATATTTATAATTATTATCCACTAATAAAGTCTTTATATAGGAAGAATTTGAACTTTCGTGTGAGATATAATTTTGAATTATTTATATCTTCTAACTTTGATCCAACTTATCATATTAAAAGAGAAACTTGATGCAACTTATCTAACATAAAAACATATAGATTTTTTCATAGTTTTCTACGTAAGGTTTATAGAATCTGAATATCAATTATCATACAAAAAGGGCAAAAAAATACATTTCATTTTTCTTAAATAAATGACCAAGTAAAAGTAAATAATAAATGTCAATGAATTATTAGTCTAGTGACACCTTCTTAAACATAAGTACTAAAGAGCTTGATGTTATGCGTTCTATTATAATTATAAACATTCCCCTCTCCTAACACCTCAACTCCTCACTTGGAGTTGAATCTCTAACTCATTAGATGAGATTATGTCTTGCTTCACTTCATAATTCCTTAAAATTTTAGTTTATTCTTTTTAATTGGTCAAAAAGAAATAAAATATTATATTTTTAATAATTTCACAATATTTCCAACGTTATTTTATGATTTATTAACCAAATAAAAGTGATGAGATAAAGAACGAAAAAAAAAAGAAAAGATGAAGATGTGACTCTGTTATTAGGTTGGGTAAAATTAATTTGCATTGGAATGGAGAGAACATGTCATTCTGCTGTGGCATTATTGGAGGGATGGGGTTGCAACGATAATTCCTTGAACACTTGGGCAATGCAGGTGCAGAATAGCAGATGGGAGAGGCCATATTTCCATGCCTTGGATTTATTGTCGATGCAACAAATTCAGCAAGACATTAATAACAAATAAATGAATGAATTCAATTAATTTGTCCAGTATCTCAAGAATAACTATTAAGAACCAATAATTAAACTTCGTGAGGGAAAGACTGACCTCCTAACCAGATGAAGTGTTGATTGAACCACAAGAGTGGTAGTTAGTGGTTGGGGCAATTAAATCTGTTTTGATTTTAGTAATCAATCACGAAGTTATGAGCGAATCACATTTTCTATAGAAAGAGAAAATTAATTCATCCATAAAGAAACTTACATCTGTGCAAGAAATGATATTCACCTATAGTAACATATCTCTGTCTTTATAATTGAAGTCTAAATAAAGGTAAGAAAGATTTTTAAATGATATTTTCTCTCTCTTTGGAGCCTTGATATAGTGTGTTAAAAGTTAATTCGCCTTAAAAACTTATGTTATTAGTATTAAGTGAATATATTATATCCAATGTGAGTTAGTAATTCAATTTGGCTGATAGTAATGTATGAAGTGAAAATGAGATGGACATATACCAATTTGTGTTTAAAGTCAAGTTAGTAATTTTGCCTGTGCTGTCTGTTTTGGACCGGAACCAAGTTGGGTCCAATGATTTGAGAGTAAGGAGTGAAAATATATGTTTTTACAGCTTTATCTTTTCAAATAACTATAATACACTGAATATATTAATAGGTGTATACTAACTGATGTCTAAACATAGCATAGCATTTTCATAATTAAACGGCTATAAATAAATACCATCGTAGAAGTTAGAGCTCCAATTTGGAGTTTCCCTTTGCTGCATGCATTTAGGCTGTGATCCAAGATTCCCTTCTCATCCTCAAGGCCTGCCTCTCAGCCTAGATTCATGCAACGTAAAAACGAGTTTTAGTTCTACAGGTTTTTATCTATCTTCTATGATTATGCTGCTAAACTTTGCTGGACAGAAGACATGAGAGAAGAGGCCATACAAGCTTTGGATCTCAACGATAGAAATATGGTGGTAGTAGATGTTGGAGGAGGAACTGGCTTTACAACTCTGGGTGTGGTCAAGCACGTGGATGGGAAAAATATTACCATTCTTGACTATTCTCCTCATCAGCTAGCCAAGGCTAAGCAGAAAGAACCCCTGAAAGATTGCACCATCATTGAGGGTGATGCTGAAAATCTTCCATTTCCATCTGATTTTGCCGATCGATATGTTTCTGCAGGAAGGTGATGCATATATTTTTTCTTACAGTCTTTGCAATATGATGCTAAAAAAAAATTGAAGAATCTAAGAAATTAAAGAAATAATAAAGTAAAAAAAAAAAAAAAACCTTTGCAAACAGCACACATAAAGATGGTATCTTGAGATTAGATAAAATTGAAACAGTTGATAGTGTATTACATGTTCAATTCATCTAACAATTTTATTTTTACTGCTGCAGATTTGGTTTTATCATCTTGGTATGTTTGTTTTGGTTTTTCAGATTGTAAAATGTTCAAATCCTTAACCTTCGGTACATTAGATAACTTCCAGTCACTCTGAAAAATAACATTCTAAGCTAGTTTGAATATTTTCTTTTCATCAGAAGCACTTTTGACAAATAAAAAATATTTCTATATAATTTTTGAATATTTAGTTAATTTTTTTAAAAAAATAAAAATACTTCTAAATATTAAAAAAAAAAAAATTTGTGAAAACATGTGAGGGATATTTTAAAAAAATAAAAACAAAAGCTCCCATGGTTCATAAAAAGTTATTTTTAACTTTTGTTTTTATTTTTATATTTTAAAAGAATTTTTTTAAAGTTAATCCAAAGAATAAAATAAAGTAAATGTCAAAGTTAAATCCTGATGTTTGATATACATACATGGATTGAATTTCAATAAAGATACCATTTAGTTGCTCTTCTCATGTATTTATGATAGTTTTGCTCAGTGTTCAATACTGGCCAGATCCACAACGTGGCATCAGGGAAGCATACAGAGTGGTGAAAAGAGGAGGGAAAGCATGTATCATTGGTCCTGTTTATCCAACCTACTGGGTGTCATGTTATTTTGCAGACATGTGGATGCTGTTTCCTAAGGAAGAAGATTACATTGAATGGTTTCGAAAGGCTGGTTTCCAAGATATCAAGCTAAGAAATATAGGCCCAAAATGGTACCGTGGTGCACGGCACTATGGTCTGATCGCCGGTTGCTGTGTCACCGGCGTTAAGCCTTTATCTGGAGATTCTCCTCTACAGGTGATTATCGTCTTATATATTTATACCCAGAGTATCATATAGGATTAATTTTTGTTCTGGACAAATAAATTCAATCCAATAAAATTTATTCTAATATTTAAACTTATGACTTTTTTATGCCTAAAAGTGTTGCGGAGGTATGTATTGAGTCTGTGGGTCGAATTTAACTTAAATGAGAAAAGGTCAACGTATGATACAAAGCATTATATGTCTTAAGCTTTTGGTCTAATAATGAGTGCTCTCAGTTATATCAATTTTGACTTGGATTATCTTAGAATATCGTTTGCTTTCATTCATCTAACACCTTGGTTTTCTAACTTTAAAGACATAATCAACATAAGAATATATACTCCATAGGAAAAAAAGGTTTAGCCTGATTGAAAGCTGAATATTTCTTAACTTCAATCGTTTTATCATATTTTGAGGTGTATGTTTGTGCATGTCGTTTTATGCAGCCTGTTCAAGTAGAGGACTTCATGAAGAAGCATGTGAATGGGAACCAGTTTCAATTTCTTTGGGGATTCACTCTTGGCTGGATTGGAGCCAGTTACTTCATGCTGGTGTCAATTTACATGTGGATCAAGGATAAAATATTTCCTAGTGACATGCAAATCTGAGATACAAAGAAGAATTTCTGTTACTTTTCGCATGATAATCCTGTTTTCAACTAAAATTTAAATTTGATAGTAGAATACAAATTTTACTATGCAAAGATTTCCCATGATAATCCTATTCAAATATAGCTAGTTAAAATGTTCAACAAGCACTGCGCTAGAAATTGAATAGTTTACAATAACAAGCACTGTATATTCAAGTGCTCTATCTGTATCCTTAATTATCTGGTCTAGTAAAGCAGACTTGCTGCTGTAACTACTTGATATTGCTTCCCTATAGCCTTAGATTTTACTGGATTTTGAATTGTTATTTTTTCTGTTCTTGTATGACAAACACACGTATATATCAGATTTGATCATCGATAATACTTAGACAATTTTCACCACTGTTATCATCCGACATAATATGAGAGACTCTTAATGTCACAGTCAAGAGATTTTAATTGAATTTTGTTTAGGGATTTACTTTTGTTATATAGTAATTTAGGAATATTATTTTTTTTTTCATAGTTGAAAGAAAAAATTATATATGTAGAGATTTTGATCTACTGTCTTAAAGATCTGAACATGGTATCAAACAGTTTTGTTGAGAGCTTGGTACAATTTTATCTTTATCTTAGTTATTATGTTTTTTTTTATATGGTTGTAGTTGCCTATAAATAAGCTTTTATATTATTTATTTAGGACCATTTATTGATTCCCTAAATTTATTTTCTTGCGCTTTCTTTTTTTCTTGACATTTTATATCACTGTGCAGCTCTTTGTGTGCTACAATACATAATGTTTGCCATGTCTGCCTAGGTAGATGGCTTTTTAAAAATTTTTTTAATGAAATTTGGATGCAACTTTATACAAAATTTGTTTAGAGAAAAAAAATTGATCTCTTAAGTACATGGCAAAAGATAATTTAATTTGATATTATATTCAAAATTGATTTAATTTAAAATTTTAAAATATTAAATAATATTTAATAGATAATTTTATATTTGAATTTTTATCCTTGAGTAATTTATACTATTTCATTAAATACATCATTTTACCTTTAAATTATATCAATAAAATTTTGCCATATTATAGATAATTAAGATTTAACTGCTTAGAACATTCGTGGTTGTTGGATAGGATTGGACCAATTATTTCAACCAATTATTTGATGTGATCAATCTCTTAGACTCTGAAAGATATGGTGATATTTTTTTCTATTATATACTATAGTTATCCTCCCTCTCCTTTATACGCCAAATTGTTATAAATATTACTGCAAGTTTCACCAGCTTCATTAATCTCTGGACTTTTAAAAGAAGTAGTATTTCTCTGTCCCATGTTTTGGAGATTTTTTTTAAAAAAAAAAAAAAACTATTACAATAGAATTTTAGTACTTTATTAAAAATTATTTTTTTTATAATTACCCTTATTTCGTTAAATGTAACTTATTTATTCTCTCTTAATTAAAAATTAAATAAGGGTATTGTAGTTAATGTGCTACACTAATTAATAATTTTTTAATTTATACACAATAATCTTGAACAACAAAAGATATGAGATGGAGGGAGTAACAAACTTTTTATTAAATATTTAGGAGATATTATGACTCATATTTGCTTCATCAAAATTGTAGTTCATTATCAATGATTAAGATAAATTTTTATTAAATATATAGTTTAAATTAAACAAACATGAATCATGTAACACATGAGGAATCGAAATTCTTAAATTATGCTACCTCTTCTTTATATGCGAAATTAAGTGTTACAAGTATTTACTTGAAGCTTTTTCCCAACCTCTTGACTTTGAAAAAGATGGTAATAAATGTCCTATTAACTAACTGGTGTTTCCACGCAATGCGTGGGTTATGACGTGTGAGAATAAACTCAAACCAATTTCAAAGAGGAAACGTGTTAAGCAACCAAGCGAAATAACTATATTGATTTTCTCATTAAATGTTTGAGAGATAATATAATTCATATTTACTTCATCAGAGCTCATATGGCAATCAATTATCAATAGGTAAAATGAACTCTTGTTAAACCTCCCTCTCCTTTATACGTCAAAGTGTTATAAATAACACTGCAATTAGTTTGGCCAACCTCATCCCAACCCAAAACCCTCTGGAGAGTTCCACTGTAGAGCGGGTCTCATATCTCTTACCCAAAATGGCGGCCTCAAGCTCAAGGTCCGTTTCGGCTTCTAAGCCTAAAGCCATACACCACAAAAGGGAGGCCTTCTGGTTTTACAGGTTTCTGTCTATTGTATATGACCAAGTCACAAAACTTGGCCCTGGACCCAAAGACATGAGAGATGAGGCATTGGAGGATTTGGACCTCAATGATCGTAACTTGGTTGTGGATGATGCTGGAGGAGGAACTGGCTTCCCACTATGGGTGTGGTTAAGCATGTGGATGCCAAGAATGTTACCATTCTCGACCAATCCCCTCACCAATTGACCAAGGCTAAGCAGAAGGAACCCATGAAAGAGTGCACCATAATCAACTGATTATGCTGATCGTTATATTTCTTGTGGAAGGTAATATGTATTTGTCTTACGTTATTCTTGCACTCCCTTGTCCATGGATATTTTTGTATTATGTTGACCGATACCCCAATGTTTAATACTCTTCTATATCAAATATTTGGAATTAAAGATTCTTATGATATTTAAATAATTATTAGATATAATATAAAATTAATTTTTAATATAAATAAATTTATACTTTATTTACACTTTAAACCTAAATAAATATCGGTCAAAACCATATCAATAGTGTCAATGAAACATAATATTCAGAGTGATAAAAGAAGGTGGGAAAGCAGTTATGGTAGGACCTGTGTACCCTACCCATTAGTTGTCTCGCATATTCGCAGATACGTGGATGTTCAACAAGGAAGAAGAGTACATTGAATGGTTCGTGAAGGCTGGTTTTGTGGGCGTCAAACTCAAAAGGTTAAACCCTGAATGGTACCTTGGTGCTGCTAGGAGACATGGTCTTGTCATGGGCCTTCCCCGCGTATATTGATTTGACCTTTCTTCACATAGTTGGAAGACTAGGACTTATATTAACAATCATCTCACCTTTTACAATAAGACTAATCCATTTTCACAAAGTATAACAGTATGAGATTAATTGATATTTAAAATAAAAATAATTTTAAATTTTAAATTTCAATTTAAATACACTTGAGTTTAACAATAAATTTGTCAAAACATCATCAAATTACTAAACAATTTTCTTCCACAAAAGGAAGAACTGCAAATACAATGTTTGGGAACTTAATAAGTCAATTCTTTTCTAGCAGCCATTTTCATATGCATGTATCAGAAATTAAAAAAAAAAAAAAAAAAAAACATTAATTTACAAACTGTACTAGGTGCGACCATTTTTGAAATTCAACTAGTTGGTCTATTTTTTTCGTATGAAATTTATGAGTTTGTTATTTCTATTGCCATGTATATTAGAAATTTTGTCTGTCATGTCATATAATTTATGAAGTGTGTGAATGATCTCGTGTAGCTTGGTCCTAAGATGGAGGATCTAAAGAAGGGTGCGAATCCATGTCTCTTTCTTTGGCGATGCTTCCTTGGAATGCATTACTATTGCATAATCCCAATTTACATGTGGGTCAAGGATGGAATCGTTCCACAGAAAACCTTGGAATGGGTACCAAATTCAAGTTGTGTCAATATATAAATTAAAAAAAATTATTTTTTTTTCATACAATTATTAATTTTAAAAATAATTTTAATGTTTTAAATTAAATAATATAAAATTTTTATATTTTAAATTAAAAATTAAAATAAATTTTATTAAAATATTTTTATTTATATAAAAAATTATTTTTATTCTAAATTTGAAATATAAAAATTAACTGTGGTTAGGCTCTATGTCATCTTGTTGCCAAGTAAACGTCAATTTCAAGCCTTAACTTAAAGGTCTATATGTGGAGGATGCATGCCATGTATCGTATTAATTACTTTGGGATTTCTTTATGTATTTTTGAAAAAGTCAGTTGTGCTCTTTACTTGTTTTTATTTGCTTTTGTTATTCTCTTCGTAACTAAAATGGGCATGACCATCCCATATTCAAATAACACGAATTTATTATTAAATTTTTAAATAATAATTATTTAATTTAAATTAATTAAAAAACTTAAATAAAAATAAAAATCTCTTAGATAATTTTAGAAAAAAAAATGGCTTAAAGAAAGAAAATAAATTTAATGTGAGGTCTACTTTGTAAAACATGTTCTTGTCCATCCTGGTGTCACTAACTTTGAATCCACAGAATATTTGCATTCGACTTTTCCTTCTTAACGAGAGGGTGCGCATGAGGATACATTCAAACAACAGATAGAAATGATAACTAAGAAAACAAGGTTTGAAAGAAAAAGAAGAACAAGATATTAGATTAATAGAAAGCAAATTTATCTCTAAAATTTTTTAATTAAATGTGTTGAGTTTTATTATTTATTGTTCTTCATTTTTAATAAAGGTTAGTCTTATATTTATTTTCAATAAGTATGAAAATTATATCCGAGTGAAAATTACTAAATTAAAATAAATTACACGTTGATTAGAACAGTCTAATTAATTTTTCACTGTTTTCAGTATTTGCACCATATACGACAACAGTGATGCATCTTAGTTTGTCCTTAAAATCAATAAAAATAGTACTACTCATATTCTATGAGGTCTTGAAAATTTATTTCTTTCAATAACTTATTTTAAAATAATTTTCATTTATTGAGCTATTAATAAATATCATATAAAATTTTATATTAATATGACTTTTTAATATTTAATATAAGTGAATATTTTATTTATAATTGAATTTTTTTTAATCCATTAAAATAAGATGATGTGATGAAACATAAACAATTCTAAAATTTTATAAAATAATTAAGAGAAAATATTTTAATTTTATGAGTTTGCTCTTACTTTTCCCATCCAATAAGTGATTGACATACACTGAATTATTTTGTAAAACTTTTTAAATGGTTTTCCTAATATGAAACTCTGTGTCATCACTTGGTTTTTTTTTTTAAAAAAAAAATAAAATGATTTCTTCTTCTTATTTGGTTGCTGGAACTATTTGCTATCATATTGAGAGAGAGAGAAGATGCTTTATAATTACTGTAGATTTGGCCCAATATCCAGTAAGTACTATTCAACCTCTTAACTCTTTCATGGACAAATCTTTCCAGCATTTGCATTAGGCCTACTAGTTTGTGTTTTGACACTTTTAGAGGTTGACCTTGAAGAAGCTAATATGCTATCACATTACACCCATTAGCTTAATGAAACCAGCTTAGTAAAGGAAATATATATATATATATATATATATATAGTAGCTGAAAATGTTATTGAATAAAATATAGTAAAACTTATGGCATGAATCTGATAAGAGATTACATGGATAAATCAATTATTATGTTGTAAAAATAAATCAAAACCAAATCTTGCAAATCTTTATTGCATCTCATGATTCATCAATAATCGTGTTTCATTAATTAAAAGCAAATCTCGGAAAGCATAATTAAATTCTTCATACATTGAATATATCAAACGTGACATGGCATTATTGTCATGCATGCATCAAACTTGTATCTAGCTAGGAAATTAATTATTTCTTAACATAGCTAGAGAAAACAAATTTTCGTTTCAAAATTTTTTTTTTTAAAAAAATATTTCGTTCCAAATTAAGATAATGGAATTTCAGTTCAGTTCCTCTTGTAAGCAGCATATTCCTCGTTATTATGCGGTTATTCTATTTGCTTCAAGCGATTGTTATGTTCAAAAGTTAAAAACAATAACCATATAATAAAGGGGTATTTTGAGTTGAATATTGATTGATTTAAATTTGTGTTAAGTAAGATTGTATTTGTGGCAAATTTTTTTACCAAACTTTTAACGACTTCGAATTAGAATTTTTTTTTATTAAACTAAGACAATCTTATTAATTAATTTACATGTTTAGTGGTAGATGTGTTCAGTTTAAGTGATGAGTGGTTATTATGTTTTTATATGTGATTACTTATATTACACTAAAGAACATTTTAAATTAATATAAAAAAAAAATTTCAGACCAAAATTAAACCAAATTAAAATTCTTCTGTGGAATCAAATAATATTTGTTTCACTAACTTGAAAAAATCAAACAATATTTTTCTTTAAAAATTTATAATTTCCTTAGGTCCAAGCCTCCAACAGTGCCATTTGCAAACACCTCTTGATTAAATTAAGAAAGACAATGTTGAATAGTGTACTAGATAAGCTTGTACGGCCGCTCCATTAGATCATGTTAAAAATTAGCTTTATTAATTATCTGCGTGCTAGATATGGCAATGATTTTTCAATCTCATTTATGAGAAAGAAGCAGCTGATAATTATTAATGGTTACAATTTAAATTATATATTCTATTATATACTTTCAAACTCCAAAGGCTTTGTATATTACCAACTCTTAAAAGAATTTCTATTCATATTATAACTTATTTTCATGTTATTTTATAACGTTTCATATTCTGATGATGGAGCTATCAAACTATGAAACAAAACACATTTCAATTCGCCAAAAAAAAAAAATTGATCTTATAAGAATAATAATTGTATATATCCTATAAAAAAATATGAGTTTAAATTTTATTAGTAATGTGAATATTTTATTGAGAGATAATGAATTCTAAAGTCTACTTTAACTTAACAATCTCTTAAAAACTCATTTTGATTCTAAGATTTTTATTCTTTGTATTAAATGAGCCATAAAATTTTAAAATAGTATTATATGTACACTTATTTTTTTATATATTTTTTTAATTTTTATATCTTTTATTTTATAATTTTATCTATGTAAATAATTACAAAATATGAGATGTAAAGAATGATGTAAAATAATGCGTGTGAACGTACCATTTCTCAAAAATTTATGACAAGTGGCTGCTATTTTGTGGCACAGGGAGAGAAGGATATTCTTGCCTTCTTAGCTAAGTTCCAAACAGGTTTTATTCTCAAAGGATCAAAGGAAATCTAGGTGTGAACTTAGAAAAGAAAAAGTGCGGTGAAGATTAACTCTGAGGAATATTAATAGAAAGTTAAGGTCTTTTTTTAGATAAAAGTTTAGGATAAAAAGGGATTTATTTCAAGGGGAGAGCAAACCACTTAAGTCATGACTGGGGAAGTCTTACAAATTACCCCAATAAGGTCGTTACTGATATATACGAATATTATATTTGTAATAATTTAATAGAAAAATAACACAATAATGAATGACGAAGCTTAAACAAATATTTTAATTAAAGAGGTCAAAGTAATTAAGCAATATAGTCAAATATATTAAGGGACCAAATACATTATAATTTTGTTTGAGGGTGTAATACATATATCTATTCATTTTTTAGGGGCCATAGCTTAAGCTCAAGCTCAGCCTCTTACTATTTTTACCAAATAAAGAATTTTATTTAAATTTTAACCATTTAATAAACACACATAAAAGTAAGCTTTACACATATGAACTTGTTCACAAAATAGAGTCATTATTTTTCTAGAAGAGTAATTTCACACTAACTAAGTACTCACCAACCAAGAGAGAATGAATATATTAGAGACTTGGTTATTAAATAATTAAAATAATATAATTTCAAAAATTAAGTTTTGATATTTTCATATTTTAATGTAAATTCAGTTATTTTTTTAAATATATTTAGCTGATATTAAAAAATTTACGTCTTTATATTATTTTAAAAAAATCACATTATAAAAATGTGGCTGGATTTGTGAATTTGCCACATGTAAGTGACTTGATGATGGATGTGATTATAGTAAGCACCTATGAGTTTGAATTAAATGAATTAATTAAACACCAAAATCAGATGAGATACAAATATGGATAGATAGAAGTAAAGTGATATTATTTAGTGTGGAGGGGCTACGTACTATAGAATCAGATGAGGAAAGGGAAAACCGCGTGGACAGCCAAGCTTATTAATGTCACTTGTCTACATGGCGGCCTTTCCGTATGTATTACGTGTGATTATCATCACATAACACGTGACAGAGAGAGGGCGCGCGCTTCTTAATTTAATACATGCCAGAGGATTAAACATTAGATTTGGATGGTCTGCTGTCGGTTCACAATCCTGTAATCGGTTACAGACCGGTACATTTTTGTTGATTGTACAGTCAACACAAATTGAACGGTCTGTAGCTGACTGCACACATTTAATTATTGCAAACGATTCAATTTCTTAAACAGTTACTATTTTTCATTAGTGAAGAGTCGGAGAAACTTTTTTTAATAATTAGTTAATATATATTAAAATAATATAATATAATTAACTAATTACTATCTATAGAACAAGGTTTAAAATAGAATAGAAAACAAAAGAAGATGTTATTCTGTTAAAGAGTTAAATTAAAATGACGAGAAATTAGGATAATTGGATGCCCCCAACTTACTTTAATACCTTTATAAATCAAAAACTATCCTTCTATTTATAAAGTTCGATGAGTTCCATATGTTTGTGTTTTCATTTCTATTTCTTATTTTCATTTCCTGTCTTCATTTGCTGAAGTGTGTTTTCATTTTTATATTTTTATTTCTTGAAAATATGTTTCTCTGTTTTTATTTTTATTTGTTTCATAATTATTTAGTGTCTAACAATTATTTTTTATGAATTTCATTGAGCTACTAATTATTTTTTGTTAAAAAATAAATAATTTTTTTTAAAATTAATAAAATCGTTATTGGTCATTTCTAGAAACATTGAATTTTTTTTTTTATTTTCAGTTTTCAACTCATTTTAAGAAATATTTTTAGTGAAAATATTTTCAATTTACTAACCAAAAATGTTTTCAAGCCCGATTTTCATTTTCACTAGACATGAAAATAGAAAATAGCAAAACAAACACGCTCATTCATTTTCTTTCTTATTTGCTCTCAATTTTTTGAAGCAAACAAGGGGAGGAGAAGGATTGAGTCATGAAGTGACTAAATTGTCCTCCACACTTTGTGTCTTTCACTTGTAAGAGAAACTCTAGTGGTTGTTCTTATTTTACTTTTTCTTATAAGAACTAAGGCTTGTAAAGAACTAATTACTAGAGCATGATGATATGGCACTTTTATATAAGAAATCTTCCTGTATAAGCACATCTACTTTTTTTAAAAAATAAAATAAAATAAACCCTAGTGTAATGCTTTGTCTTAGATAAATAACTTATGGAATTAATTTAAAAATTACAAAATAAAATTTTAAAGTTTGATAAAGTATAATAAGATGATGTGTTAAGGCGGGATTTATAAAAATTACTTAAAAACTCATGGTTAAGTTTACCATTAAAAATGGCCTAAGGTTCTAATGGAATATATTAGTTTTATTTCCTCTCCTTTTCTCTCCCCTTACAAACCAAAAAACCGGGAGTCCTCTCGCCTCGCCTCCCCTCTCTTACTTTTAAATCAATGTTTCAAAAATCAAATTCAACAAAGAATTGGAGAGGAGATTAATTCAATGTTTGATCACTTCAACCAATCCAATTGAGTAGTTTCATTATACTAATATATGTTACTAATAAAAATAATATTTTAAAAATTAAAATCTAAAATATCAAATAACATTTTTCAATAAAATATAAAATGATCACAAAAATTAATAAAAAAATAATATCACTTTTTTGCTTAATATAATAAAATAGCTTTTTTAAATACTTCTTTACAGTTTTTTTAAGGAAAAAAAAAAAAGAGTTTAACTTAATTTCATGTATTCTAACACTAGTCCAGTTTTTATCTAATTCAATATGGTCCAATTTAGATTTAAAACATGTGTAGTCTTTTATGCATTCTAAATCAACTAGGCTTCGTATTCCAATTGGTCAATCCAATTCAATTTTTTAAACCATTGCGTTGAACCAAACAATGTTGAAAGAAAAGCATTAATTTTGAACTTAAAAAGCTAATGTAAAATTTAGTTTTACTTTCAATAAATATCAGCAGTGAATTAGACTTGGTCCAAATATTATGAAGCTTGAAGAAGAGTTTTAAATTTGAATATGTTGGAAATTTCAATTATGAAATGAAATTGAGAAACAAAAGTAATATGGGGTTGGATGGGCAAAGATAAAAGAAAGCAAATGTTCTTGAATGTTGACCTCTTCAAAATGGAAAAACAATATATTCCACACACATGCACACACGTACAACCCATTTTTCTTTGGGAAACACAACACACCGCGTTGTTTTTTTCATTCTCAGAAGCGCGTTGACAGTGATCTGCTTGTACTTATCAAAATAGTACAGGAAATAAATTAAGAAAAGAAAAAAGTGATTCTAAATAAGCACTTCTCTCTCGTCTTGTGCAAGCAAACCAGCGTGGTCCTTGGAATTGGGTGGGCCGTGGAGTTGAAATTTGAAGGCAAACAAAATTGTTTGAAACTGAGCACACATTTACACACCTCCCCATGCTCTATACTCCATGCCCTCTCTTCTCTCTTTGAATTAAATGCCTTCTGTCTCCTAAACCTCAAACCCTTCCAGCTGTCTCAATTTTCTCTTCATTATAAAATTCAAATAAAAAACAGTAAATCTTTTTGCCCCACCCCTCTCTGTTATCGTGTAGATTGAGATCAAGGGTCACACTTTGATTCTTTCTTCCATAATAAAGCCATATATGTTACACCAAAGTACACTCATAAGCTTAATTTGACTCTTTAATATTAAATTGGAATTCAAAAAGAAATCCCACCTCTCACTGAAGTTCTACATAAACCCCAGCTAAGATTGAGCTATACTCAACACATTATTCCCTCTCTCTCTTCTATCTTTCTCTATCTATCTTTGTTTTTGTCTCTCTTTCTCTGTGTTCTTCTCTGTCTCTGTCCCTATCTCTATCTCCTTTCTGGTTAAGCGTTCACAAGTACGTAGCCATGGCAGATTTTCTCAGTGAAGAGCAGATTGTTGAGTTCAAAGAAGCCTTTTGTTTGTTTGACAAAGATGGAGATGGTGAGCAAGGTTTCTCCTTTTTGCATTATCTGCGATTTTTATCAAATGGGTCTCGGTTTTTTCATTCGATTCTTCTACGTCTCTGCATTTTCTATGATTTTTCTGATATGGGTCCCCATTTTTTTCCTTAAATTCTTCAATGATGATGCTAATTTCTGTTAGAATTCTCATTATAATATATTTGAATCTTTGATAGGCTGCATTACTGTGGAAGAACTGGCCACTGTAATAAGGTCATTGGATCAGAACCCAACAGAGGAAGAGCTTCAGGATATGATAAACGAAGTGGATGCTGATGGCAATGGCACCATAGAATTTGCTGAGTTTCTGAACTTGATGGCCAAGAAAATGAAGGTAAATTATGTTCTTTGTTTTGTTCTTGTTAGCTAATGGTGCATTTCTTGGCAATGCTTCATGAGACTGATGCTTCGTTACCAGAGAGAACCTCAACAAGTTCTGTGTTTTTTTTTCCCCTCATTCAGGAGACTGATGCAGAGGAGGAGCTTAAAGAGGCTTTCAAAGTTTTTGACAAAGATCAAAATGGCTACATATCTGCTAATGAGGTAACAATTTGCATTTCTTTTGCCTAAATTTTATTAATTGTTTGATGTCATTGTCAGTAAATTATTAATAACAATTTCTAAAGACTTTCTGACAAGTTTGACAATGAGAAAGTTTCTTCAAATGTGTTCAAAATATGTGTGAGCCACCTTGTTTACAACTCATAGCCTCTCTTTCAAATTTTCTTTCCACACAATTACTCCCTTCTAAAGAGATTGATCTATGCTCGAGAATAATTATCGGCAAATATCTCTTAAAAAAAAAAAAAAAATCTTACAACTCATAACTCTTTCAACTTAAAAAAATCTTAAAAGTTCAATTTAATTGTTATTAAACTAATATTTAATAATTTAGTTTTTTTGCTAAATATACTTTTTTAATCATTTATTACTTAGTAGATAAATAATATATATCAACTTTGACAAATATATTTTAAGTAATATTATTTTTAATTGTTCTAAGCAAATGATTTAAATTTAATTCTCATCTTAATGATTCAATTAGAAATTTCCAATTTCTTAGAAATATGCCCAAAGAATTAGTAGAAATATGTAATTTATGGTGTGGCTCTTTGAAGTTGCGATGTATATTGATATTTATTTATATAATATGGTTTTTATGTATGAAAGCATGGATTCTCACATGTCTCCATAAATATTTCATTTATTTTGGATAGATTTTTATAATATTATTTTTAGTTTGGATAATAAATATGGACGTCTAGGACAGTACTTTGTACGTTTCCGCATACAATGAATTGTTAGCTGTTAGACGCATCACTCTTCCAAGAGAATCTCGCTTCTCCATTTCACTCTCTATTTTATTTTATTTTTTTGATAACTGTATCTCTCTACTAATATACGCCGTATTTAACTATGTATAAATTAGAGATGACAATGAGAAAATTGAATTCTTACAGGAAATCGGGACCTGCAGGTCTTCATAGGAAATTTTTAAAAATATTTAATATTTTAATTAAATAAATTTAATTTAATATAAAATAAAATAATTTATAAAATTACAAGAGTACTCTATTATATATATAATTTTAAAATAAAAGGTATTTTATATTTTTATTAATTCTGTAATTTCTTCAGTATAATTTCTGTCTCGTCCTTGAAATTTTTTTTTAAAAAAATCGTCTCCCATTCTTGCCCCTACCCCTGCGCAAAAAAATTTCTTCCTAATTGTCGCCTCAAGTGAGGAATCCTTGTTGGGTTCCAACCCATTGCCATCCCTAGTATAAATATACATGAAAAATACGTATGCTAATGTATAGAACTGTTTCTTTCTAAGCAGCTGAGGCACGTAATGATAAACCTTGGTGAGAAACTAACAGATGAAGAGGTGGAACAGATGATCAAAGAAGCTGATTTGGACGGTGATGGGCAAGTGAATTATGATGAATTTGTCAAGATGATGATGACCATTGGATGAAAATCTCAACCCTAGTTAATTGAGATTCCTCAGAAGATTTCTTATTCAAATTCATTTGTTTCTCAAATCATTTCCTTTACTAAAAAATAAGGGTTATTATTGTTCCATGTATTTAGTTGTAGTCCATGATGTGAATGGCCAAGCAATAGAGTGACTTCACAACTACTATTTGATTTGTTCAACTCTAAGCCTGATCACAATTTTAGCTTGTTTTAAGTTTTTATCTTCTACATGTAAAAGTAAGTATCTAAATTCAAACTTTTTGTTGCATTATTTCATAAATTATTTTATGTGATAGAAACAATCAATTTAAATTAAACTGATTTTTTATTTGAGTTTAATCATAATTTTTAAATTCCAGTCTTTAGTGCTAGATTTATGAAGGTTAATTTTTACATTAAAAAAAAAGAAATTAAATTCTATTGATCAACCAAGCTTAAACTTTTTACCCCATTGAGAGATTCTTAAATGCTTTGGAAAGAATTATCTTACTCTAGAGATTTTTAGAGAGATTATATGTAAAGAATCCATAATGTTCAAATTAGGGATGTTCTAAGAATTTTTCTTTTCTTTTTTTTTTTTTTCTTTTAAATCAAATTTCAAATGATTTTTGCAAAATTATATGCAGTTAAACATTTTGAATTTAAAACTTTAAAATTATTTTATAAAAAAATTACAAATTATTACTCATATGCTGAATAAATCTTAGATCCATACTCAAAAGAACATGGAAACCTAATTATAAAATAAACTATATATTGAGAAAACCTAGTTTCTTGCACAAAAAAATGTAATTCAAATGTTTTTATATAAAAGCAACCTCCAACCCTTTAGCTCAAGTTTTTGGACTTTGAGCCAAAGCTAGTGGTTGGTGAAGCGTCGAGAGATTGTCATTTTCTTGACTTTAGCAATGGCTGGCTGACTCATTCTTTTTCCATTGTTAAGGAGAAAGTCTTTTTCCAGTCTAGTTGTTAAAACTGACTTTGGGATTACAATATATGCCCAAAGAATACCCTACAAACAAGTCAACAACGCGTTGTAGCGTAAGGATCAAATTAAAAAACAACATCAAAGAGAAAAATAAAAGAGACATAAACACATGGTTTGAACTGTAAAAAATGAATTACCCATAATTGACTGCATCGTTCAATTGATTATGAATCGTCCGATCTATTTATTATTGCAGTTGATTATAACAATAATAAATAGATTAGACAGCTCGCAATCGACTGCACGGTATAGTCAACTGCTCCGAATCCGTTTTAACTGTATGAAGGGAGCTTGCAAGTAGCTGTCTTTTCAGTGTGCAGCCAATAAAAACAGAACACGTTAATTGTTACTTATTTTTATTTTATTTTTTTGGGTAATCCACACATTGTTAATATGTTTCTAATGGTTGTTGTGTTCATATGTGTCATTCACTAGAAGACACTTAAAATCTGACAAACCTCTTAACTGTAAGCCTTTAAGTTTTTCTTTTTTTACTGTTATTTTTGGTGCACTCATTTGTTGCATGTTCTAAGAATTGTTAATTAATTAATTAATTCAACTATAGGTTTATATTATAAATGTAAATATTTTGTTTTGTTACTCAACATCATCAGAGGGAGATAATCAAACTCGGATTAGATCATCAAGGCAACACACGGGTCTAAAAGCAATAGGCAACTGATTCTTGCACCCTCTATACATTTTTGGAATTATATTTCTAGAAGTATAAAGTAGGTGCAAATATTAAAAACCATGATGGTGCAGAAATTAATCCTCAACAGATACATCAGTATTGAAGAGTGTCTTGACAAATGCGAGGATATGTTAGATATAATCAAAGAATTTTTCGAATAAGAGAGCTATTAATGTCCCAGAATGATGGTTAAATAAAAATAATGTTGCTTTGCTATATATATATATATATATGCATGAATAATATATATAGGGGAGCACATAAAAAGCAAACATTTCCACTTCTTATCCCTTTGAAGAATCTTGTTAAGCATTCAATTTATTCTTAATGCCAAGTACAACACCTTGTTTGAGAAAAAGTTGTGAAAATTCTTCTGAATTTACGGTGCTCCATCCAAATATAGGATTCTTCTGCATTTATAGAAAGATATCTAATGATTGACAAGCCAATTGTACCTAATCTAAATTTTTGTAAAATGTTTAACGAATTTAAAAGTTATCTATTTACCTATTGTATTGACCCGTTAAGTCAATTCAAATCGGCCATTGATTGATAAAGTTGAATTTAATTCCAATGTAACACTCAAATGAAAATTTGATTTCCATGTAGTATAATTTTTCCTCATCTTGCCTGTGAATCCATTTATAGGCATCAAGGCAGGTTGTGTTACGAGGAAAGGTGGCTTACTAATGACAGTTCAAAACCCAAGTATATGATGAGACATAAAATGTTGAAATATTTGGTGTACAAGCCTCTGAAATCATTGTATGATAAACAAATATACATTACAGTCAAAGGCAGAAATACTGCCTCTATTTAATCCCCAATTTTGGTCTCTCCATCTAGATGAAATCTCTCAAACAAAGAAAACGTCATGAAAGGAATCACTTCATCTTAAATTTACATAAGAACAGAAAATGAATCATCAATGCCGCAGAGCACCCACTGTTGGTTGATCTGACTATGCTGCCAAGTGAATATTTCTCCAGATCAAAACTTCAGCTTTTGAAAATCATTACACAAAAAAACCATCCCACACAAAACGAGAAAAGAATGGAGCAAACATGTGAGTAACTTGTAAAGGTTTTAATTTGTCACAGTTGCACAACACATGCAACTGCTGAAGAAAGAAGACCTGGGCCTGCGCTTCTCTTTACCTTTTGGTGAGGTAGACCTTATTTCCTTCACTGCCTTCTCTGTACCAACATGGTTAACTTCTTTCTGTGAGGTGACTAGGAGACGAGCTTCTTCATCTTCTTTCAACAGACCTAAAAATGGACTGTTAGATTTCAGGGAATAACTTCTTTCCATAGTAACTACTTTCTCCTCCACCGGCGTTTCTTCGCGCTGTAACATGCAGTGACCATTTTCAGCATGAAGGTTCGAGTTCATAATATTGAGATTAGTCTGACTTGACAAGCTTTCAATTTCGGTCTTATCCTGATTGAGCAGTGGCATGTGATCTGATTCTTCTGACCTTGCTTCAATTCGGAGGTTAAGATTGAAGCTTGGGGACTTCTGTATAAGAACAGGGACATTTGGATTATCAGAATTTGATTCAGTGCTGAGCCTTGTTATACTTTCGTTTGCTTCATAACCACAATTTGAAAATGCAGAAATGCTGGAACATGCTTCATTTGATAGGATGGCTGCTGAAGCTGATATTTCTGCTCCTTTTGATGAAGTTGCTTCTTCTATACTTTGGGAACAATCTTCTTTCTGAAATTCTTCACCATCAACTAACTGCAGATCTGGCGCTGTTAAATTTGAAGAATCAAGCTTGTCAAATGTGGTGCCAAAGGACTGGTCATTTGGTTCCTTCAAATCTGAGGTTGCCATGTCAGTGCCAGTAAAAAAAGCTTTGGTATGGTTTACATTTCCTTGTTGGTAACTATAAATATGTATGAAAGAAGCAGAAGTATCCACGGCAAGAGATTTTGGCTTATCTATAGATACTAGATTAGAGTTGCATTGCCCTGAAATTTCTCTTCCTTCAAAACTCTTCCCTCTGTCATATGAAGCTTCAGGCTTTTGGTTATTTTCTTCAATAATTGTCTTCTGAATTTGGACTCCTTCCTTATACCTGCAATCTAAAACTGTTGACCCTGTGATAAGCGGATCAACTTCAGCCCCGGGAGCTATAAAGACTTGTGAAACTGTGCTGATTTCATCTGAAGTCTTGCTGTGATTGTTCACATGCACATCAATTTTGTAGCCACTCTCCATAACTTTGGGTTCTGTGACTTGATGGGTATTGCCAATCCCAGTGCTTCTAGGAAGGAGGACTAAATTTCTTTCTTCATTAAAGTCTCCATCATACCCTCTTGTTGTATCACCTGTGATGGTGGTATCTGGTTTTTCTTTCGCTGGCTCTTCATAGCATTGACCTGGATTGTAATGGTATCCATTCTCCATTTTTGATCCACCTCTGGTAGCTTTCTTTTCAACATAAAGTACCTTGGAGTTTTTCCATTGGTCAAAATCTACTGGCATATCCACCATAGCAGATTCAGACAGCAAATTCAGGACCTCGTCAGTAATATAATTGACCCTGGCCAATAAAACAGCATTGCTTTTCTCTCCAACGTTAGCAGAATCAGACGTTATTGCTGATGTATCTCTCAAACCACCCCCAAACTCGTCTACATCGAAGCCATCAAACTTGTCCCCACATTTCTTTTCTTGGGTTTCCATTTTTTTTTCAGAAACATCATCATCATCCTTCTCACAATGAGGATACTTATCCAAAATTTCACTTCTTTGCAGCAATTCACTTCCTAGAAGTGACGGTTCAGAGCGAATATTAACCAATTCATTATGATTAGAATGCATATCTGATGATTCTTGAAGTTCTGCATCATTTGGCCTGCTCATATCATCCAATGTCAAAATCATTGTCTGCTCTTCCTCTGTTGGAACTGAAAGCAAGCAATACAGACTCCTTAAGTTTGTTTCTTAATGTTGACATCGGATAATCAAAATTCTAACTTAAGCAATTAAAACTTGATAGATTGCTAAGTTTACATTTCATGTGAAATCTATCAAACATGATGGAATAAGGCTATGAAAACACTAACAAATGGCTAACCTTGCTTGATTGAATCGTTTTGCTTCTCAAATTCTTCTGTTCTTTCCAAAAAAGGATGGGGCAAGATTTCACCATCTTGAACTCCTGCTTCAACTGACCCAGTACAATGAGAAATGTCAGCCTGTTTGACGCCAGTTGTTTCTTCCACTACAGAACAGAATGTGAAAGTTTACTATACTTCAACTAATTAAGAAACTTTAATTTAGTTGATGTAAATAATTTTGAAAGAGATTACTAACATGCTCTGCCAGAGGAATCTGTCACGTTAAGTGGATCATCAGAATCCAAGCAGGTAGCTCGTCCTGTAACATCTATTCCTTCATTAGTAGGAATTAGATTAATTTCACCTTGTTTATCATTGGCATGAGTATCTTCCTGAGATTTATGATCTTGAAGTTCTCTTGTTGCATAATCCAAAGTCAACCTTGCAGCTTTTCCCTCAACATTTTTGCCTTCATCTTTTAGATGCATTAGCTGCTCTATATTTGCATCATCTGTATCGACATCCCCTTCCAAAGAATCTTCACGCAAGCTGCTTGCCTTATTGTCAGTAGGCAGTGCTGTAGCTTTCTCCTGAACATCTTCAGCTTCAACTGTTGGATTCTTTTGATTTTCAACTCTCATATAATCTGGATCAGTATCTCCTTCCAGTGAATCTTTTTCAATTGTTGTTGTTTTTTCATCAGAAGCCAGTTCTATAGCTTCCTCCTGAGTGTCTTTGAGTTCAGCTGTAGGATACATGTGATCTTCGAATTTCACATCACCTGCACAAGTATCTCCTTCTAGTGAATCTCTTTCAAGTGTTGTTGTGTTGTCAGAAGCCCTTCCCTCAACTTCCTCTTGAACATCTTCAGCCTCAGTTGTTGCAGGTATTTGATTTTCCACTTTCAAATCACCTGCAAGAGTATCTCCTTCCAATGAATCGTTTTCAACTGCACTTGGATTTTCAGAAACCATCTCCTTAGCTTTGTCATGAACATCTTCAGTTTCCCTTGTTGGAATAAGTTGATCTTTCCCTTTTACGTCATCTTCTTGACTAACTTCTTGCAATGTATCTTTTCCAGCAACTATTGCATCATCAGATGCGGGTGCAGCTTTTAAGATGACATCTTTGGCTTCAACCGTTTCGATTGTGTGATTTTCTCCCTTGACACCATCTGCACGGATATCTTCTTGTGATGTCTGATTTTGAAGTTCCCTTGTATCACTAGAAGCCAACCCTGCAGCTTTTGTGTCAGCATCTTTGCCTTTGGCTACAGGAGTTGTCTGACTTTCATCCTTCCCATTATATGCATGAAAATCTTCATTGAAGGCTTTTTTCTCAGCTTCAGTTGTGTTATCTTCCTCTGCAACAGTGCAAATGATATTGAAAAATAGGGGAAAAGAAAAATAACACACACTAACTAACTTTATGCAACATTCCAATAACAAGCCCTATACCTTTGAGAGCAGATGTGTTATTATTGCCCATTTCGTTGCCCATGCTCACTTTGCCAAATCCTGCAATATAAGCAATGTATAAAGATCAGCACATAATCCTCAAACGATCGGTATGCTTCTAATAGAGAAAGATGCACAAAGGACTCCAAATTAAAAATCTCCAAAACCAGACATTCCACACTCTACCATGCTTGTGATGATGATTTTCACATGTCGCTAGATTTCAGCATCTGAGGAGAGCTTGATTTCTGTGACATTGCCAGAGTGTTTATACCTGATTAGGAAGACAACTGACACTGTATTGCTTACAACATAAGCCACATTTTCGGTCATCTGTCTACCTAATACGTGTATCACTTAAAAGAACAACATATATAAAACATCTCATTCTCTTTTTCCCATCTTACAATAGTATTATTTGACACTAATTTCTATATGATCTAAGATGATAATGTAGCCAAATAAAGTTCACTGTCGGCAAGTCCAAGTTTAATATCTTACTGATCAATGATTTGCCCATATGATGATGGTTTTATAATTTTCTTTAATTATTCTTGCCCCAAAACTAGGCATCCTTGGGCTAATCTATGCTGGTATATAACACAACCTTTCTGTCAGACATTTCTACAAGTACCTTGCAGACATGGGAGAGAAAAGTTGGGAAGAATTATTACCTTTTTCTGTGCTGCCTAGTATTTGTGCTTTTTGGGAATATATATTCAATCTGAAGTGGCATTCCATGTGTTTCCCTTTTTCTAAAAAGCAAAGCAGCTGAAGTTCTGGGCTGGCTGAAAGAGGCTGCCATCTTACAGAGGACCCATTGAAGCATATTTTTCATAGAGGCATAAGATACACGCCCACCAACAATTGGCCAAAATGAAGTTCACATTGCCTTCTTCTATATACTTTTCTCTTTGTTAAGAGAACTGTGCGATGGTCTTGATGAGGTTTCAAATGGTGGGTCTGAATCCTGCATTTCTTGAGAGATAGGGTGGCATGGGAAAGACATGCTTTTGGTGCTAGCCTTATTATGGATGTGCAAATTTTCTTTTGTATTCTCTACCCTCTAATGTGATAAGGGTTGAATATTTAGACCTTTTCCCAGTTCTTTTTCCTTTTTTTTAGTAACCGGAAAATAAAAGGTGGTGGGATTCTGGCATAACCTCTACTTTTCTGACAAGGAATTATCCTTGAAATGATTGTAGCAGAGTGTATCCATCTGGGCAGCTTTATTCCCAATTTCTTAATAAGCATTGCAATTAGAGATTAGTGAACAGCTTTCTTGTTCTTTGGTTATTTTATGAAGCCATTCGTCCCACTAGGGCACATTTTTTTTTTTTTTTTTGGCTAATAACGGTGGCTCAGCCCTTTGTTTAGGGATGTTAGGTTATAGATGGACAATAAATTTACTGATTCATCTAATATTTTATCTTTTATTTTATTTAATTTGTTATGATTGATTTGAATAAATAAATTTATTTATTACTTAATATTAGTTTATAATTTTTTAACAATCATAATTAACTATATAAAGTAAAGTAATAATATATAAATTTCTTTTAATAAATAAATTTCAAAATATGATCTTAAAATTTTTAGCTTAGCTCATCATACTTCCACTAAGCCTCGTTGGAAGGTTTTGATCCCGAGGTCTTCCTCAATAACATTGAAATGAATTACATGAGAATGTTGTTTTCCAAGTTAAAGCAAACAATCCTTTCCAATTTAACTCTGGAAGGGTTATACAAAATGGATCAAAGCCTTTTAACATTTCTTCACCACATATTTTTTTGCAGCCATTCAAATTCTCTTCGCCAATGCAAACATTTCAGACATGTTTTAACGTAGGAAAAAATATTAAAAAATATATAAAATGATAGGAAGGAATTCTTCACAAAGACAAATCATTAGAAATTCATGATATTTTATTTTCATTTTTCATCAACGATTATATTGATAGATTGGATTATGTATACAATAGGAAAATTTCATCTGTAAATAGAACTACAAGCTTTGACTGGTCTTTTAATAGCATTGTATGAACAGCAGCTAATTCCCACGGTTACCAGCGTCAGCAATATGCAAATACTTCATCAATTATAATGGATATATAACAAATTAGGTTTCATGTAAAAAAACAAGAACTACTTAAAAGTGGACATTAATCTCTCTAATAAGTTAACATCTTCAATTTTTCAATCCGTGGAGACTTTTGTAAACATTTTAAATATGATTTTAATTTTTAGTGTTGCAATTATTTTTACAAGCTATATGTTGAAACTATTATATCCGATGTTTAAGGTAATATAAGCGCCAATAATGACTCAATTTTAACTGTAAATATTTTTAATTAATTATTCAATTTAATCTGAAGTTTTCATTTTTGCTCATTGTCATCCAAAGCCTATTATGTTATAGTATAATCCAAATTATACTTTACAGTAAATTAATTTCCAACAGGATTCATGTAATCCAAATAAATATAACACACTAATTGCATCTTACGTGCTCATTCATATATATATGGGGAAGATGGTGTACAGTGTATTTTTTTTTTTTTTACTTTCGGTTAAACGAATATTAAACTCACAAGCATTAACGAAGACCTAGTACCAACTCCGAGGAGTTAGTTAAGTGAAACAATAAATTGCAAGTTAAAGTCTCCACTCGACTACAAAATATATATATATATATATATATATATATATATAGACATTATACTTTTGGCACATTGTCCAATTATCGACTAATAATGTTGAAGAAGAGTAATAGATAGATAGATAATCAAAGAAACACATCTAGCATATGCAATTCATTGTCCTTGCACATTGCACAAATGATCTTCACGAGCACAATGGCAAGCTTGACCAAGAGGAACATTCTTGAGACTTTTCATGCATATATTTTATGACATTTCCAGAACTGAGAATAAGATAAACATTCAAGAACACAAATACGACGAAAGTGTTCCATAACTACAGGATTGAAACAGGGTGGAGATATTGGAACATGAACATGATTATGATCAGTGGACAAGGAATTATGGGAAAAGGTAACAGAAAGGCAATGAATTTGCTCTCATAAAAGCTTGAAAATGATCAAAATCATAACCATTGATGCAGCTCTTCGCATCTTTGTTTTGCACCCAATATTCCTTCCCTTGAAGTCTAGACTATATTGGTAGATCGATGAAAGCAAAACCCTAATTAACTTGATGAAAGTTCAACACGTAAGATCATCTATAAATAAGTGGAAATTTTGAAGATACATGGCTTTTCATTTGAATATTCGTTACGTTATATATAGACTTTTGCCTATACCTTCTGGGGTGAAAAAGGGCTTTTGTGAGAAGGGTTGCTTTTGGTGTGATTATCTCTGGTTCCAATTTTTTGATATTTTTTTTAACAAATTAAAGTTTCTGAGTCTCTAAATGATTCAGAATGGAAACTTCAATCCAAAAGTTTTTGAACAAATAAGGTTTCTACGGTGTTCTAAGGTTTGACTGGATCAAAAACAACTCCAAATGATATATATGCATCTAAAATATTCTCAGCTTGGGTTTTTTGCTCTTTTTTTTTTTTTTTTTTTGGTTATGAAACACATGAGAAAACCAAAAAGTAAACTCCTAATGGTAAAGCTACTTGGATACAATATATCAGCCAACAAAGAGTTGCACCTACATGGTGGGTTAAAGTAATCAACTAAAATATCGCTAATAATTAATCCCCACTGCAACCAGAAATCCACCAACAAGTATGGGCTTAATAGATGAAGTGATTTTTAAAAAGAAAAAAGAAATCTTTGGTTCATATTATGCTAATTGTTGGGCTCAATAGTCAATTACAATTAATGATTTAATTTTTTGTTCAAAAGATTGTTATAAACAACGACTATTTCGTAGAAACGAAGCTTCTGATTATAGTGACTGATCTTTTGGTCGTTTAATGTGAACAAAGAGGTGAAGTTTTTGTCCTAGTTAATTAAGTTAATGTCATTCTCTTACTATATCTTCCTGAATTTCTCAATTCAAATTCATTTTTTTTTTAAAAAAAGTTGGATTTCCATATTTGATTTAATATGTTTCTACAATATTCAGCCTTTGCCAAAGTCTTCTTGATTATAAAATTTGACTTTGGCATTAAAGAAATAAATAGGACACTTACCCTGCAGCAGCCTTTTCTCAAGAAAACCCCACTAATTAGCAAATAGAAATCTGGATTTGGTTTGTCGATGGATACATCTTACCTATGTTTTCAAATCTGGATCAATTATCCCTAAAACTAGACATAGAACCACTTCGGGTTACTCTATTAGACCATTCCTACATATGAACTAGTCAAATATGGGATGATCTGATCATATTTTAAGATATTTTTTAAAAAAAACTTTCTCGACAATTGTACAAATGAATTGGTGAATTGGTGACGTTCCTAAATCAATGCTCGGTCTAGGTTTTAAAACATTGTATCTTACAATCAAACAGGTAATAAAGTTACATGTCCCCTTTCCTTCCACCATAAGGCAATTTTCTAACAAATCAGTGGAAGTAACTTGAGGGTTTCTTTTGTACTTTCCGACGACGGTAGACCAAAGATCATAACTTTTCACTCGGAAAGTAAAGCCAAGCCATGAATATGAAACCATGCATGCACCTTTCTTCATCTTTCTTTTCCTCACTGATTTGGAAAAGTTGCCATTCTTATCTTAAGAACCTGTTAGAGTAACCATTTTCCACGTCTAAAGTGTATCTTAAAAGGTTCTTTGAGACATTTCATATCAAACGCTTTAGCTTTATGGAACCAGTGTGCTTGCTTCCTTTAGTTCCTTTAGAACTTCAATCCAAAGTAGAGTGAGCAAGTAATGTAAATTAACTTGATGAAAGTTCAGCATATAAGGTCATCTATAAATAAGTCGATATTTTTAAGATATATGTATGGTTTTTCATTTAAATATTTGTTACGCTATACATGCTATATTGTATATAGAGACTTTTGCTTATAGCTTCTAGGATGAGAAGGACTATTGTGGGAAGGTTAGCTTTTGTGTGATCATCTGGTTCCAATTTTTTTTTTTTTTTTTTGAACAAATTAAAGTTTCCGAGTCACTCAATGATTCAGAATGGAAACTTTAATCCAAACGCTTTTGAACAAAATTAAATTTCTACAATATTCTAAGGTATGATTGGATGACCTATAACCTAATCCAAACGTTTGATTGGATCAAAAACAACTTCAAATGATATATATGCATCTAAAATATTATAAGGTTGGGTTTTTTTTTTGTTATGAAACACATGAAGAAAACAAAAAAGTAAACTCCTACAGTAAAGCTTCTTGGACACAATTAGCCAACAAAGAGTTGCATCATACATGGTTAAAGCAATTAACTAAAATATTGGCAATAATCCCCACAGCAACCAGAAATCCACCAACAAGGATGGGCTCAACAGATGCCTTGATTAAAAATAAAATCTTTGGTTTATGTTATATATGCTGATTGTTGGCGTTAGCACAACATAAGTAGCTCCTAATTTTTTTTTTAATTGCTTCTCTATTGAGATGTTTTATCTCAACTATATTCGCAAAACTAACTTAAAACTCTAATTAAACTAGAATAATATTGGTAAAGATGTTTGTTTATGATAGTTAATCTCTGCTCATTATCAAATTGAAAAGTAGAAGCAAATGTGTTGTCGTCCACTCTCTTTTCAGTATGCCTTACGCTTGGTTATCTTTCATTTCTGTACTTTTGACTAAACATGACCTTTCGTGTTACATAGTTACGATGGCTTCGATTTTACAGAGCTATTTTCTGTAGCCTCATCTGCGACTTTGTAAACAGTACCAGACCACCAGCTAACCTGTTCAGTAATCAGTGCAGCCCAGCTTCATTTATTTATTTTTATTTTTATTTTTAAGCTAGTACTTAATTCAAAAGTAATAAAATCATATTGATCAAGTGAGCCCACGTACATTGATTTGTAGGGCTGGGCATGAGCTGAAAAATTATGCCTGATTTTTCTTCAACCATTTATAAAGATGAATAGAACTATACTGATTGGCGTATTTCTGTGCATGGCTTAAGCATCCTCATCAAAATTTAATTCATATGTAGTACAAGGATTGAATATTCAATAACGTTTATAGATAAGTTAATTACAATTAATGATTTAATTTTTTGTTCAAAAGTTTGTTATAAACAACGACTATTTCTTAGAAACGAAACTTCTGATTATAGTGACTGATTTTTTTGGTAATTTGATGTGAACAAAGAGGGGAAGTTTTCTATCTAGCGTCTAACTAAGTTAATGCCATTCTCTTATATCTTCCTGAATTTCTCAATTCAAATTCAATTTTTTTAATGGATTTCCATATTTGATTTGATATGTTTCTATATTATGCATGCATTCATTCCTTTGCCAAAGTCTTTTGCCCGTAACAGCTATTATTTAACATTCAAGTGTGACTTTGGTATTAAAGAAATAAATATGAAACTTACCCTGCAGCAGCCTTTTCTCAAGAAAACACCATTAATTAGCAAATATAAATCTGGATTTGGCTTGTCGAGGGATACATCTTACCCATGTTTTAAAATCTGGATCAATTAACCCTAAAACTAGACATAAAACCAGTTTAAGTCTATTATAACCATTTCTACATATGAACTGGTAAAACCCTAGTCAACATATGGGATGACCTGATCAGTACTTGGTCATATTTTTAATTTTAAATATTTTTAGTAAATTTCTTGGCAATTGAAGGAAGAAACCAGTAAACTGATAACCCTTCTAAATCAACAATTCTCGGTTAGGGTTTTAAAACATTGTATCTTACAAGGCAATAAAGTTAGATTCTCCTTCCTAGTAGTTGCTCTCATTTATCATGACTTGGAAGCTTTCATAGATTTTAGTAGTCTCACTACCTTTCTTTTCTCCATCTTTGCTTCAAGAATATTTTGGAACTTGTCTTCGTATACATTGTTCATGGAATCAAGTGATTCCAATCTCAAATTTACGTCAATTGGTATACACGCTTTAAAATTTATGAAATCACGTGGGAGAATATTGTTTAAATAAAATATTCTGTCCTATTATGTGTTAAATTTTATATCATTGTATTATTAAAATTGGTCAAAAATTAATAAAATAATATTACAAATTAATTATTTAATTTTTTATAACTAATCTCGATCCAATAGCAGAAGATTTATCGTATGCACACTGGATTTTGTCCCCTTACCTTCCACCCTAAGGCAATTTTCTAAATAATGAGTGGAAGTAACTTTGAGGGTTTTTTTGGTACTTTCCGACAACGTAAGACCTAAGATCGTAACTTGTCCCCATACCTTCAACCCTAAGGCCAAGCCACGCAGGATGAAACCATGCATACACCTTTCTTGATCTCTTTTCTTCCCATTGATTTGGAAAAGGTGCCATTCTTGAGAGTCTATTTAGAGTAACCATTTTCCACTTCTTAAGTGTATCTTAAAAGGTTCTTTGAGACATTTCATCAAACGCTTTAGCATTATAGAACCAGTGTGCTAGCTTCCATAGTTTCTTTAGAACTCCATCCAAAGTAGAGTGAACAAGTATATATTTACCAATCATCAGAAGATTTTTGAGACATTATATACATAGGGTATCTACTTACTGCAAAATAAGACTTATTATACTTACTCTTTTCAATAACTTTTTATAAAAAAAAAAGAAGTTTATATTCATGTAATTGAATTAAAATGTCTCACGTAACAGATCATACTCATAAATTTTACAAAATTTCAAAGATATTTCATATAAATAAATGAGAATATTTGAAGCTATACGTAACAGTAATCAATTATATTAAATATTTAATAATTTTTAATTTTTATAAAATTTGATATGAATAATCAAATATACAATAGAAGATGATTTAATGATCAGCTCAATAAAAATTGTCTTATTAAAAGAAATAAGTATTCAAGTCTTATTCATTAAGTAAGTCCTCTATTATAAAATCATGTATGCTTTTCAATTTTCGTTTATTTTAGAATGTTCCTAGAAGTAGCTAAAGAAAAGCAAGAGAGGAACTTTTTCCTATCATCGTTGTTATTGGGATAATATTTCGTTGCCTATTTCAAAATTTGTAATTAATTATCACTTTATTTAAATATAAATTTAATTAATAATGTATCATAATTTTAAATTTTATTTTTTTAATTAAAAAAATGTTATGATAAAATATAAAATAAAGTATGAAATAAAAGATATATATTTTCGCTTATCAAGATTGTGAGAGTGAAAAGTTTGCGCCCACTTCTTATTAATATCAAGAGTGACAAACAATAATAATATATGAACACATTCAGCAAGCATTAATATATATTGTTGATTACGCGTTGGACGCAAAAGACATATTTGCTTTATGCGCGAACACAAATGATATTTCAGATGGAAAATTCTCGCACACCTTTTGGGTGGAGCTGATATAACTACAGCAAAAAGCTTAAAAGAAGTAAAATTCCTTTTTATTTATCTATATTATCATCAATCTTAAAAAAAAATATTTTTTAAACTTATTAAATTAAGTTTTTACATTGTAAAAAATTATATTAAAATTAACTTTTTAAAGTTTTATACAAAAATTAATTTTTATATAATTTTTATAATTTTCAAAAAAATTTTATTTAAGATTAACAAATATATAATATATATATATATATATATATATATATATATATATATATATATATATATATATATATATAAAAGGAATTTCTAAGAAGCTACGGCCACTTTCTCATGTTAGGTACAACAGAAAAAAGAAAACAAAATGAAAGGAATGTCGCTAAGAATCAGATTCCAATTTTGTGGGAAACATTTGGAGCTTGTTTACTTTAGCTGTTTTGTTTTCACTATATAAGAAATTGAAAATGAGGCTTCAAAACCTATTTGGTTAAGTAAACAAGAAATATTTATTATTGAATATATTTTCTAAAATGTACTGAAAACAGATGAAAAAAGAAATTATTACTTTTCGTGTTCTTAAAAAATGGCAAGGGACGATTTTATAAATTTTTTTTTTTTAACAAGAAATGACTATTGCTTCAATAAAATTTATTGAAGATGATTGTTAAATATTAAAAAACAGGAAAATAATTGAAAATGAAAAATAAAATATATGAAAACATTTTCTAACCAAACACCAACTACCGAATGCAATATTTCTCACCCAAGAGTGTGATTCTAATTAAGAACAAGAATTTACTCATTATGCCAACATCAATGCATATGTTTGAGGTTGCATTTTAGTAAGTTCTACACGTTAAAAGAAGAAGAAGAAACAAAGGCAATGAAACTGTGAAAGGTTCCATGTACATACGATGGAACTAAGGATATGTTTGGTAGAATCAAAAAGGTAAATTTTAATTATAATTTTGTTTGATGTGCTTAGTAATTTGTTTATGCTTTCTGATGAGGAAATTAAGGCATTTTTTATTTTGACAAAGAAAGACCAAACAAATCATATGAATGACGAAAGCCCTTATTCATCATCCATTAACATTATTCCTTCCACAGATTTGGTAAAGATGAAATTGACACCACTTATTCTTCATCAAATGGTTTCTTCATGGACCATTCCTTGTGTTTATTACACGATTCAAAGTGGTAGAGCATATACCACTCAGCTTTCCAAGAAGTTTACAATTTCTTTTTTTGTAATTCACGTCAAGAAATTTGTTAATCTTTCAAACAGAGACTAAGTATAAATTCCATGGTTTCTTTTAGTATTAATGAAGATACACGGCTTCCAATTTTCTTTCACTTACGAAATGACCCTGGAATAAAGTAGCAAGATGAAAAATCTTTTCTATCTTCAGAATAGAAATATCATTTAACGAGATATTGATACGATGAAAAATAAGTTAAGTATGAAAACGTTTTAAGTTTTGTTTTGAGAAATTCATCATATATTATTTTTATTTTATATATAAATTAGTATTATAGTAAAAATATTTTTGATATAAAAATTAAAAAAAAATAAAGCTTGATACCCAAAAAAAATTAAAAAGTTCAAAGGAAAAGAAAGAACTTTATCTATGTAACTACTCCATCATAAGGGTTAGATAACTTGAGTGTTAAGGTTTTTCCGGCTTTTGTTTCGTAAATTTCCTTCTTCTCTCCGAGATTTGGCAGAAACTTATGGTCTTTCTTATTTCTTTTTGTATTTACTAAGGCAGCGTTTTCTTTAAGACCAATTGAAGAATCATGACTTTCTATAATTGTGAATTTTAAGAAATCAACTTTTGGTCATCAACCATCTATATTTCCCTATGAACTGAAAAAAGAAATGTGACTATTCTCAGAAATGGAGTTAATTAAAATTATCCATACGCAGTCAAAGGAACAAGAGTTTCAATAAAGCTGCCAGATGAATTGAGTAGGAAGTTACAAGAATCCAAGAACACATTCAAACTTTGTGCAGTTCAATTTCTATATATATACCTTTCACACTTATTCCTTTCAATAATTTCTTATAGAACATAAATTTCTTAGATTCAATCATTAAATTATTTTATCTTGTATTGTAGATCACACTCATGTAATTTTATAAAATTTTAGCATTAATTAATACTTTATCATATTACTTTATTTTAACAAATAATAAAATTTTAAATTATAAATAAAAATATTTACTTATATTAAATATTTAGTAATTTTATATTTATATAAAATGTGACATAAATAATTAATATCACACGTGATTTAATAATTGGCTTTGTAAAAATTATCTTTTACAAAAAGTTATCAAACATAATAAATATTCAAATCTTACTCGTAACAATAATGAGATCCTTCCAATATATATATATATATCCAAGCTAGTGGATATGAAAGGTTGGAAGATACACAGAACGGAGCTTCTTTTTTTTTTCTTTTTGGTGGACCTGGTGGTGTTTATATACAAGGAGCATGCTTTTATATTTAATCATTATGTAAGTATATGATGAAAAGATATATATATCATGTTATAAATATAAAGCTCTGAAAACCCATTAAAGTTCTACTTGTAAATAAATTGAGTTCCAACTAAACATCACTCGTATGTGGAAAATTTCCTATATGCTGAAAAATTACTAACCTAAATTAACTTGGTATTTCCTAAGCAAATTGTTCTCTACTTTGTCTCAAGTCTTGTCCTATAAGACAGCGATTGATTCCATAAAACAGAATTTGAGACAAAGTATGAAATACAAAATATTATCCCAATCAAGTCTTATGTTTCATCATATATCAGTTGATGAACTAATGTGAAGGAAGAGGGTGGCATGCATCTTCCTATGAAATTGGCAACATCTTCCCTGAGCTGCAGTAATCAATTTATGTACCATTGAATTTAAATGTTCATTTTGTTTATTCATTTACAATTTCCTTGTATTGTTGAATTAAAGTTTGAACAAAAACCAGAGATAGAGATCAGTATTGTTAGTCCACAGAATAAATTTCATTGTTACATCTCCTAAATTTTGAGTATATGAGAAACCATGGGTCAGTCTTTTCTTTTCTTGTTTTCCAATTCTCAGATTGTGTTCTTTTCTGCGGAAGTGTCAAACATATTAAGTTATAAACATTATATTTCACGCCAAGAGTTTGAGAAATAAAAGACTATTATGAATAGAGATAGCTAAAACAAAAACTTCTATAGCCATATAGAGAATAAAACAAAAGTATGATCTTAGATCAATTCATATATATTAACATAAATTTATAAAAGTAGTTCAGACTTTAGACAAAGATTATTTTCTTACTTTTTCGATTAAATTAAAATTTTAACCAAAAATATTAATGAATTTTTGTGTATTAGTCATTTAACACATTTTTTTTATGTTAAATTAGTTGTTGACAATTATATATAAATATGTAACGAGAATTTTTATTGGTGCTGGAGCTGGAATTGCATGCTAAGCCAATTAATACATTGTTTGGCTCCTATATAAATTTATAAATGTCGACAACAAAAAATGATAGTTAAGAGACTCAGAGATATGTATGAACAACGTTAGCCAGCATATGAATCATGCATTAATATATTTACCCTCCACTCCTGCAAACCGACATGCCTACATATCTGAATTGTTCAACTGTTCTTGCAGTAATCTGCCGCATTTTTGTCAAAAAATTCACACTTAACAAGATTCAATTTTTTTTAGAGAATATTTACTGAACAATAAATGAATGACCCGTGTAAACGGTGATAAATAAATCTTCGAAGAGCTTAGCAGTAAGCATTAAAACTCATGAGTTTAGCTATTAGATTCATATATGTAATCTTTCTTCTTTCTGAGAAATATATGTAATCTTTATCGCTTTGTTTAAATAAAGATTAAAAAAAATAAATTAAGAATGTACTAAATATCTTAAAGTTAATACAATTGTAAATTTTCAATCATTTTAAAAAAAAATTACAAAAGAATAAATTAGTAGCATTGGATATACTCAAGCGCGTTGACCCAGCCGTCAAAAGTCAAGGACGCGGGCATTCTTGGAAACAATTTCCTCGCTACTTGGCTATCAAAACAAAGTTATTCTCCAGGGAGACCACTTTAATTCACATGACTTTACTTCGACCTTAGGAAACTGCTTTTGCATTATAAATAGATGAACATTTGATACCAATTCACAAACACCTCGCCTTTTAATTTGTTTCATTAAGGCGTTGCTTTCAGACTCTACGTACTACAACCTTATCAATTCCTCTGCACGCAACAAACTGGGTAACTCTTCCTCTGTTTCTACGTGTAACGAAGTTGGTAGCTATTCCTCTTTCATGTATACATATTACTCTGTTTTTTTCGTATAACAACGTTTGTTTGTAGCTTTCCCTCTGTTGGAACGTGTTTTTTATTCTTTTTAACTTTGTCTTGTATAAAGAAATTGGATACTTCTTTAGAGAAAAACTATGTCCGTAACTTTGCTAAAAGATTTACAAACCATTGAGACACTGCTCCTTGCTCCCAAGAACCTTAGTCTACCCAACAAAAGATGGCACTCTGCCTTTGTCACTATCTACTGTTCTAGGGCGTTCCTCCCTCGTTTCAATCTAAAGACAGTAAACAGAACAACCAACGAGAACAAAACCAAGTTGTCACCTTCTTCATCTTACTCTGTTATCAATTTGAAAACAGATCATCCATTTAGTATTGATGAAACAACCCTTACAGAGCTTGTCAAGGAGAAAAATCTAGAGAGGCTTCGAAACCTTGGAGGGGTCGATAAGGTAGCTTATGCCCTTGAAACCAGTGTTGATTATGGTATCCAAGGTGATGACGATGACATTACTCGCCGACATGTAGAGTTTGGTTCCAACACATATTCTAAACCGCCTTCAAAAGGTTTCTTTCATTTTGTTGTTGAAGCCTTTAAGGATTTGACCATCATAATCCTTTTGGTTTGCGCTGCTCTTTCTCTTGGCTTTGGCATCAAGGAAGATGGACTAAAGGAAGGCTGGTATGACGGCGGCAGCATCTTTGTTGCTGTCTTTATCGTCATTGCTTTGTCTTCCATTAGTAATTTCAGACAGAACAGACAATTTGACAAGTTATCTCGAGTAAGCAACAATATTCAAATTGAGGTTGTACGAGGTGGTCGGCGCCGACATATTTCTATATTTGATATCGTAGTTGGTGATGTCATTTGCTTAAAGATAGGTGATCAAGTTCCTGCAGATGGGTTATTCTTAGATGGCCATTCACTTCAAGTGGATGAATCAAGCATGACAGGAGAAAGTGACCATGTAGAGGTGAATGGTAAGAATCGTCCATTTTTATTCTCAGGTACCAAAGTGGCTGATGGTTATGCTAAAATGCTTGTCACCTCTGTTGGCATGAACACAACATGGGGCCAAATGATGAGTTCTATTAGCCGCGATACCAATGAACAGACTCCTCTACAAGAAAGATTGAACGGGCTTACTTCATCCATAGGAAAAGTTGGTTTAACTGTGGCTTTTCTAGTCCTTCTTGTTCTCTTGGTTCGTTACTTCACAGGTAACACAAAAGATGACAATGGCAACAAAGAATATCAAGGGAGCAAGACCAAGTTTGATGACATATTCAATGCTGTCGTGGGGATTGTGGCTGATGCTGTTACCATTGTTGTGGTTGCAATTCCAGAGGGGCTGCCATTAGCTGTGACTCTGACTCTGGCTTATTCAATGAAGAAAATGATGGCTGACCAAGCAATGGTGAGGAAGCTTGCTGCCTGTGAGACAATGGGTTCTGCTACCACCATTTGTACTGATAAGACGGGCACTCTCACGCTTAATCAGATGAAGGTGACAAAGTTTTGTCTTGGACAAGAACCTGTGGAAGAGGGTGCTTATTCATCAGTGACTCCCTTTGTTGTCGAATTAATCCGAGAAGGAGTGGCCCTCAACACAACTGGTAGTGTTTACAAATCTCAATCAGGTTCAGAACTCGAGTATTCTGGGAGTCCCACAGAGAGAGCAATTCTTTCGTGGGCAGTTTCAGAGTTAGACATGGAGATGGAGCAGGTGGTGAAAAATTCTAGTATCCTCCATGTTGAGGCCTTCAATTCAAAGAAGAAAAGGAGCGGGGTGTTAATCAGAAGAAAAGCTGACAACACAGTGCATGCACACTGGAAAGGAGCTGCAGAGATGATACTGAAGATGTGTTCAAGGTACTGTGATGCTTCTGGCAATGTAAAAGATCTTGATAACAATAACAAGATGAAACTAGAGCAAATTATTCAAGGAATGGCAGCCAGCAGCCTCCGGTGCATTGCTTTTGCACATACAGAAGTTTCAGAAGGAGAGCATCAAGATCAAGATGGAAATGCAAAGTTAAAAGAAAATTCCATGACTCTCTTGGGGATTATGGGTATTAAAGATCCATGTCGTCCCGGGGTGAAAAATGCAGTCGAAGCTTGCCAACATGCCGGTGTCAACATCAAAATGATCACTGGCGACAATGTTTTCACTGCAAAAGCCATTGCTGCTGAATGTGGTATACTCAGGCCAGGGCAGGAAACAACTGGAGCTGTGGTGGAAGGAGAGGAATTCCGCAACTACACACCAGAAGAAAGAATGGAGAAAATAGATAGAATCTGTGTTATGGCAAGGTCCTCCCCCTTTGATAAACTTCTAATGGTTCAATGTCTTAAACAGAAAGGCCATGTAGTTGCTGTCACGGGCGATGGCACAAATGATGCACCAGCATTGAAGGAAGCTGACATAGGACTCTCAATGGGGATTCAGGGAACTGAAGTGGCAAAAGAGAGCTCAGATATTGTTATCTTGGATGACAATTTTGCCTCTGTGGCCACAGTTTTAAGGTGGGGAAGATGTGTCTACAACAACATCCAAAAGTTCATTCAGTTCCAGTTAACAGTTAATGTTGCAGCACTCACGATCAACTTTGTAGCAGCAGTGTCAGCAGGAGAAGTGCCACTCACAGCAGTTCAATTATTGTGGGTAAACTTGATAATGGACACTCTGGGTGCTCTAGCTTTGGCAACAGAGAAGCCTTCCATGGAGTTGATGGACAAGCCACCAGTAGGTAGAACTGAACCTCTCATCACCAACATCATGTGGAGGAATTTATTAGCTCAGGCATTATATCAAATAGCTGTTCTATTAACCTTACAATTTGCGGGCGAATCTATCTTTGGGGTGACTTCAGAGGTAAATGACACTTTGATTTTCAACACTTTTGTTCTTTGCCAAGTGTTCAATGAGTTCAATGCAAGGAAGCTTGAGAAGAAGAATGTGTTCAAGGGCATACACAAGAACAAGCCGTTTCTGGGGATCATAGGCATAACAATTGTTCTTCAAGTGTTGATGGTTGAGTTTCTTAAGAAATTTGCTGACACAGAAAGATTGAATTGGGGGCAATGGGCAATCTGCATTGGACTAGCAGCTGTTTCTTGGCCAATTGGCTTTCTTGTAAAGTTTATACCTGTCTCAGAGAAACCATTTCTTAGCTATTTGAAGATCAATAGTTCAAAAAGATTTCCATGGAGATAAGGCATTTATGGGGTTGCATGGCATGGACCAGTTTTCAGCAGCAAAACAAGAAGATTGCTCCTATTATTGTATATTGGTAAAATAAGAAGCAATCTATATTTTAGTCTAGAGTTTTATTTCTTAACTCTTTTACATGTATACCATAGAAATGATTGTTGTAATAGTTTGTAATACATTTTTTTCATTTTTTTTTATTGACATACGAAGGCACGTGACATGTCACGCGTCAAAAACTAAGAAATTAAATAAGATGGTATTTTGTGATAATATATATAGTACATAAAGAAAGAATACTCATGAATTAAAAAATAAATAAACTTACGTGGAACCTATCCACAGTCTGGGTAATCCTGTGTGCATGCATATCAACTTCTCATAAAATTTTCATTATCCACTTTGCCGCGTCGCATTGACTGTGTCAAACACCTTTGACAAAATTAACTACCAATCACTTGCAATTTACATTTGTAGCCAAAGTCAGAAGAGAATTTGAAATAGAATTGCCAAGACAGAAGAGTAGCCAAAATCAATAAGTATTACACGTGGTTAACTTTTAAAGAATTCAATTTTAACACGACATTTCTCCAATCCACTTATTATTTGATTAATGAACGAACAAAGATGGCGAAGAGCCTTCACTGCCATTTACACTTGTAGCTAATCTTCACTTCGGGGTGGAAATATAGAAACCATGAACAGTTGTAGGACCAAGAAACAATGAAAGTTGAAACTGTCCCCGTGTCGTCATTAACGTTGGACCAGAACTTTAGTTCTCAGACATCAATAGGGCAAGCATAACCAAGCTCTTGAAGGAAAGACACAGAAACCTTGCTTAAGCTTTTTAATTGATCCAATGTTGGTAGTTTCAACTCTCATTGAAGTTGTTCAACTTGAGTCATTTTAATTCTTGAAGATTACTGATTCAGTCTTGATTCATCTTTTTGTCAGAACAAAAGTAAACAGATCAAGATATTGATTTTCTCATTGAAACATGCATCTATACTCAATAGTGAAACAACAAATAAAGTTCTTTCAGATTTTTGTTCAACTTGGGACATTTTTCTTATGATGTCCTTTTGACTTTGGAGTTTCAGGTTTTCAACAATGTGAAAATTAAGGTCGGCCAGAACACACAAACTGAAATTAACATAGAAACGATGATTTCAAACCAATACATTCCATAGCCTAAGAACATTCTGCACAACCACGATATAATACAAAGGGCTGATATGCACAATTTCACTATCAGTGGAAAAGGCAATACCGAAGCCCTACTTACAAGGAAGCATATTACATGTCTCTGTACCAGTGCCTCCCTACATTGTTCGCGTTTATTACAGATAGGGACAGAGAATCTTAGGGAAACATGGATCTTACCATGCATACAGTTTTAAGGTTTCTCCCAACCAGACAACATTATGATACAATAAATCATATCCAATCAAATCAAGCTGGAACAGCCTCGGGGACTCTGCCGTTGTCGGAGGGAACCAAGCTATCATAGTATTCAACCAGCACCTTCCAGCCACCAGGACACATAAATCCATTAGGAGGATTTTCTTTGCTCCTTTCAAGTGTTCTCATCTGTAAAAGCAAGTAAACTTTGTTCAGATACTACACATGCAAGAAAGAAATCTTATCATATTCAACATCATTCCTTTTAGAACCAAGTATTATTAAATTGCCAAGGATGTAATGTTTTATATTTTTTAATGAATGACATATGATGGGACAAGAAATGGGACACAATTGTAGGACAGTAGATGTCTGTCCATTTTAAATGGAACATACCTTGGTGCCGGATATGAAGAGGAAGTCTTGGGCCCTTGAAGGGTCAAAGAATGCCATTTTACCCTGAGTCTTGTCATATGCAGCAACCTGCAAATGAAATGAAGACGAATTATCACCATGGATATCAAAGTAGACTGGCAAGAACACGCCTCGTTACATTAGCAAGAAGGAAAACTATTCAATACCTTGAAAGGAAGAATGTTTAAGCGTTCAAGTCCAGGTACAAACAGAAAAGAATGACTAGATATAACTCGGGTAAGACAAACATGTATTCACGAAAATGGATTTGGTGCAGTCATTATCTCATGTTGTCTGTGCAATAGCTGACATGGCAAATTGTGGGACATTGGATACAGTCATTTTCTCAGCATCCAACAGCTCATAATTTGTCATGTTGACAATTACACCAAATCTAGATCCATGTATTCACTTAGTTCAAAAAGTCTTTTAAAAAAATCTAATGTGACACTTTATAACCAGTATGCAAGACCAACGTCATTCAAGTTTCAAAAATGATAGATCAACTTGATAAATACTCACTAAATTCATTGCCTTACAAAAACTGGCACAGCTAAACCCAAGCACCTCATATTTCAACAAACATGCACCAAGAGAACACCATAATGAACACATGATTCACATAAATAGCAAACCATAATGATGAACGAACTCACTAATTCTCATTCTTTAAGAATAAAGAATCGTATTTCTGGAAAATCATATTATCTAGAGTCATTGTCATCCTATGACGCTGACTACTATCTGAGTAATGTGCACTTTTGGTCATAATTATCTTTATACATGTCATATGGATAAGAAAAACTTCGTTTGCATGATAACCGAACGGATATGACTATTTGCCAATAGAACATGGTCAAACTTGATAACTTGGAGATACATTTCAAAGACAATCTGTAGTCTAGCTGGTGGGACCCTCGACCTGAAATATATAGCCCACATATCTACATATAAATCCAATATTTCTTCTACTCTAAAATCTAATTATCCATTCTTTCCCTCTGAGAAAGAGGGGAAAGTCCCAATGATAACTGATAAGGTGGCGAATTATCATCTCCATAATCACTACAATATATAATGGATCCCCAAAGAACCTCGTGACAAACTAGAAGAGATACTTGACTACCATTAACTCATCCCTGTGATAGGATTTGTGGACTCGTCAGCCCAACCATTCAATCATTTATTTTACCCACAATAGGAGCAGAAATGGGAAATATTCATTTCTGCAATGACATTGTATTGAAATTTTAGACTATCAACCAACTAGAGCGCGACAAGGTATATTGGAAAAGGACTCAAGATGGAAAGTAAGTCACATACGTAAATGGCTCATATCAGAGTCTATCTGAATTGCCGAATCTGTCCCCCTCCTCCCCTCTCTTTTCCCCAAACATAAAAGTTGCTACATAACTAATGGCCATGACCATTAGTCTTTAAATAGAACAGTACACAGAAAACTAACAAGCAGAAGAAATCTATTAGACCACTATGTGTAGAAACTGAAGAGAACATCCAATGCTATACCGACCAATCCTATATCTATGTTGTGTACGGGAAACAAAAGTCAGATGAATATAACAAAAGCCCCATAATCAACACCCAATCAGAGAATGATAAAGCTGTCGACTTTGACATCCTTAAAAGGGGGGAAAACCAGCAAACACAGATACAGGAGCTATTATTATACCAAAACATGGTAAGAAGTAATAAAGCTTATCATTTTTGAAGTATAATAGAGAAGACAAAGAGTCTTACTCATTTAAAATGGCGACCGGGTTGTCCCGCGAGTCAAAAAGAGCAACTTTTGTGGACTCGCCGAGCCGGTGCTTGTGCGAGTCATCAATGGCCAGCACGATAGGCACTGACATATTCACAAGCGACCCATCTGGGAGTCGGAGTGAATTAAAATGAAGCGTTTGGAGGAACTCGGATTCTTTCATGAACCCATAGCACGTGAACCCACTCCAAATCGATGCGGGAGAGCTTAATTCTGGGCAAAGACAAAGCCTCTCTCTTTTTGCTGTCTCTGAGACTCCTCAACGAGGAGTTCGACCAGCTTCCCGCCACCGGGTTCAATCAACCCACCCAAAACTCTAAGTCTCGGGTAAGCCTTCTTCTTCGCACCAAGAGAAGCAACATTGACTCTGAGCGAAGGAGCGAAATGGGTTTCGAAATTTTTGGTCAGAGAATGAGACGTGTACGAAGTTTTGGACAAGAAGGTTGCCATGGACGCCATTGAAAGAGGAAACCAAGGCGTGCGCCTGGCTTGTCCGCTGGTGCTACTATATAAGAAAGGCAATGAATAACATATTGAAGGAGTGGTTAGTGGAAGGGCAAAGGGGTCATTTCATTAATTTAATTTGATACTGGTGGGATTCTGACATGCTCAACTTGAAGCCTTGAGGGTATCTATCGACACGAAGGAATTGAGGTTTTATAAGACCATGCTTGTGTTGGGAGGATGAACCCGGACAGTTTTAATCTTATACGGTTCCTTTCATTGTGTTGGTCCTGCCTTTTGGCACCGTTTGGAATTACATATATAAAGTTTGCCTTTTTTTTGACCATTTCCTATTAAAAAAAATGTGGAAATTGGAACCATATCAAAAATAAATAGAAACAATATAAATTTAAGTAAAAACTGAATTAAAATATTAAAAATATTTACTAATCAGCAATTCATTTTCCATTTCAATTCACTCATAAGTATCATCATGCACATGATATATATATATGCTTTCATGTGATCACTTTGTCAAGAACTTTTAAGCTTAATTTATTTATTAATGAGATTTGCATAAAAATGTGTTGTGTTTATTTGTCTCAAAATTTAGTCAAGAGATAGTTTTCAACTTAAAGATCAATAACGACCATATTATTGGCATGTGATTTTAAAAGGGCGCCATTTAGTGTAAATTATGAGTAAAGTTAACATAGCCAATACAATAATATTTTGAGAAATAGTTTTTAAATTATAATACTTTGATAAATAATTTAATTTTTTACCTTTTTTTTTATTTTAGCCAAATATTTAATTTCTATCAAAAAATTGGAAAATATTTACTTGTCGAAATTCTAATACCTTTTAAACCATAGGCTTTATAGTCGATCAAAAAGAAAACTTTAAAGATATAAAGATATTTTTTAAATGTATTTTCATTTAAGATAGGATATTTTGTGTATCTTTTTATTCTCTATTTGATGATTATTATACATAGCTTTCCATCAATCATTATACTATCATATTATGAATATTCCATGGGTGTTGCTATAGATGCTCCCCTTCATGGGAAGTGTCTCTTTAAATTAACACATGAGGAGGAGTGTGTCAACTCCCATAATCCATTTGGTTCTAATGGCGAAATGTTGATGCATCAATCATTTCTAGATATACTTAGGATCTTTATCATCATTAACGAATATTCTTTCCATTCCCTCAGTGATGCATAAATTATCATACATAAAAGAACTTGGGGCACAAATACTAATTTTTGATTTTATATTAATCATGGTTTTTTAAAAAAACATGCAAGTAGATAACTCAATCAGATAATAGTTTTACCCTATAAGTTTTGGATTGGTTATCGTATCTTAATATAAAATTAAGTAATTAATCAAAATTAAAAATTATTTTTTTGATTATTCAAAATATTTAGAAGAAAGTATAGAATAAAATAAGTTATTAAACATAACTCAATTTGATTAGAAACTGAGTGGGCAAAATGTCAATCTGAAAACGTGCAAATGTAGCATGCCATGTATTTGTTTCTTTCTCACCACAACCCAATCATACAACAGAAAATCCACTTGACTTGAGTCATATTTGCTGAAACAGCCAATAGGATTCCCAAAAGCCATGGAAATATTTGTCTATTCACACTTCACAAGCAAAGAATATTCAACTAGACTACCATTGGTGTTTGACTTTTTTAATAAGTTAAATTTTTATTAAACACATTTTCATCTGTTATTTAATATATTATTTAGTATAATTTTTGAGTGAAAATAAATTATTTATTTATTAATAAAAATAAAATTAACAAAAAAATGCTAAATGTAAATGTGCTAGTGGTAATGCTAATGTAATAACAGTGGCTCCATCAATTTGTATTGCCGCTTGAATGGAATGCGCCCACCAAAAATAAAAAAAATAATAATAATTATACTATTTAATTTTTATTTGGAACCACACAATCTTTCAAAGATCCGGAAAGCACCCAATGTCTTGGTCTTTGGGACAGATCGAAGAAAAGTGAGCTCATCCACTTGCTCGCCGCTCTTACGAGAAAAACTGAATCTTCCCCGCTTCACGACCCTTTTCTTATTGTAACAAAATCATCTAGTGTAAGACGCACACATCCACTCATTTTCTTTTATTCCACCTTAATATAAGAGCTCTTAAGTTTTAACATAACTTTATGATTCAAGTCCAAAGACTTTCCTTCTTTGATATGAATTATACTTCTGACACCACTTATTCTTCATCAAATGGTTTCTTTATGGACCGGACCACTCCTTGTGTTTATTACGCGATTCAAAGTGGTAGAGCCATATACCACTCAGCTTTCCATGAAGTTTGCAATTTCTTTTGTGTAATTCACATCAAGAAATTTGCCAATCTTTTAAACAGAGTCTAAGTATAAATTCCATGGTTTCTTTTAGTATTAATGAAGATACTCGGCTTCCAATTTTCTTTCACTTACGAAATGACCCTGGAATAAAGTAGCAAGATGGAAAAATCTTTTCTATCTTCGGAATAGAAATATCAACTAACGAAATGTTAATACGATGAAAAATAAGTTAATTATCAATACATTTTAAAGTAAAATCTTACATTTAAAATTACTCTTATTTAAGAGATTTACTGTATCTTATTTTTGTTTTGTATGTAAATTAGCATTCTATTAAAAATACTTTTGATACAAAAATTTTAAAAAATAAAAGTATCAAGCTTGATATATATATATATATATATATATATGAGAACTTCGTTTGCCAAGAGTTATAAACATTGTATTTCACGCCAAGAGTTAGAGAAATAAAAGACTATTATGAATAGATATAGCTAAAACAAAAACTTTTATAGCCATATAGAGACTAAAACAACATTTTGCCTCTAAAACTAAGCATGATCTTAGATCAATTCATATATATTAACATAAATTTATAAAATAGTTCAGACTTTAGACAAAGATTCTTTTCTTACTTTTTCAATTAAATTAAAATTTTAACAAAAAATATTAATGAACTTATGTGTATTTTATGTTAAATTAGTTATTGACAATTATATATAAATATGTAACGAGGATTTTGAGTGGTGATGGGGCTGGAATTGCATGCTAAGCCAATTAATACATTGTTTGGCTCCTGTATATATTTATAAATGTCGACAAGAAAAAATGATAGTTAAGACACTCAGAGATATGTATAAACAACGTTAGCATATGAATCATGCATGAATATATTTACCCTCCACACCTGCAAACCGACGTGCCTACATCTCTTAATTGTTCAACTGTTCTTGCAGTAATCTGCTGCATTTTCGTCAAAAAATTCACACTTAAAAAGATCCAATTTTCTAGGGAACATTTACAAAACAATAAATCCATATAAATGGCATAAATAAACCCTCAAAGAACTTGCGATGTTAGCAGTGAGCATTAAAACTCGAGTTTATTATGTACGTTATAATCTCTTTTTTTTCTTTGTAAACATCTAGCAATTAGATTAATATATGTAATCTTTTTTCTTTCTGAGAAATATATGTAATCTTTATCGCTTTGTTTAAATAAAGATTCAAAAAAAATTTAAGAATATACTAAATATCTTAGAGTTAATAAAATCGTAAATTTTCAATCATTTTTAAAAAAATTACAGAAGAATAAATCAGTTGCATTTTACCTGGAATACTCAAGCGCGTTGACCCAAAGTAAAAAGACAAAATGCAACGACATTAGAACAATGCAGAGCAGGCAATTTCCTCGCTACTTTCTCACAAAGAGACTACACTTCAATTCATATTACTTTTCTTCAACCGCAGGAAACTGCTTTTTGCATTATAAAAAGAACATATGATCCTAATTCATAAGTGCCTCGCCTTTTAATTTGTTTCGTTAAGGCGTTTCTTTCAGACTCTACGTACTACAACCTTATCAATTCCTCTGCATGCAACAAACTGGGTAACTCTTGCTCTGTTTCTACGTGTAACGAAGTTGATAGCTATTCCTCTTTCATATATACATATTACTCTGTTTTTTTCGTATAAAAACGTTTGTTTGTAGCTTTCCCTCCGTTGGAATGTGTTTTTATTCTTTTTAACTTTGTCTTGTGTAAAGAAATTGGTTACTTCTTTAGAGAAAAACTATGTCTGTAATTTTGCTAAGAGATTTACAAACCATTGAGACACTGCTCCTTGCTCCCAAGAACCTTAGTCTACCCAACAAAAGATGGCACTCTGCCTTTCTCACTGTCTACTGTTCTAGGGCGTTCCTCCCTCGTTTCAATCTAAAGACAGTAAACAGAACAGCCAACGAGAACAAAACCAAGTTGTCACCTTCTTCATCTTACTCTGTTATCAATTTGAAAACAGATCATCCATTTAGTATTGATGAAACAACCCTCACAGAGCTTGTCGAGGAGAAAAATCTAGAGATGCTACGAAACCTTGGAGGGGTCCATAAGGTAGCTTCTGCCCTTGAAACCAGTGTTGATATGGTATCCAAGGTGATGACGATGACCTTACTCGCCGACAAGTACAGTTTGGTTCCAACACATATCATAAACCGCCTTCAAAAGGTTTCTTTCATTTTGTTATTGAAGCCTTTAAGGATTTGACCATCATAATCCATTTGGTTTGCGCTGCTCTCTCCCTTGGCTTTGCCATCAAGGAAGATGGACTAAAGGATGGCTGGTATGGCGGCGGCAGCATCTTTGTTGCTGTCTTTATCGTCATTGCTTTGTCTTCCGTTAGTAATTTCAGACAGAACAGACAGTTCGACAAGTTATCTAAAGTAAGCAACAATATTCAAATTGAGGTTGTACGAGGTGGTCGGCGCCGACATATTTCTATATTTGACATCGTAGTTGGAGATGTCATTTGCTTAAAGATAGGTGATCAAGTTCCTGCAGATGGGTTATTCTTAGATGGCCATTCACTTCAAGTGGATGAATCAAGCATGACAGGAGAAAGTGACCATGTAGAGGTGAATGGTAAGAATCGTCCATTTTTATTCTCAGGTACCAAAGTGGCTGATGGTTATGCTAAAATGCTTGTCACCTCTGTTGGCATGAACACAACATGGGGCCAAATGATGAGTTCTATTAGCCGCGATACCAATGAACAGACTCCTCTACAAGAAAGATTGAACGGGCTTACTTCATCCATAGGAAAAGTTGGTTTAACTGTGGCTTTTCTAGTCCTTCTTGTTCTCTTGGTTCGTTACTTCACAGGTAACACAAAAGATGACAATGGCAACAAAGAATATCAAGGGAGCAAGACCAAGTTTGATGACATATTCAATGCTGTCGTGGGGATTGTGGCTGATGCTGTTGCCATTGTTGAGCTTGCAATTCCAGAGGGGCTGTCATTAGCTGTGACTCTGACTCTGGCTTATTCAATGAAGAAAATGATGGCTGACCAAGCAATGGTGAGGAAGCTTGCTGCCTGTGAGACAATGGGTTCTGCTACCACCATTTGCACTGATAAGACGGGCACTCTCACGCTTAATCAGATGAAGGTGACAAAGTTTTGGCTTGGACAAGAACCTGTGGAAGAGGGTGCTTATTCATCAGTGGCTCCCGTTGTTGTCGAATTAATCCGAGAAGGAGTGGCCCTCAACACAACTGGTAGTGTTTACAAATCTCAATCAGGTTCAGAACTCGAGTATTCTGGGAGTCCCACAGAGAAAGCAATTCTTTCGTGGGCAGTTTCAGAGTTAGACATGGAGATGGAGCAGGTGGTGAAAAATTCTAGTATCCTCCATGTTGAGGCCTTCAATTCAAAGAAGAAAAGGAGCGGGGTGTTAATCAGAAGAAAAGCTGACAACACAGTGCATGCACACTGGAAAGGAGCTGCAGAGATGATACTGAAGATGTGTTCAAGGTACTGTGATGCTTCTGGCATTGTAAAACATCTTGATAACAATAACAAGATGAAACTAGAGCAAATTATTCAAGGAATGGCAGCCAGCAGCCTCCGGTGCATTGCTTTTGCACATACAGAAGTTTCAGAAGGAGAGCATCAAGATCAAGATGGAAATGCAAAGTTAAAAGAAAATTCCATGACCCTCTTGGGGATTGTGGGTATTAAAGATCCATGTCGTCCAGGGGTGAAGAATGCAGTAGAAACTTGCCAACATGCCGGTGTCAACATCAAAATGATCACTGGCGACAATGTTTTCACTGCAAAAGCCATTGCTGCTGAATGTGGTATACTCAGGCCAGGGCAGGAAACAACTGGAGCTGTGGTGGAAGGAGAGGAATTCCGCAACTACACACCAGAAGAAAGAATGGAGAAAATAGATAGAATCTGTGTTATGGCAAGGTCCTCCCCCTTTGATAAACTTCTAATGGTTCAATGTCTTAAACAGAAAGGCCATGTAGTTGCTGTCACGGGCGATGGCACAAATGATGCACCAGCATTGAAGGAAGCTGACATAGGACTCTCAATGGGGATTCAGGGAACTGAAGTGGCAAAAGAGAGCTCAGATATTGTTATCTTGGATGACAATTTTGCCTCTGTGGCCACAGTTTTAAGGTGGGGAAGATGTGTCTACAACAACATCCAAAAGTTCATTCAGTTCCAGTTAACAGTTAATGTTGCAGCACTCACGATCAACTTTGTAGCAGCAGTGTCAGCAGGAGAAGTGCCACTCACAGCAGTTCAATTATTGTGGGTAAACTTGATAATGGACACTCTGGGTGCTCTAGCTTTGGCAACAGAGAAGCCTTCCATGGAGTTGATGGACAAGCCACCAGTAGGTAGAACTGAACCTCTCATCACCAACATCATGTGGAGGAATTTATTAGCCCAGGCATTATATCAAATAGCTGTTCTATTAACCTTACAATTTGTGGGCGAATCTATCTTTGGGGTGACTTCAGAGGTAAATGACACTTTGATTTTCAACACTTTTGTTCTTTGCCAAGTGTTCAATGAGTTCAATGCAAGGAAGCTTGAGAAGAAGAATGTGTTCAAGGGCATACACAAGAACAAGCCGTTTCTGGGGATCATAGGCATAACAATTGTTCTTCAAGTGTTGATGGTTGAGTTTCTTAAGAAATTTGCTGACACAGAAAGATTGAATTGGGGGCAATGGGCAATCTGCATTGGACTAGCAGCTGTTTCTTGGCCAATTGGCTTTCTTGTAAAGTTTATACTGTCTCAGAGAAACCATTTCTCAGCTATTTGAAGATCAATAGTTCAAAAAGATTTCCATGGAGATAAGGCATTTATGGGGTTGCATGGCATAGACCAGTTTTCAGCAGCAAAACAAGAAGATTGCTCCTATTATTGTATAATGGTAATTATTTTACATGTATACCATTGAAATGATTGTTGTGATAGTTTGTAATATATTTCTTTCATTTTTATTTTTATTTTTTTAATGATATGCGAAAGCACGTAGCATGTCACGTGTCAAAAACTAAGAAATTAAATAAAGCTATATTTTGTAAAAGTATGTATAATATATAGTGTGGACCAATACACACTTGGGTTGCATATTCGGGCCTGGGATCAAATAGGCCCAAGGGCTTAAGGACACACACTCCCTTGACCCCCATATAAAGGAAGGACTACGAAAGACAGATCCCCAAAACACAACTAGAAAACCCATTGTCTGCTACCTTAGAAACACTTTTGGCCCAAACCTCAACTGACCATCGATCTAACCATCAAAAACCCACAGATCTTAACAAACACCTTTGACAAAATTAACTACCACATTCTGGGTAATCCTGTGTGCATGCATATCAACTTCTCATAAATTTTTCATCATCCACTTTGCCGCGTCGCATTGACTGGATCAAACACCTTTGACAAAATTAATTACCAATCACTTGCAATTTCCCAGGGGATTGCAAGAGAATTTCAAATAGAATTGCCAAGACAGAAGAGTAGCCAAAATCAATGAATATTACACATGGTTAACTTTTAAAGAATTCAATTTTAACACGACATTTCTCCAATCCACTTATTATTTGATTAAAGAACGAACAAAGATGGCGAAGAGCCTTCACTGCCATTTACACTTGTAGCTAATCTTCACTTGGGGTGGAACTATAGAAACCATGAACAGTTGCAGGACCAATAAACAATGAAAGTTGAAACTGTCCCCGTGTCGTCATTAACGTTGGACCAGAACTTTAGTTCTCAGACATCAACAGGGCAAGCATAACCAAGCTCTGGAAGGAAAGACACAGAAACCTTGCTTCAGCTTTTTAATTGATCCAATATTGGTAATCTCAACTCTCATTGAAGTTGTTCAACTTGAGTCATTTTAATTCCTGAAGATTACTAATTGAGTCTTGATTCATCTTTTTGTCAGAACAAAAGTAAACAGATCAAGATATTGATTTTCTCATTGAAACATGCACCTATACTCAATAGTGAAACAACAAATAAAGTTCTTTCAGATATTTTGTTCAACTTGGGACGTTTTTCTTATGATGTCCTTTTGACTTTGGAGTTTCAGGTTTTCAACAATGTGAAAATTAAGGTCTGCCAGAACACACAAACTGAAATTAACATAGAAACGATGATTTCAAACCAATACATTCCATAGCCTAAGAACATTCTGCACAACCACAATATAATAAAAAGGGCTGATATGCACAATTTCACTATCAGTGGAAAAGGCAATACTGAAGCCCTACTTACAAGGAAGCATATTACATGTCTCTGTACCAGTGCCTCCCTACATTGTTCGCGTTTATTACAGATAGGGACAGAGAATCTTAGCGAAACATGGATCTTGCCATGCATACAGTTTTAAGGTTTCTCCCAACCAGACAACATTATGATACAATAAATCATATCCAATCCAATCAAGCTGGAACAGCCTCGGGGACTCTGCCGTTGTCAGAGGGAACCAAGCTATCATAGTATTCAACCAGCACCTTCCAGCCACCAGGACACATGAATCCATTAGGAGGATTTTCTTTGTTCCTTGCAAGTGTTCTCATCTGTAAAAGCAAGTAAACTTTGTTCAGATACTACACATGCAAGAAAGAAATCTTATCATATTCAGCATCATTCCTTTTAGAACCAAGTATTATTAAATTGCCAAGGATGTAATATTTTATATTATTTAACGAATGACATATGATGGGACAGGAAATGGGACACAATTGTAGGACAGTAGATGTCTGTCCATTTTAAATGGAACATACCTTGGTGCCGGATATGAAGAGAAAGTCTTGGGCCCTTGAAGGGTCAAAGAATGCCATTTTACCCTGAGTCTTGTCATATGCAGCAACCTGCAAATGAAATGAAGACAAATTATCACTATGGATATCAAAGTAGAATGGCGAAGAACACGCCTCGTTACATTAGCAAGAAGGAAAACTATTCAATACCTTGAAAGGAAGAATGTTTAAGCGTTCAAGTCCAGGTGCCATGCTCAACACTTTTTTCCCATGGTCAGCATCATAGAGATCCCTTTTCTCAACAGGGTGGCCCATGCCTGCAGGATCCCGACCCACAATATAGAAGTTAGCCCCTGCATTAATCCTAGCCTTTGCATGCCACTGTACCTCAGTTGGTCCAGCATAGTGCATAGGAGAAGGGAATATTGATACCACAGTTGTCTCTGGATCAAGAACACCATCCTCAAGAACCTGAAGAAGGATTCAAACGATATTGGTGAACTTCAACCGTTTGGGGAGTACAAAATGATTTTTACAAAAAGCAGACGATAAGATACTTCTGTTAGCCACCTAAAGTTATAAGGGAAGATAAGTTATGAGTGAAAATCATGTTTGGAATTAATACAAAGTTACAAACAAAACATGTTGCGGGACTGAATGTCAAACCGTAAAAGAAAAGAAAGAAATGGCTTGGCTCCGACAGCAAGTCTCAATTAGTCACATTCTAAGCATTTTAAGTGTACATACCTTCTCGTGTTGTTTCATTCGCCAATCAAGAGGGACGTCATCTGCTTTGGTATAACCCCCCAGTGGATGAAGCAAGAGGACAGGATTCTTATAACCCATCTCAAGAAGCCGCTTACGAGTATCAGTCATCAGCAAAGCATGACCATTGTGCACAGGGTTCCGGAGCTGGAAAGCAAATACAGCATCTGCATTCCGCCTTGTGAACTCTTCGCGGAGTTCTGCCGGAGACATCCGAAACCGGTCAAGTCCATCATGGTATTTGATCGGTTCAATAACCTCTAGGTCGCCCCCTATCAGCCAATCTCCAGCATGAGTTATAGCATTCTCAACATAAGGTAGGCCAGGTGCTGTGGTACCCCAAGTTCGGGCTATCCTTTCTTCTTTGGGATGCTTATAAATCTCAATGCTAAATTAATCCAAAAAAAAAAAGAAAGAGTATATGAGCCATTGGACGAAAGTAAAGTTTACAAACAGAAAAGAATGACTAGATATAACTCGGGAAAGACAAGCATGTATTCACGAAAATGGACTTGGTGCAGTCATTATCTCATGTTGTCAGTGCAATAGCTGACATGGCAAATTGTGGGACATTGGATGCAGTTATTTTCTCAACATCCAACAGCTCATAATTTGTCATGTTGGCAATAACACCAAATCTAGATCCATGTATTCACTTAGTTCAAAAAGTCTTTTAACAAAATCTAATGTGACACTTTATAACCAGTATGTCAAGACCAACGTCATTCAAGTTTCAAAAATGATAGATCAACTTGATAAATACTCACTAAATTCATTGCCTTACAAAAACTAGCACAGCTAAACCCAAGCACCCCGTATTTCAACAAACATGCACCAAGAGAACACCATAATGAACACATGATTCACATAAATAGCAAACCATAATGATGAACGAACTCACTAATTCTCATTCTTTAAGAATTAAGAATCGTATTTCTGGAAAATCATATTATCTAAAGTCATTGTCAACCTATGACGCTGACTACTATCTGAGTAATGTGCACTTTTGGTCATAATTATCTTTATACATGTCATATGGATAAGAAAAACTTCGTTTGCATGATAACCGAACGGATATGACTATTTGCCAATAGAACATGGTCAAACTTGATAACTTGGAGATACATTTCAAAGACAATCTGTAGTCTAGCTGGTGGGACCCTCGACCTGAAATATAGCCCACATATCTACATATAAATCCAATATTTCTTCTACTCTAAAATCTAATTATCCATTCTTTCCATCTGAGAAAGAGGGGAAAGTCCCAATGATAACTGATAAGGTGGCGTATGACCACCTCCATAATCATTATAATATATAATGGATCCCCAAAGAACCTCGTGACAAATTAGAAGAGATACATGACTACCATTAACTCATCCCTGTGATAGGATTAGTGGACACGTCAGCCCAACCATTCAATCATTTATTTTACCCACAATAGGAGCAGAAATGGGAACTATTCATTTCTGCAATGACATTGTATTGAAATTTTAGACTATCAACCAACTAGAGCACGACAAGGTATATTGGAAAAGGACTCAAGAAGGAAAGTAAGACACATACGTAAATGGCTCATATCAGAGCCTATCTGAATTGCCGAATCTGTCCCCCTCCTCCCCTCTCTTTTCCCCAAACATAAAAGTTGCTACATAACTAATGACCATGACCATTAGTCTTTAAATAGAACAGTACACCGAAAACAAACTAGCAGAAGAAATCTATTAGACCGCTATGTGTAGAAACTGATGAGAACATCCAATGCTATACCGACCAATCCTATATCTATGTTGTGTACGGGAAACAAAAGTCAGATGAATATAACAAAAGCCCCATAATCAACACCCAATCAGAGAACGATAAAGTTGTCGAATTTGACATCCTTAAAACGGGGGAAAACCAGCAAACACAGATACAGGAGCTATTATTATACCAAAACATGGTAATAAGTAATAAAGCTTATCATTTTTGAAGTATAATAGAGAAGACAAAGAGTCTTACTCATTTAAAATGGCGACCGGGTTGTCCCGCGAGTCAAAAAGAGCAACTTTTGTGGACTCGCCGATCCGGTGCTTCTGCGAGTCATCAATGGCCAGCACGATAGGCACTGACATATTCACAAGCGACCCATCTGAGAGTCGGAGTGAATTAAAATGAAGCGTTTGGAGGAACTCGGATTCTTTCATGAACCCAGGGAGGGGGCTTGCCCAGCCTTCGCTGAGCACGTGAACCCACTCGAAATCGATGCGGGAGAGCTTGATTCTGGGCAAAGACAAAGCCTCTCTCTTTTTGCTGTCTCTCTGAGACTCCTCAACGAGGAGCTTAACCAGCTTCCCGCCATCGGGTTCAATCAACCCACCCGAAACTCTGAGTCTCGGGTAAGCCTTCTTCTTCGCACCAAGCGAAGTAACGTTGACTCTGAACGAAGGAGCGTAATGGGTTTCGAAATTTTTGGTCAGAGAATGAGACGTGTACGAAGTTTTGGAGAAGAAGGTTGCCATGGACGCCATTGAAGCAGGAAACCAAGGCGTGGCCTGGCTTGTCCCCTTCTGATTCTGCTGGTGCTACTTTATAAGGCAATGAATAACAAATTGAAGGAGTGGTTAGTGGAAGGGTAAAAGGGTCATTTCACTAATTTAATTTGATACTGGTGGGATTCTGACATGCTCAACTTGAAGCCTTGAGGGTATCTATCGACATGAAGAAATTGAGGCTTTATAAGACCATGCTTGTGTTGGGAGGATGAACCTGGACAGTTTTAATCTAATACGGTTCCTTTCATTGTGTTGTTGGTCCTGCCGTTTGGCACCATTTGGAATTACATATATAAAGTTTGCCTTCTTTTGACCATTTCCTATTAAAAAAATGTGGAAATTGGAACCATGTCAAAAATAAATAGAAACAATATAAATTTAAGTAAAAACTGAATTAAAATATTAAAAGTATTTACTAATCAGCAATTCATTTTCCATTTCAATTCACTCATAAGTATCATCATGCACATGATATATATATATGCTTTCATGTGATCACTTTGTAAAGAACTTTTAAGCTTAATTTATTTATTAATCAGATTTGCATAAAAATGTGTTGTGTTTATTTGTCTCAAAACTTTGTCAAGAGATAGTTTTCAACTTAAAGATCAATAATGACCATATTCTTTGGCATGTGATTTTAAAAGGGCGCCATTTAGTGTAAATTATGACTAAAGTTAACATAGCCAATATAATAGTATTTTAAGGAATAGGTTTAAAATTATAATACTTTGATAAATAATTTAATTTTTTTACCTTTTTTATTTTAGCCACTATAAACACTATAGAATATTTAATTTCTATCAAAAAATTGAAAAATATTTACTTGTCGAAATTCTAATACCTTTTAAACAATAGGCTTTATAGTCGATCAAAAAGAAAACTTTATAGATATTTTCTTTTCTTTTGGATATAGATATTTTTTAAATGTATTTTCATTTAAGATAGGATATTTTGTGTATCTTTTTATTCTCTATTTGATGATTATTATACATAGTTTTCCATCAATCATTATACTATCATATTATGAATATTCCATGGGTGTTGCTATAGATGCTCCCCTTCATGGGAAGTGTCTCTTTAAATTAACACATGAGGAGGAGTGTGTCAACTCCCATAATCCATTTGGTTCTAATGGCGAAATGTTGATGCATCAATCATTTCTAGATATACTTAGGATCTTTATCATCATTAACGAATATTCTTTCCATTCCCTCAGTGATGCATAAATTATCATACATAAAAGAACTTGGGGCACAAATACTAATTTTTTATTTTATATTAATCATGGTTTTTTTTTATATATTTTTAAAAATATAAAACTAATTTATATTTAAGATAAAAAATAATTTGTTTCACTAAATACAACTCCACTATTCTGAATTTAATACCTTTTTTGACATTTGGATAAAATATCTTCCTTTTTTTTTGTAAACCTCAATATGATGCACCGTTTCAGAAGAAAAAAATATTAGAACATATATTTATTATTTTTATTTTTAAGAAAGCATGCAAGTAGATAACTCAATCAAATAATAGTTTTATCCTACATTTATATAAGTTTTGGATTGGTTATCCTATCTCAATATAAAATTAGGTAATTAATCAAAATTAAAAATTATTTTTTACAATTCAAAATATTTAAAATAAAGTATAGGATAAAATAAGTTATACTACATAACTCAATTTGATTAGAAATTGAGAGGGCAAAAATGTCAATCTGAAAACATGCAAATGTAGCATGCCATGTATTTGTTTCTTTCTCGCCAACCCAATCATACAACAGAAACTCCACTTGAGTCAATTTTGCTGAAACAGCCAACAGGATTCCCAAAAACCATGGACATATTTGTCTATTCACACTTCACAAGTAAAGAATCTTCAACTAAACTACCGTTGGTGTTTGACTTTTTTAATAAGTTGGGTTTTTATTAAATACATTTCGTCGTTTAGTATATTATATATTTTTGAATGAATATAAATTATTTATTTATTAATAAAAAAAAAAAAGAGAACCAAAAGAAAAAGCTAAATGTAAATGTGCCAGTGGTAATGCTAATGTAATAACAGTGGCTCCATCAATTTGTATTGCCGCACGAATGGAATGAGCCCACCAAAAAAATAAAAAATAGCAAATAATTATATTATTTAATTTTTATTTGGAACCACACAATCTTAAGAATTAAATTAATTCATTAATTAATTTTTAATAAAACTTGTCTTTTTCTTTTTGGTAAAGTTAGCAAATATTTGTTATGCAATCACATTAAGATGTGGTTAAAGGCCAATAACCTCGCCTGAAATTTTATATAACACCTTAATAGATTGAATAGAACTAGAATTAATTTTACTTAAAAAAGATGTTCAAACCCAGCCTATTATCACTACTTAATCAATACCTTATTTCTTAAGTTATTTCTAATAATAATTTTTTCTTACAAACCACTAATTAATACTGATTTCAGTGGAGTAAATTTATAAAAAAAAAATTTAATATTTTTTATACTAAATTTTAATGACAATTAAAATACTTTATCTTTAATCTTGTCTTCTTATATTTCATAAAGATAATAAGTGATCAAATTATATTATTTTATTATAATTTAATTAATCGAAACGAGATTAAGAAGAAAGTATTTTGTCCCTTTTAACAGGGATGATGTATTTAACTTTGTATTTATTCTTTTTAGATTAATAAATGTAAAAATTGCAAATATATATATCCCTATCCTCCTAGTGAAAATATGGGTTCCTATTCTTGCAATTGACAAGAATCTTGTGGATTTGGAATTCAAAGATTCGAAAAGCACCCAATGTCTTGGTCCGAAGAAAAGTGAGCTTATCCATTTGCTCACCCCTTTTACGAGAAAAAACTGAATCTTCCCCGCTTCACGACCCTATTCTTATTGCAACAAAGTCATTTAGTGTAAGACACACATATCCACTCATTTTATTTTTATTCCACCTTACTATATTTTCTTCAATTTCAGTACTCTTGTCCTAATGTTTTAATACCCCCACAAGACATTGACGTAGAGGGTAAAAAAATACTCACAACATTGATATGAATTTTAAAAATAATGTTTTTATTTTTTTTTTTGTTATAAGAAAAAAATTAAAACTTAAACTTTTCATGTATTATTTAAACTCATCATTATAGATCATACCTAATACCTTTAAATAATGCTCTTGTCTATATTTTTTTTTTCTTTTTTTAATTTGAATGAGACAGACAAAGTTGAAAATGATAAATGTGACACATGTCAAGTGACTAGGAGGAAAAAGTTGTTTCTAAGGCAAAACTTTAACTTTAATTGTGACAAAGATTATATATGGGTAACTCAGCTATAATGGTAATGGTAATGTAGTTGATGTTAATGTTAGGAGTAGGAATCTAATAATTGCTAATTGAATATACGATAAGGATCTCAATAATGCTATCTGACAACCATATAAACCAGTGGCAGGCATGTTGATATTTACCAAAACATTAATTTAAGGATCCATTACAATTTAAGTGGGGAATCTTTGGTTTTTAGGCAACAAATCTATTTGTTAACGACTCATAAATAATTCACTTTATTTTTTCTTCCATCTATTTATTATTGCTAAAACCAATAACCATTCCGATTCATGATCAAAAGATTTGTCCAAGAACCAATGCATCATGGACTTTATAGTAAATTCACAGCAAAATATGAAACAATGTGGGAATGTATTTTGAAGTCTAGTCCATTAGGGGCGAGCGTCGGTCGTTTACAGTCGGTTTTGACTATATTTTTAACCGATCGACATTAACCGATTGTGTAATTTTGTAAAATCGATAACCGACCTACTATACCTTAAAACCGACGGTTCAGTTTTAGTGAGTTAAGCAGTCAGTTTCGGTCGGTTAATAGTTAACCGATAATAACAATTTTTTTTTAAAAAAAAAAAAATTTGTTTTCATTTTAGTGTTGTCTATTTAGAATATATGTTTAATTGTTTTACTATAAATTAAGAATGTGGCTATTAGATAAGTTAAAATAAATTATTTTTTTTAAAGTATCTATAACATCTTACTAATAATCATATAAGTAAAAATAAAAATACATAAATTTAAAAATCTAAAAATATATAAAGATGTTTATGGAAGCTAACTTATTTCGGTTCTAGACATATGCACAAATGCTTGGAGAATACAAAATTAACATAAACAAATGTCTATATATAACAAAAGTAACATTTTTTTTTATTTCTTTACTAGAAAATTACTATTTTTAATAAACATATTTACACAAGACTAAAATATATATCAAATTAGTAATATATAATTATTTTTATACATCAAGATGACACAATATTTGAGTGATTTAATCAATTAATAAAATAATTGAATCACTAATTAACATGGTCTATGAAAATATTAAAGTTTATAATGTTTTAATCGGTCGGTTCGGTTTTCATTGGTTAGAAAAAATGCAAAACCGAAACCGACTTACGTTAACCAATTTTTTCAAATTTTAAAATCATAATCGACCGACTAAACCGATACTAACCGACCGACACTAACTGATTGTTTTCGATTCGGTCAGTTAATTGAATTTTGCTCACCCCTATAGTCCATCCTAAAGTTTATGTCTAAGTCTGACCTTGAGCTGGTTTGGGCCAATACTTTTTAAGTTGGGCCGATTCCATACTATTTTATGGGCCAGAGTTGGACACCAAATATGAAGAGGAGAATTAGTTGGGCTTAGCTCTATCTTTTTATTTCAGGTCAATTCTTTTTACATATATTCTTTTTTTTTTTTAATCTCACATTCCATCTATTCTGGCACTTTAACTTTTTAAAGTGTAAATTATATTCTAAAAATTAAAGTTCCAAAACGTATAGAATGTACATTTAGAAATTTTGAGATGTGATAAAAGAATTGGTCTTATTTCATCCAAATTCTTTTAGCTGTTGCATGAGCATGACCACTATGAGAAAATGAATCTGACCAAACTGAGAAATTGCAAGCTTGTCCATGAGTTCAACACTTTTTAACTTTTTGGAAGTGCTTATGCTTTTTCAAAAATCAATCCAAATAATCATATATTACATACAAATATTTTTTGTTTTCTCTATTTTAAGCACTTAATAAGAAAAAACCAATTCGAATAAGTTCTTACACAAAGTTTTTACCAGTCATCCAAACAAGAACAAGTCCCATCTTTAAAATGGTGGAATTGATTTCGATCTCCGACAGTAACATCTCTCTGATAAACAAGTGATACTAGCTCGGTGAAAGCACGGCAGTCCCCACAAACACGAAGGTTCTTTATAATTCTTATGGGTGAACTTGACTCACATGCTATAAGAGCAAACACCATTGCTAGCCTTTCACTGTGATAAGAGAGAGCTTCTTCCTGATCTTCTTCCTCCACATCAAACAAAACTTCTGATGTTCTTGGCTTGTGACCAAACTCTTGTAGCCTTGTATTTATCTCTCCAATCTTAGAATATATCTCTCTTCAGAAAATGTGTGAGCTTTGTCTCCTGTGAGGAACTCATGCATGGCACCATTGATCTCGACTAAGCTGAATCCAGGCATTTTGGTGACCTTGTGATCTTTCATCAGCTTCCTCAATCTCTTCACATCATCCCATCTACCAATTCTGGCATACATATTGGACAAAAGCACGTAGTTTCCACTAGTTTCTGGTTCTAATTGTACTAACTGTTCTAGTGCAAGTTCTCCTACCTATAAATTTCCATGGAGTCTGGCGGCCCCAAGCAAGGACCTCCACAAGATAGCGTTTGGCTTCATGGGCATTTCCCTCACCCTCTGCTCTACCTCTTTGAGCTGTCCAGCTCGACCAAGAAGATCAACAAGGCAACCATAATGCTCAAGCTTTGGCTCCAGTCCATGAACCTCCTTCATGGATTCGAAAATCTTGCATCCCTCTTCCACCAACCCAACATGAGAGCAGGCAAACATTGTAACTACAATAGTTGCATCATCAGTAGCTAAACCTTCAAGTTTCATTTTGTTATAAAATTCTAGCGCCCGATGCCCATGTCCATGAACTGCAAGCCCCACAATCACGGCATTATAACAGAACGTGTCCCTTTCAGACAATTCATCAAACAATTGGTATGCTAAATTCAAGCAGCCACATTTGCTATACATTTCTACCAATGCAGTTCCCACAAAGCGATTTAGCTTAAGATTATTCCTTAACACGTAGGCATGAGCCCATGTACCTTGACTAAGAGCACCTAAATTAGAACAAGCACTAACCAGAGCCACGAAGGGTAACTTCATTAGGCCTTATTTGAGACTCTTGCATCTCATTGAACAAACACAATACCTCTAAGGACATATCAGCATCATCACTATTGGTTACCATGTGTATGTGTGTTGTGATAGACCAGTTGTTACCATGTGAGCATGAACTTGCTTGACGAGGCTTAATGTTTGAAATTTTTCTAAGATTTGGAGTGTTTGATGATGAAAAATGGGGCTTTGGGCTTTCATGCAAATCTCAAGTTACGTTAGTTTTTGGGGAGAAAAATTGGTGGCGGAAGCGAAACATGCACATACCACAACTCCTATCATACAGAGACGGATACGTGTGGCGGCGCTCAATGGCACTTGTTTTGAATTTAGATATCCATCAAATTCATGATATATATATAAGCTATATCGCATCACATTACATAAATAATTGTTCCACAGTTAAAAAAAAAAAATTGAGTTTGAACCAAAAAAAACCGAAGAGAGTTAAGTGTCACTATTTTTAGGGTTTTATCTTAATTTATATAATTAAATTAAATTTTTAGCTAAAAATGTAAATTTAAACATAGTTAAACATAATGTTTTAATTATACTATGCACATTAAGATGTTATAGTTTAACTATGTATCTCAACTTACAATCTTAAAAATAGAACTACATTAAAATTTAATTAATAAAATTTATTAATTCTTGTAATCTGATAAAGTTCGACGGAATTAAGTGATATACAAAATTATTTACGTAAAAGACATTATACTTTAATAAATCTGTCAGCTAAATATATGGAAAAGTTTCTTTCAACAGTGGCAGTCAAAAAAATAGAGACTTGGTTTGGTCTTTCAAAATTAAATCCTACCCACACATGCAACCCAGCTTTGGTCCCATGGGCCATCGCCACCCAAACCCTTTTGCCATCTCCCATAAAAAAAAAAGCTAAGTTTCATGCACTTTTAATGAAAATGATGTTACAAATTTAATTTTCTCTGTCCACTTTTCTTTTGCATCAACCTCATCTCATCTCAACATCATTCATTGCCTTAAACAAATATTTTCTAAAAAAGAAATCAAAATTAAAATTTTATTATTTTTATTTTATGTGTTTAAGTGTCAAATATTTTTCCATTTATTTTTATTTAATATCCAAGTCTATTGCACATTTTGGCAACAGGAACAGGAGTAAGCAGCAGCTTACTGGTACACCGGTAGCCCAAATTACTGTACGGATACGTGGATTGCATGGGCCCGCAGAAAAGCAATCATCAGCCCATGGACTTTTGAAAATTTGGTGGGGCCCAAATAGGACACCTAAGAGACAAATGTCTCCCTGAGTGGGCGTGATTAATGGACGAATTGCCCTTGGTGGCTTTGTTTGCATGGCAGAAAAAGCAAGGGGCTTTAAAGGAGGACAAGAAAGTGATTGGCGTTTGGGTTTCTGATTCTGACCATTCTGCTTTTGAATAAATGATGAAAGTTTTTGGTGCCTTCAGATACCGACAATGGCTGGATTGGCTCAAAGTTGGAAGCCGAACACTGAATCTATTATCTGAATCCGAATGCTATCCACTTCTACCGTGAAAACGACACTTAGTCTTAAGGTTCTTAGAAGCCGTGTCAATATTCTATTCTAGATCAATAAGACAACCTAAAACATTCAATGAAACAAAGCATATCAAGTTCAATTCATTACTAAATAATGTTACACATGTTTCAAAGGATCTGTAATATTATTATTATTTTATAATATCTCATGAGAAGAAAAAAAAAACATGACGTACCAAAGGGGAAAATAAAAATAAAAGTAATATTAATAAGGTGAATGAAAGGACCTTGGGAAGGCAATGACATTGTGAAGATGTCACATTGGACTTTTCCAGCAAAGGAGAGACAAGGTAGTCAAAGTCTGCAAATTTATTAACTGTTTAAAGCAAAAAACTGACACTGCCAAATGAAATGGCATTGGCAAGAGGTTTCCTTTCCTCCTTGCTTCTCAAAGAAATGAAATGTTCATCTGATTGATCGATGTGATATCTAACCAAAACTCTATGAAAGTCCTGCCTTTGAGTACATGCTTTCATCAGTTTTATCGGCCTGCCTCAATTCTTAAAAATATAACTTTTTAACTCTTAAATTTTTTAAGAATAACCAATAATAATTGGGATATTAATAAAAGTTTAATTTTTTATTATGTATATAAAACAAATTTGTTAAGAGAAATTATATTTATTTCAATAATTTTTCGTTTCAAAATGATTAATCTCTAATAATCAATTAAAAAATCTCTTAATGCAAACAAAAAAAATTAAGAAGTAGAGTGCATGAAAATTTTAATTCATGAAGAATATGCGTTGTTTGATGTTTTATCTAATAAATTTAAATTGAGTTACTGTATGAGTTCAATTTAGGTTGTTAGATTAAGATGAAATGATGAACGTTTGCTTGACCATATGATTATAAATTAATTTTCAATTGTAGAAATTTGGGAAATTTTGTACAAGTTGTAATGATTTATGCGGTAGCCCATTATAGAAATGCTAGTAAGTACAATTTATCAATCATAGTTTATCACTTATGGTTTGATGAGATCACCAATCATGTAAAGAGTGAGTCCAGGTTAGGTTTAACACTAAAAAAAAAATAGATTTTTTTGAATGAATTAGATTTGAAGTTATGAAAATTCATTAATAAAACATGAATTATCAAATATAAAATTATGAGCATAATATAAGAGCCTTTTAAGTTTTAACATAACAATTTTATGATTCTAAGTCCAAAGACTTTCCTTCTTTGATATGAATTATACTTTTGAGTTATATCTCAATTAAATTTTTATATCAAACTTCTTAGAGTAATATTTATTTACTTCCTTTCTATATTAACTTGTTTTCCTGCAATGATTACACTAAATCTCCCGTGGGAGACTTTGAAAACCCTACCAAGACTCATAATTGCAGTGACAACATGGTCAAGTTGTGGCATAATACTAAGATAATGCAAGCTAAATGTGTATGATTACGATGTGAATATCATTAGGGCATCTTACCAACTATGTCTCGCTGTCCACTTAGACCATGTCCAAATTCCAAAATTGTATTCGTGCCTATTAGCTTTTTCCTAGGGAAAAAAAAAATGGTCACTAGTGAAAGAATAAAAAGAAAAAAAAAAATCACTGACTTTTAATTTATGGTAATTTAATGACATATTTTAAATACGTCTATCACTAAATAAGTAGATTAATTGATAAAAAATATTTTTTAATGTAATTAAAAATTTTAAATTTAAATTTAAAAATATAATTATGTTAAACTTTAATAAAAATATCTTAAATTCAAATCTTAACAATATAAATTATCATTTGTTTAACACATGTAATTAACTAGGTATTGTTAATGGCTAATGGAAGAGTGCAGCTATATATATATATAATTTTGATTTTCTGCTATCGTTATAGTCATGTAATTGATTACAAGCAATCTGATTTGTACTGATTGTATAGTTTTAACAAATCGAATGACTTGCAGTCAACTGCCTACATAATGCAAAAAGTGTCATAATAATTAATCAAACACAAGAAATGGGCAGAAAGGCGATGAGAAGCATAAGCAAGATCTAATGAACAGGAGCACACAATTATGAATTAACAATGGTCAAAGAGGCATCATGAAATGGGAGTGCACGCGTGCACTGGGAGACACAAATCTGGACGCATTAAAATAAGTATCTTTTATTTTGTTTTCGGAATACAAAACGTGTTTAGAATAAAAACATCAATCAATAAATTTTTTAAAATTTTGAATTCCTCTAATAATGGGTTGGTTTTAGTTCTATAATAATAAAAATGGTTGCATGTGTTTAGTTTCCTTTTAGTGAGTAAAAGAGTGTGATCGCAAGCAAGCATGCCTCTGCTTCGTGATGGGGAGAATTTCCCAAACACTGATTTTTCCTCAACTATTTAATTCTTTTAACCATACACCCCACACGTGTATCATCACTTCAATCACTTTGTCTCTCACCTATCTCTTTCCTAACATTCTATAACTAATTAATATCAATTAGAAACTAGATTACATCAAATTAAAAAGAAAGTAATAATTAATACAATCATGTACACAACCCAAAAATGCCCCCATACTCAACTATTTGTTTGCAACTTTTTTTTTAAAACATTGAGTATTATCGTACTTCTTTATATTAAAATAATTTTTACTCAAAATTAAAATAATAAATATAACTCTAAAATTTTAAACTCAAAATATTTTTATTATAAAATAATAACGACAAATTTATCTTTATAAAAAAATTATTCAAAAGTTTTAATCATAAATTTTTTACCTTAAAATACTTTAAAATTCAAATTTCCGTTACTGAATCAAAATATTTTTATATGGGTATCTATTCAATGGGACACAGAATCACAAGGTATCATATTTTAGATGATTTTCTTCCCAAAGGGTATCAATTGGCATCATTAATAAAAGTAGTGTAAAGACATTTTAATCTAAATTGTGACTTTAGCTGCATTGAAGAGTCAGCTTTTAGCATACCAAATATTTTTAACTATCACTTGCCACTCTTTTTGTGTGAAAAGTGAATAAATAGCTTCAAGTGCTTTGTCACAAAAGATCAAGTTCAGCATATATGGTTTTTCACATGATAGGAAGATGTTCAAAAAGCTTATAGATTAGGTTTATTATTATAAACATGAAAGTTCAATACTTTGGTGGGTCATGTAGAAGTACACCAGCAATAATCAATCTAAAGTAATCTTTTTTCCCCCTTGCATATGTATAAAGAAATGTTTTCCCCAAAATATATTTTTTACATTATTAATTTGGACCACACAAATTTAAAATTGAACTCATATGTTGCTTCATTTCTAATAAAAAAAAATTACTAATAAAATTTAATAGAGTTAACCGAGTCATTTCATTATGTTAACAGAAAGTTCAATTCCTAATTAAATGTATGAAAAAAAAAGTTTTGTTGGATAAATTTATCTATTTTAGTGATCTCTATATTTAAAAAAAAATAAACTTAAATTATTAATTAAAAATATCCTTGGTACATAAAAAAATAATTATCTATGAATAAAATATCAAATTAAAGTTTCTATTGAAAAAGCTCTTTTATTAATATAAAAAACCTTGAATCCATGTATAAATTGGATCCATATTACCCGCAATTGACTGCACTATGCAGTCAATTACGAACCGTCCGATCTATTTATTATTGTACAGTCAATACAATAAATTACAATAATAAGTAAATTAGACAATCTACAATCGACTGCACCGTGCAGTCGATTGCGAGTAATATATTTTTGTATAAATTGACTCAATTTTAATATTTTTAGACTTTTTTGGATCCACCCTAGTATAGTATAGCCCACTAGACAAAGTTACAAATATGACTCTACAGCTTTCAGCTTAAACTAGGTGAATTTATCTTAGCTCCATTGTTAGGTTTCCTTAATTACCCTCTTCAATTATATTTTGTATGCAAGTTTTTTCTATGAGAATTTTGTCACATAACTTTACTCTTTCCTTAACTACATTTAGGAGTAGGCTTAAATTGTCTCATCTAACTTTTTTTTTTCTTTTTTTAATTTAAACTCAAATATTTTTACATTTTTAGATATTTAAAATGAGATTAATTTTAAAATTTTAAACTCGTTGCCACTACCTATTCTTTAGTTTGGCAGCAACATTATTGAGTGATATTATAATTTTCCCTAGAAAATTGGTATTGAACCTTTGCATCTCCATTAAAATAATGAAATAAACATGTTCATGTCTGTTTTTATATATAGTCGACTTTATGCTTTTGTATACTTTGTGAAGAGAGCAGTGTCCCCAACAAAAGCACACTACATAGAAATGGGTGGAATCATAGGCAGCATTGAATGGAGCAGTGCAAAATGTGCAATGTTGGGATGTGTTATTGTATGTGGAAGATAGGTCCCACCACACTCACTTTCCCCTTAAAATAGAAGAATTAAATAAAAACATTATAGTTAATATACTATACTAATTAATGATATCTTAATCTATTTACAATAACTTTATACCATAAAAGTTATGAGATGGAGAGATTAGAAAGGATTCAAATTCTTAAATAATTGCAATAAATGCAAGAATTTTTGACCGTAAAAGAGTTAGATTCAAAATTGAAGACACCAACGTTATTTTAAGTTGGGTGACCCAAAAAAGGGAGCAAGCCAAGCCTTGCCCATGCATCCATCCATCACACTCTTGTTTGTCCCTAATTAATCCACTGCATTTTGTTTATGTTGATCAAGAATAGGAAAATTACAAAACCCAGCTATGCTATGCCACAACAAAACAAGCCCATGCTTCCTAGAAAACAAATCTCTTTCTCTCTCTAGACGTGGAGGTAATGATTTGGTGCGTTAAATGTGCTGTGGACTCTTGTGAGAAAACAAACAAAATCATTCAAAAAAAAAGAACGGAACAAATATAAGAAGCCTATGGCACCATATGGTCCTCACAGTCACTCCCATCTCAAATTCTCTCTGTTCCATTTGAGTCTATGAGATCAGGGTGGTCCTGCCCTATTCTGCACTCTCTAGACTTAAAGTACTTGGAGTTGGACTCCATTCATTGTCTCCCCTTTCTTCTCCTCTTTAGGATTATAGATTTTTCAATTGAGGTTGTTTTTCCCTCAACGACAACATTGTTTCAATTAAGGGACTCACTCAATTCTGTTAATTTCACCACCCGTGCTTCTCTTTCTGCGCTGGTCATCAATGAGCTTCTATTATGCACGGAGCTGTCCAATGTATAATTGGGAAAAAAAGGTCATTAGAGTCTAAGCAAGTGTAGTATCCTCAGGCTCTATGAACTCTGCATTCCTTATGTTATTACAGTCCAATTACTTGTATTTTAGCAATTACTGAAAATCATTTTTTAGGTACTTTGATTAACTAGGGCCAATATATATATATATCTCCAAAAGCCGTAGAAATTAAATTTATTAATCATTTAATTAATATATATTTGTGTTGATTGTATAGTTATATGTTGATCAAACAATTGTATGCTACATTTAATTAAAATAAATTTAGATTATAATTTGATATAACATGAAGGGTTCCACTATGCCTAACGTACTATGAACAATAATAGAATGCCACTATTAACGTTACTAATTGCATGACATGCAGCAAAGGCAAAACAATACTCAAAGTATCTTGTCGTTGGTGGGATCTTGGGGTCAACAAGTAATGATCCCTTGACCACCATTTCAATCACAACCTTCCAAATTACAATTGAGTAGGTTTTGATGAAACCCACTTGGTTTCCACCATAGATATCATTTTTGGTGGGACCCAATCAAGGTCCAAGTCCAGTATGTCATCATAGACAATCACTACATCACTACTCCTCCCTCACCCCATAATCCAATCAATTATCACCACGTACGCCAGACCACACAACAAAGCTAATTATCATGATCAGACCCCACTACTAGTCATGAATCCCATGAACTGAAGTGATCGAAAGCATGATCTCTGCGTCCCACATGAGGGTACAAAATATTATATAATACACCGAGAAGCAGCGAATCATCACTGTAGGGGCCCTCCCCCATCAACTTACACGAGGAAAGTGGACCCCGACACCCAAAGCCATTGAATCGACCGTTACGAGGCTTACCCAAGCAAGCAGAGTGGCTAAACTGGATGGGCAGTGTACACACACAAGGGAAAGTTTTCATTTTTGGGACATTTACATAGGGACCAGAGAAAGAAAAAATGCAAGAAAAACTCTAGAGAGAGAGAGAAAGGAGCACGTATAGGAGAAGGCCTGCAAAGAGAGAGCACTGCAAGTTCGAATTATTCTTCTTCCTTGTATGGTTGCTTTTATAATCCTCAGTAGCTGTTTTGGACTCATTGGGTTACTCACACCACTTTCTTTCTTTTCTCTTTCTCTCTCTATGTGGATTGCATAGTATTTTAGATTTTTCTGTTCTTTTGCACAAGGGCATGGCATGGTACATCCCCGAGGCTGCGCCATCAGAGAGGGGAAAGAGAGAGAGTGTAAGAAGGAAACAATTTAAAAGCAAATAGAGCAGGGGCCTCCACAAGCCTTGTACACGTGATAAAGAAAACACCAAAAGCACCCTGCATGCGTGTATAAGATTCATCATCATCATTTTCTCTCTTCCTCACCCTCGCTTTTCTTGCTCTTTGAAAAATCTGAATCCTATTGGAAAACCCATCATTTCTCTGCTTCTCCTTCATTAGAGTTTCACGTCTAGCTTCCCACATTGAAATAAAAATCCTTGCTTGCTTGTTAGCTAGCTATAAGAGAAAGAGGGTAAGTGAGTGAGCTCAAGTTGGGCGAGCTAAGCTGGTTGGTTGGTGAGTTTTCAATATTTTGGTTTGATTTGCTTGGACTTAACTGCATTCAATAGAGCATATATATATATATATATATATATATATATATATATTCTCTAAAGCATTAATTTTTTTCTTTTTGTTGGGAAATCTAGTAGATAGTGATTTTGCTGCCCTTTTCAATGTTCATTCTTTGCCCTTGGGATTTCGTTCTAAATTGTTGTTTTCTTCTGCCTGTTTTATTCTCTCTTTTTGAGTCATTCGTGTTGGTTTCAAATCTGTCTTCAAATAATCAATTATTTTACTATGGGATTTTTGTAGTGTTTATTTCTGGCTCCATTTGTTCGTCCTGTTTATGATTTTTCGGTTTTGAGCTGGGGACAGGCCTACAGAACTGGATTTGTCTTCTGGGTATTTCCATTTTCTGGGTTCCACTTCCCATATGTCTAATCACATTTTATTATTAATTTCTTTTCTCTTCCTGATTCATGGTCATTGGTTTGCTAACCGAAGAATCCAAATGGTTCTTCTTTCCTCTTACTTTGTCTTTTGCACCTGTGATATTTCGTGCTTCACAGAACTGATTTTTAGCTGCAAACTTGCATTGGGGGTTCGTCTTTGAAGTTTTGAGTTATAGACAGAAGCGAATGTTGCCAGAGATAATTTTTTATTGCCTTATTTCGATCAATGATTCAACTGAAAACTGTAGCTGCTCGCTGGTTGAAATTATTTTTATATTTTTGGGGGGTTGCTTGTTGAAACAAAGGTGAATAGTTGGGTTTCCAGTTTTGCGAAGAAATAGTAATCTGAAGCAAAGCTAGTTACTTTTTGAACATACACTTCAACTTTGCGTACTAAACCATTAAGCATTCTCATCATTAAGGGGCTGCTTTTCACTTTGATGCAGTTACTAGTTATTTTGCTGACTTGCATTTTCCTTCTTTGCTTTTGTTATTTTTGGCTGAAACACAGAGCTGTCTGGGTAAATATAAGCAAAAACTAAAACGAAGAAAGTACTTTTTGTGCAATTGGCATTTGCTGAAGCTCATTGTTACCTTTGAAAAAGTGCGTCTCCGGATACTCAATTTTGGTTTTACTTAACAAGCCAGCATCATGCCTGTGAGGCAGATGAAGGAAAGCTCCGAGCAACACCTAGTGATCAAAACCCATTTGCAAAACGCCATTAATCCAGTGAAGAAGGCTCCAAAAACTGTCCAAAATGGTAAAGGGCCACCGTCACAAGAACCGCATAACGCCAAACCGCATAGCCAGACTTCACCCCAGGCAAAGAACAGAGGCAGAAGAAGGGGAAGAGGTGGCCGGAAATCCGATCAAGGCGACATTTTGATGCGGCCCAGTTCCCGGCCATGCACGGTGGCGAATAAGCCAGCATCAGAAAACCAGGCTCTGCTAGCAAACACTGCAAATGGGTCCCTCCCCAATGGCGGCAACAACTGCGATATAGAGATGGGTCTTCCCAATTTTCCTTCTTCGAGCAAGTCTTTGAGCTTCGCTCCAAGGCCTGGGTACGGTCAAGTTGGGACAAAATGCATTGTGAAGGCTAACCATTTCTTTGCAGAGTTACCAGACAAGGACCTGAACCAGTATGATGTAAGCTACTTTCCCTTGGAATTAAACACGATTCTGATGTCCTTCTGCAGAAAATTAAATTGGGTTTCCTTATCTGACCGCATAACTACATCCTCTTGATTTCCTCTTTTATGTACCGGTGCTTTGCAGAAACAATTGAATGTGTTTCTCTTTTTACACTGCCCCATTTATGGGTTCTGAAATTTGGCCTGAGATTTTTTTTTGGTTGAGATTTTGTTCTTATTGTTTCTTCTGCTTTAATGCCACATGTGTTTCGAAGGTTACTATTACCCCTGAAGTGTCTTCGAGAACTGTAAACAGAGCCATCATGGCAGAACTAGTGAGGTTGTACAAAGAGTCTGACTTGGGGATGAGACTTCCAGCTTATGATGGCAGAAAAAGTCTGTACACAGCGGGGGAGCTTCCGTTTGCAAGGAGAGAGTTTAAGGTTAAACTTATAGATGACGAAGATGGAGTCAATGGTCCCAAGTGAGTATTTAGTGCTTCCATTAAATACTTCCCCATATCAGTTACACCATGTCTTATTTTCTTTGTCCCGTGACTAGAAAGATCCTTAATTTAGCTTGGGTGATTTTGTGTCGACATAAAATTCAGAAGATAAACAGAATAATTCAACTGTTTTCATTTTACTCTGATGCATCATTTGCTTGGCTATACCATTGATACGTGTTTGAATGAGTTCAATTTTAACTCACTCATCAACCATTTTCTCAGAAGAGAAAGAGAGTACAGAGTGGTGATCAAGTTTGCCGCTCGGGCAAACTTGTATCACTTGGGCCAGTTTTTAGCTGGTAAGCGTGCTGATGCTCCACAGGAGGCACTTCAAATTCTTGACATTGTATTAAGAGAGCTATCAAATAAGAGGTAACATTAGTTGGGAATTTGACAACCTAAACTTGACAAATGATAACAGAGTGAAACCTAAGTTCTTGTTTATTAACAAAAGCTACATTTGTTTTTTTGAAGGTATTGCCCCATTGGGAGGTCCTTCTTTTCACCTGATATTCGAACACCCCAACGTCTTGGAGAGGGGTTGGAATCATGGTGTGGATTTTACCAGAGCATAAGGCCTACTCAGATGGGCCTGTCACTCAATATTGGTATGAAACACTCATTGAAACTCTACTGAAACTATGATGTTGATTGAGTTCAATTATCATTTCATTTCTTCTCATATTTTTTCTTGCATTTCATAGATATGGCTTCTGCCGCATTTATTGAGCCTCTTCCAGTAGTGGAGTTTGTTGGCCAGCTATTGGGAAAAGATGTGTTATCAAGGCCATTATCTGATGCAGATCGTGTAAAGGTACTTAATTTATATGAACAATGTTTGTTAAGTTTATTTTTTCTTTGTTTATATTCAAGCAAATTTACAGAGCTATTTTAAGATGTCTAACAGATTAAGAAAGCCCTTAGAGGAGTTAAAGTTGAAGTAACACACAGAGGACATGTACGAAGAAAATATCGTGTTTCAGGATTGACTTCTCAACCCACAAGAGAACTTGTGTAAGTTTATGTTCTTCTTGGAAACATGATTTTGTTGTTGTTGCCTCTTTTCGGAGTTTCAAATCTAAATGAACATCTTATTTTCCTGTAAAAGAGAGGATGCAGCAAACTTAATCAATTAAAGATTAGATAAAGCCCTTATTTTCTATTTTCATGGCCAAAAAAAGACATTGTTTTTCCACAAAATTTGAAGAATATATCTAATGGTTTTTTGCTGGGTCCTTGATTAATAAAGATATATATTTTTTCCAGGTTTCCTGTTGATGATAACTCTACTATGAAGTCAGTGGTTGAATACTTCCAAGAGATGTATGGTTTCACTATTCAGCACACTCACCTTCCTTGTCTACAAGTGGGAAATCAGAAAAAGGCAAACTATTTACCTATGGAGGTAAGGAAATTTGCAAGTTATTGGAGTAACCTCAATCATCTTTCCAAGTCATCATTCTGGATGTTTCATTGTTCTGGTTTGCCAGGCCTGCAAAATTGTTGAGGGCCAACGTTGTACGAAAAGGTTGAATGAGAAGCAAATTACTGCTCTTCTGAAAGTTACTTGTCAGAGACCTCGGGATCGGGAAAATGACATTTTGCGGGTAATTAATATTGAACTTATATAATCAAAATAATTGGCGCTTCTATCCTTTCTTCCCCCATTGAGATTATGATGATATTTGGTCAGTCTAGAAGAATAGTTTGAAAATAAGGATATTATGCTTTTATATTTTCCAGTATTGGGTATGTTTTATCTTGTCAAAATATGTACTTCTGCTACATTACCATTGGTATTCAAACAATGTAGTCTTTGGAATGTTCACATGATAGTCTCAACCTTATTGATGTCTCTTATGACAATTGGAACCTTGAAATGCTACAAAAGATTTAAGTAAGGAAGTGTGCCATTAAGATATAAAGTTTTATAGTTTGGAAAAATGGGAAATATGTGAGATTATTGAAGCTTAGTATTTTTGATCCTTCATTTTTATAACTTGTTTCGTTTGGGGGTTTGCAAGCAGACAATTCAACATAATGCTTATGATCAAGATCCCTATGCAAAGGAATTTGGGATTAAAATCAGCGAAAAGCTAGCTTCTGTTGAAGCACGGATTCTTCCTGCCCCTTGGGTAATGCATTTTTTTCTTCACAAGGTCTTATTTGCATTATTGGAAGATGGGATTTTTCTTTCTCCTATTGTTTATTGATGTCTGTTACACTTCTGCTTGCAGCTGAAATATCATGAAACTGGCAAAGAAAAGAACTGTTTACCCCAAGTTGGTCAGTGGAATATGATGAACAAGGTATTGGACATCTAAATTACAGTTATTTTTCTCTTTTAGTTTGAGAATGATTCCTTTTCTGAACTGCTAACTTCCAAAAGCAGGGTTTATATGGGAAAATACCTCCTTACAATGTTATTACACAGACAGTAAAGACCTGAATTGCACTGTATACTTACTGTTCTTATTTTCAGTCTTATTAGAGGGAAGTTACAGAAAGAATAGATAGCATACAGGGAAAGTGGGAGGAGAGTATACTGTCACTGCTGCTTATCATCAGATTCATCACCATTAACTATGATATAATACCATATATATTCTAGTTTTTGAAATTGATATGAAGATGCAGGAGCAGCTGATTTTAAGACACTAGAAAACAAAATTAAGGAAAATTGACATAATAAGTTTATTCCACGTTAATATGGTTTTTCTTCAGTTAGCACTAGATATTTTCTCAAATAGATTTATTAAATACTAATCTTTTTGTCTTCTGATACTTCAATGATACAGAAAATGATTAATGGGATGACTGTTAGCCGATGGGCATGTATAAATTTTTCACGGAGTGTGCAAGATAGTGTTGCTCGCACTTTTTGTAATGAGCTTGCTCAAATGTGTCAAGTATCTGGCATGGTAGTTTCTCCATCTCAGCTTCCCTACTATTTAAGGTGCATAGAAAGAAATTCTTCTGATCTTTAATTATATTGCTGTTGTCTCGTAGGAATTTTATCCTGAGCCTGTGATCCCAATCTACAATGCCAAGCCAGAGCAGGTGGAGAAAGCCTTGAAGCATGTTTATCATGTGTCAATGAACAAAACTAAAGGAAAAGAATTGGAGCTTTTATTAGCAATATTGCCGGATAATAATGGGTCTCTATATGGTATGCAAACTATATGCTCATAATAGATATACATGATTGTAGTGTCAGTCACTGATTGTAATTTGCTTTAATTGACCAAATGTTGAAGAAATGGTCTTGACTTTGATCTAGAATTTTCATTTGTTCTGCAGGAGATCTCAAGCGCATATGTGAAACCGAGCTTGGTTTGATATCACAATGCTGTTTGACAAAACATGTCTTTAAGATCACCAAACAGTACTTGGCTAATGTGTCTCTAAAGATAAATGTTAAGGTTTGTTCGCAACACAATAGTGTAACTACTCAACATAGTTTGAATCAACCGCAAACTTCTATTGATGCTCAAACAAATCACTGAACATTTGTAATACTTATTTATGGTTATATTATCCTCATATTTTCTTGATTGTTGTGTGGATAACCTCAATTTTGTGTCATGGGCACTGGTTAATAATTAAGAAAAAATGCATGCATGCGAATTTATCTTTCCTTGCTTTCTCATACAGAAACATTGCTGGGGTGGTCCAAGCAGGCTTCCTACTGTTTGGATGTCCATATTTAAATAACTTATTTGAGCTGGTAGATGATGATGATAATTTTTGGCCCTGTTTATTTGCAGATGGGAGGTAGAAACACTGTTCTACTTGATGCTATAAGCTGCAGAATACCATTAGTTAGTGACATTCCAACCATAATATTTGGAGCAGATGTTACCCACCCTGAAAATGGGGAAGACTCTAGTCCTTCAATAGCAGCTGTATGATTATCTTATTTATGTCTCTTGATACCCATTTACTTTGAAATTGCTGTTACGAATCTAACAACCGATGCCATCTAATCTATAGGTTGTAGCATCCCAGGACTGGCCTGAAGTTACAAAATATGCTGGTTTAGTTTGTGCTCAAGCTCACAGACAGGAACTTATACAAGATTTGTACAAAACTTGGCATGACCCAGTTCGTGGAACAGTTAGCGGTGGCATGATCCGGTAAGATGACTCTACTTTCCTTAGGAATCTTATTTTATATGTTGCTTTTTATATTCCTTTGCATTTAAGTGTCAGTGTTTCATTTCATGTAACCTTGTGCAGGGATCTTTTGGTTTCCTTTAGAAAGGCAACAGGACAGAAGCCACTTAGGATTATATTTTACAGGTCTGTAGTTGCTCCTATTCATAACGTATTCTGATTGTTGGTGTTGGTTTTAATGAAAATATTTACAAGTTAATATCTCTTAAATTTATATGCCACATTTTACTTACTAGTCTAATGATCATCAAATTTGAATAGGGATGGTGTAAGTGAAGGGCAATTTTACCAAGTTCTACTTTATGAGTTGGATGCTATCCGGAAGGTTAGTACTGATTGTTTATGCTCTTCAACTTTATAAATGAATTTTCTTTACACAAATGTGTTCTGAGAAGTTATATACTGATATCTTTGCAGGCATGTGCTTCTTTAGAACCAAACTATCAGCCGCCAGTAACTTTCATTGTCGTACAAAAAAGACATCATACTAGATTGTTTGCAAACAACCATAGGGACAGGAGCAGCACAGATAAGAGTGGGAATATATTGCCCGGTGATCTTAACCTTTCTGAAATGCTTATGTGTTAGAGCCATTTCTTACATTAACAAAATAATGTTTGTCTAATGAGATTTGCAACCTCTTTTTTCAGGCACTGTTGTCGATTCTAAAATCTGTCATCCATCGGAGTTTGATTTTTATCTCTGCAGTCATGCTGGCATTCAGGTAGGACAATTCTCCCTTCAATGCTTGCAGTTTAGCAGTGAATATAAGAAAGAAACATGTTGTTGAGTCATTAATACACTGTCTCTCTGAAAGATGAAGATTAAAGTTGAACCAAGACTGAAACTCAAGTGCTCAAGGTTTCCTATTATTATTATTATGACATAAAAATTTGATTCCATAATAAGCTCCCCTTTTGGATCTTATCGCGCAGGGGACAAGTCGACCGGCTCATTATCATGTTCTATGGGATGAGAACAACTTCACAGCTGATGGAATTCAATCTTTGACAAACAACCTGTGTTATACATATGCTAGGTGTACACGCTCTGTGTCTGTCGGTAAGCACACTGTTTTCTTAATCATTTAAGAACACAAATATTTGTTTCCTCATTTCTCTCTGTCTATATTAAAGTTTTAACTGGTTGTTTTCAAGCACATAATCGAAGCCTATGGAATTTTCTCTTGTGCAGTTCCTCCTGCATATTATGCTCATTTAGCAGCATTCCGGGCCCGATTCTACATGGAGCCAGAAGTGCAGGAGAACAGCTCTTCCGGCAGTGGCGGCAGTCCTGGCGAAAAAGTGGCAATGCGAACCGGAGAGTCCGGTGTGCGGCCATTGCCGGCGTTGAAAGATAATGTCAAGAGAGTGATGTTTTACTGCTAGGACTGCAGAACTAGCTTTCGTGGGTTAGATGCTTGTCAACATAGCAATGATGGTGAAATGAAATGTACATTAGTAGTTTGAAATGTGCATAGTGGCAAGGTTTTAATTTTATAGATCCATGATTTATAGTTGTAGAGTCTTAGTTTAGAATTCCTATAAGAATATGGGTGTAACTGGGAAGCATACCCATCGCATCAGATTTAGATTATAGAGTGCTAACCCTCCATCATGGATTTAGAGGTGACTTGTCCACACAAGGCAATGTAAAGAATAGTTTATGAATTAATCTATGTAGAAAATTTTTGCCATTTTAAAGACAGTATTGTTGGATTCATATCTACAAGGATTTGAAGCTTTTCAGGCATTATATTTTTGTTATACAGTCTTTTATTACGAGTTGATTATGTGCTTGGTGGTAGTTATTTCACTCACACAACTAATATAAATCATTAAAATAGATTATATCTTTTCTAGGAAAACCTTATCAAATACAAACAAAATAATCTCACATTTTATATAGGAAAATCACATATATAATAATAACATAGAAGAATTTGATAATTTGTCACGGTGTCGTATACCATTCTATCACATTTAACTTCAACAGTTTAATTAGCTTGATGGCAGAACAAAAACAAAATTAACCAGCATTTTTAAGAAATCGTAGCCATATTCTGGAGGTGGATTTGATATAAGATTTTGTCAAAGTGTTTGTGTTAATTTAATGTTCCAAAATGCACAAATTCTTAAATTGAGTTTTCGAGAATTGTATTAGAAATTTAGAACAAGATTTTAACAATTAACTAACTATACTTATTAAAGGTGCTTACTAATAACATCTTCTATTCCATTCTTTGTCCTATTCTTAATGCTACTCTCTTCTAGTTTTATTTTCAACTAGAATTATCTCACATTTTTAAAAAATAAGTTAATACATGTCAATAAAAAAAATAATTACATGTGTTAAAAAGAGAGAGTAAAATACATTGTAAAAGATAGTGATAATTTAATAACTTTTTTATAGAGATAATTTAATACCCAACATATAGAGCTTCATATTGCCGAATTGAATTCCAAGGGTTTCATAGCAAATCTAATCTAAACAAAGCAAAAAAAATGACGTATCAAAAGATGAAATATGTCAAATGAAAATTTATAAACTAAAACTAGACTCATCCAAATGAGCTCCAAAACTCAAAGTTCAACTGCACAAAACGCTTATTATAGGGTTGTAGAAAACCCTTGATAAACTAATTGTGTAATCAGAGATTTGAATAGTTTGTAAGGATCTAAATCCTATAATAAAAGAAGGGAGGACCTAACTCCAATCAACTTTAAACTTTATAGTTAGCATAGTTATTTACCTTAACAATACTTACAGACTGTAAAATTATTTGGGGAAAATTACACTCATCCACCCTAATTTCCTATTTGAAAGCTAGTTCTATAAGTAAAATAATATTATCATTCTATATTGATACGTAATTTAGCTTCTAATTTAATTTTCTCTTGAACTTTAAACTTGTCTTCATCTACCATAAAAAAAAAAAAAATTCTTCATCTATCTATATGACTTGCAATTTTTTCTTTTTGATGTAATTATTACTTGCAAAGTTTCCCATGTTAGCAAAATAATACTAAAATAATTTAAAATTAGATATAGTCATCGCACATTCATTAACGGTTAATCTAAGAAAAGTTTTGATTATTAGCATAGTCACATCGTGTATAAAATTTAGCAACATGTATATCACCTTCTGATTATGTATATATTCTCAGGAGGAGATTGTGAATAGCCAAATCGAATATAGGGAAATATGCTCAACAATAAAGTTCAGAAAGAAATTAATTAAATTATAGATAGTTGGAGAATGTGGGGGTTAGTGCAAAATTCCCAAATATTTTACATCATGCATGTACAGTGAAAGCCTTAAACTTTGGTGCAAAGATAAAGAAAGATGCGAAAGTAGGGTTCTGATGGGAAATTAATAAACATGCATAGTTCCAAAAGTAAGGAAGCTTTTTCAATTTATTCTGTGTTCAAATATTCCTCAAGACCCCATTGCCCTGCGTTTTAGTGGCTAATTAGGCTACTATAAATTTATTAAAGGTGTTGTATATATTCACTGGTTTCTTTATTTTCATTAATTATACCTGTTTAGTGGCTTCTCAATTGAATTTGAGTTGTTTCTGCTGAAGTTTAATAATGTTTTTAGTGGTTCAAGTACTGTCTAGCTGCTGTAGAAGTTTCTCTCTTTTATGTGAATATATCTAACAAAATCCTCTATAGTGGCCTGAATGTATTCCAAAACTTGTCCAGATAATTTATTTTATGTGCAGCATGGATCACATGACCACAAATAGTTTTGCCTGCTTCCATTTTTAAGACATTCTTACTTCTGTATGTTGAGATAATAAAATGTTATTTAAAATTATAAATGGAGATTTTGAATTTTCAGATATTATAATATGGGTATTTAATTAAAACTTAAATAAAAGTATTGAGTTTAAAAGCTTTTGTTAAAATGTTTTTGAATCACGTGATGACCATATAATCTCATTGTATATATGTCTGTTATGAACTGTGTCTCTTTCCCCTATCTTCAACATATAGTGTCGAAACCCTTATAAGCTTCATCTATGATTGAAAATTTGCAAGTAACATCATGTAAAATTTGAAATTCCCATTCTTCTTCCCACTTTTGCAATAAGAATTAGCCACTGCTAGAAGTCATTCATTTCCATTTTAAGTATGTCAAAGTCTTAAACATTTTTTTGTTTCTTATGACAACAATTTAGTATTCAAAATTATATTAAATATTAATTAATCTAAATTTTAATTAAGTAAAACTACAAAGAACATGTTATTAGTTGATACACACGTTTAGCGGTCAAGTTGTAAACTCTTATAATTGATACTTTCAGTACAGTTAATATATGTAAAACCTAATAAGCTTGTATATATATATATATATATATATATATATATATATATATATATATATATATATATATATTTAATGAGACTTATACTCGAACCCTCTCCCTCTATAATACATGTCATTGTATTTTGGGAACATTGTTATACTTACTAGGTAATTTATCCAAAATATATAGCAGCAGTTCTGCTGAATGTTACAAGTGACCCTTTAATCCACTGTGAATTGAACTTTCACCAATCAATACTTGTGTTAAGTCAAGAAGCTTTGTCTCCATAATAAACACATCTATTACAGCTCTTCACATGTACCATTGTTCAATCAATAATCATTAAACAGAAAAAGGAGTTGACAAATGATACAGAAGAAAGAATCTTTAGATCTTGCGTTTGTTTTTGAAGTGTACGCATGCAAATATCAATAGTCAATAATTATTTATAAGAAAGGAATTTTTCATGTTGCTAATAAGAAAATCAGCAGCCAACACGATAAATGCCGAGTGTTTTATGATATATAATGTAGCTTTTCTTGAACCAAGGGCCTATAATTTTTTTTAATAACATCAATGAGGTAATGCATATTTTCTGATAGGCCTTTGTAAATTTTGTTTGTTTTCTTCCCGTGAACCAAAATAGCAGCAGACATATAGACTGCATGCTTGGGTTAGCTAGCTTGGTTCTATTTCATAACAATTCCATAATATTTATTTAATACTAACTTCACAGCTCTTGGATAAGAAAACCTAATTATTCTAGTGCCAATCTCAAATGCAGAGAAAAAATCTTCAACAAGATTTAAGTTGCATATCTTATCTTACCAGTGAACTACTGGCATATGAAGAAAAGGAAAGAATATGGGGAGAATCAAACCAGCGACCATATATGTGTTTTAGGTAGTCATTACAGTCTGAAAGCTATGTGGAATCTTTCCAAACAAGAGAAGCTTCAATATCCAAGGAAAACTACTTGAGAACTAAAAGCATAGAGAAAGAGAAAAAAAAAAAAAAAAAAAGAAAGGAGGAGAGGCAGATGCAAACACCACCAACTAGAAAATATCATGATGGAGACAGGGTTTCAAGAATTTGAATTTGTGCTCCTTGTTATTTTTTGGGCATCGCTTGTGTTTGTGGTATAACTTAGAAATTGGTGTATATTAAATTTAAGTTAGTCAGTGTCAAAATGTGGTGCTAGATACTATATAGTTTTCACAAAAAAATGAAACCTATATATATATATATATATATATATCACAATCATAACAATGGAGTTTTTGTGATTATCTTTCAAACAGCTATAGACTAATTTTCCACAAAAGAGATTAATTGCTAATACTAATTAAATACAAGCCCTGTGAATAAAACCTCCTAAAAGCAAGCATCTCCCTTCAAAAGAAAACCTAACAGTTGGTGTACTTGGAAATATGTCATTTTTAGACATTAGTTTCTTCACATACTCATAATGCCTGAGACAAAAGATGTTTGTATCCAGATTCAAATCAGTGTTGCTTGTTCTAAGGAAGATGCTCAAATGAGACAAAGTGACGATTCTATGCTGAAGTCATGGTAGATTCTGAATATCTCAAGTACTTTCCCCGTATTACCATTTTCATGATCCCTTCTAGCTAGTGACTTCTGATGGGAAAAAGCACACATACAAGTACCCTAAACACAGATGATGTCTGAACTTGCCAAAACAATATTTTCTTTTTAATTTTTTGTCTTCTGAAATGTAATTTGAAGCATAAAGCTACAAAACTACAAATTCATAAACAGAAATTTTCCCCACTCAAAATTTAATTAGACATAGAGAAAGTTTATGTGAATCCCAAAACCATGGGGATAAATTCAGAGAAATCCCAGATCTGTTCATGCTACTTTTCTTCTCTTTCACACACAGAGAAAGCAAACCCTCTTCAAGGAAAACCCTAATGGTGAAGAGGCTTAGTATGATGCAAGAGATCATGAAATATCTTGGAAGATCATGAAAATCTTGGACTTGTGAGTTAATTATATAGACCATCATCATGAACTCTAGCTACATATATAATTCATGAACAAAAGCACCATAGCCATAGAAGAAACCAAGAAAAAGAAGAAAAAATCGTAAAAAATGCCCTGCCTCCAGATAAATTAGCAAAAACTGTGCGGCAATTCCAATGCTAACGAGGCTCAATCACCAAAGCACTGATTGGATCTTGAAACAATTAAAAGAACTGCACCGAGACGCACAATTCCTGTCTTTCAAAACCCTAACAATCATATAGATAAGATTTTGTGCCTAAAGCTGTACCCTTTCACTCAATGAAGAAAAAACACAAGCAAAAACATCAGATAGACTCTTGTTTTCCCAAAAACAGAAAAGAAATGGTGAACCAATTATAATACAAAATGATAAACAACGAGAAAGCCTATCAACCCAGATGATAGTAAAACAAGGGTAAGATCAATGTGCTACTTAAGCCTTTTTCTGGTGGTTGAGCAAGCAGGGAAACAAAACCGTAGGCAACGAGAAGACTAAGGTTGTCCAATAGGGTTTTCAATTTTCATGCTGCCAACATCAGGTGAAACTGCCACATGATCTGATCTTTCCTCAACCAAGGAGACAAGTTAAGATCATGCTGGCAGCTTCAACTGGTAGTGGTGCATGACAAGAACATATATATAGAAGAAAATAGAAGAGACTAGGAATTGAAGGGAAGCTTTAATTGCAACAAGAACTGGTTTCCTAGGGTTTGGATGAAGAAGAGAGCATGAAGGGCGATGAATATATAGGGAGAGAGTTGAGGAGAGGACTTGGTGTGAAAACTCTAGCTAGAGTTTTTTTAATTAATTAATTAATTACTTGTAGTTTAATTTGTTATCTATAACTGATGGAATATTGGGAGACTGAAAAGCCTAAGTAGAATTATTAAATAAGAACAATATAAAAGAGGTAAAAAGTGGTCCCTAGTGATGCAAATTGAATATTGTCACGCCAACACTAGCACAATACAGTTTGCAGACACGATAATGAGTGTTTCTATATACATTGTAAGAGCATTAATAACTTTTGCGTTGGGTCCTTAGGAAGTGGGGGACCTTTTACCTTCTCTCTCTCACACACACTATGTAAGTAAAGCAGTGAGCATGAGCCAAAGGAAAAGGGTACATATGTGAGGGGACCAGTTTGCATGGCTACATAGGCTTTGCATTACTTCACATACCTCATATCATGAAGAAGCAAAAGCATCTTAGCCAAACAAAATTAATGTCTCTCTCTTCTTTCTCACTACAGAATCCATTTAAAAGGAGATTGAGTTACTATAATTATTGACATAGCACAACAAAAGAACTAATGGATGGATCACTCAGTGGATAATTCAATCCATTCAATGATTAAAAGAACGAGTCATTTATTGTATTTATTGAGGTAGCACAACATGAACTGATAGATAAGTCAATCAATATATTATTAAATTCATTTAGTGGTTTATGTTGCACTATGTATATGTTTTTTTACTGCAAAAAATAAGCTCTCCTGCTATCTGATAGATTATTAGATGCGTACCCACACATTCCATAAAAGATCCTTTCTTTGTTAATTGATAATAGCCATTCTCTTGCAAAATTAATTGCCCACCATTTGTTGGATACCTGCCGCTGCTGCATCTGGTAGGTGCCAGCTACATATATACCACTTATTGGAAACATTTGATACTTGTGATTAGCTATGAAAATGACTTGTTAGTTAGAAAGTCACTGCTATCTGGAGTTCTCTTTTCTTGTTATAGTTAGAGAAAATGCCATAATGGAGCTAAAGTGCGTATGTCATTATCTAAACTACAGGTTTTGTGGGTATGATGAGATCGATCTGAACTCTTCAAGATTTCATTGGAAGTAAATCATGGTGATCTGAAAAATCTTATATGTACTTTTTCTGGGGTTGGCTGTAAGTATTATTGCTGTGATGTGAGTCATTTCTTTTAGCATTTATCTCTCGGAATATATTCCATGGTAGTTTTATATTGTTCTAGCATTATTTAACCACCTATACTATCATCGAAAGATATGCTAGTAGGTTAATCATTATTAATTTTAACATCAAATTGATTAAGAAATCGGTTGCATCATTCTACTATCGACTCGTAGAAGGCAATAATTGGTGTGGTTTTACAGGTTATATTCTCCACATATGAATATAATCACATTTTCTTTTATTCACAGATTTGTGGAACAAATAAAGTAAGTATTTGTGTTCTTTAATTTAGAAAAATAGTAAATAAAAGTGACATCTCATAGACTTCTCAAAAAGCTTTTTATACTTCCATTAGATATGATCGAGCCGTGAGAGGTTTGAAATAGTATGTAGGAGAATTTGACTTAATTCTCTTATGGTACCATATAAAAAGCTTTTTTTTTTTTTATATATATATTTCTACATTGTGTAATTATGCAATGATTTACACTCAGAATATCACATATATTTAGATATAAGATTAATTATTGTTTTGGCATATACAATTTAAATAAGAGAAAATTTAAAATTTTCAACTTAGAATTTTTAACCTAAAATATTTTGAGACTCAATCAGCTTTGCTCACTTTCACTATAATTCAAATCTTATAAAAAAAAATAAGTTAACATCTTTATCATATATATATATATATATATATCATTTGATAGTTGGATACTGTTTTTCATTGCAAAACTCAAATTTAGGGCAGAATGTTAATTCCTTGCTAAGAATCGTACTGTAGCCTAACTATTTCATTAATGGAAAAGAGAAAAAGGGAAATCCTTTCAATGTGCATTACTTGACTGACTTGGTGAAGGAGTATAGAGCCACGTACACAGAATGTGGCAAGAATATAACTTGGTAACTTTGTCAATGATTCGTTGGTATAAATGAATTGGATTAGGGTTTTCTTTATGTTTACTTTAACATATGTGGGTGTGGCGGCTGCATTTTCTGAAGTTTAAGTGGTGCAATGTGGATTAAAGTGAGAAGCCGAAGTACCCATCTATGCCAATGAGTCATTTAGAAGAAAACTATATCTTACAATTACTTGGGGAAAGGTAAGGATTTTGGATGTCGTTTTCTTGGTTTTTTTAATTCTTCTCTGAAGAATGGATGCTAATATTTGCATTGTTGTATGCATAAAAATGCATCAAGACGCATATATATCTAATTCTCATCATAACTATTCTTATATAATTTATCTTTTTTTTTTATTAAAATTATCTTGTATCTAATGTCACATTGATCATTGACTAATATTTGAATTCGAACCAAGTAAATGTCTTTTTTAAAAAAAAAAAAAAAAAAAACTGAAAACAGTCTCCATCTATAGGGGTTTTATTCTAATTATTGTCAATTCCATGTTCACATTCTATTTGCCACACTAATAACTTTTTTGACATCTAGCATCAGTTATACCTTTCTCCCTATCTATGTTTTATTCAGTTGCATAATCCAGGATAAATTCTATGATGATAAACATCTTTAATGATAAGAAATTTATCCATATTTTATCTTTGGATAACAATGTTTTTGTTTAATTATTCAATGGAATGGCATGCTTTATAAGTGTATATCACCGTAGCTTTATACTCTCTGGTGCATTAATTCTCTGGTTTTCCATCTTTTTCTAGTTTCTATGTTTATAATTTCAGGATTCTGTCTTTGATGTAGGAGCATCTTAAAAGCCAAGGAATAGCAATGCTTTATAAAGCTAATACATGTTTCTGTTTTTAATAATACCAAGCTAAAAAAAGCTCGATTGAAACAATCTTTACCAGCTAAACACTGATAATTGCAACTTAAAACATTCTCTCACTTATCTCTCTCTATTCTTTAATTATCAGCTTTATCTTTTAATTCATGTTTCAACCCTCCTAAGGCTACAACTAGCTTATTAGAACGGAGAGACTAATTAATGCCTTCTCATATAGTTTTTCATTTCTCCTTGTACCTCTAAATATTTTGGGGTAGGTAATGGGGAATTGCCTCTCCCTGAAGAACAAGGCAAGGCAAGGGAAAATTTTCTTTTATTGGGGTTTTGGAGACGAGGATAACACTTTCTAGATTATGGGAAGTCTAAAATAGTAAATTACCAAAATACCAAATTATCTAAAATACAACATATATAATGTAGTCGATGCTAACATAGTAATTTAAGTTCCTAAAAGCCTTAAATTACATGCATGTGATTTCTTTTTTATCATAGATAGGATGGAAATATAGATTTTTTAATATTAGTTCAATCATTTGGGAAAATGATCGGATTTGATCTTAGAGTATGAGAGTGCTAAAATCTTATCCTGTATCTAAGGATAATACATGCATGTCATTTGGTATAAGAAAAAATTGGTTAATTTTTTTTTTTCCATAAAATCCCATGGATAACCGGCGACTCCTTATGGGAGACAAGAACAAGGATAAATTCTCCATTGTGGTTGGGGAATGGGGAAGTGCTCTCCTCCCCTCCTTACCTTATTGCAATTCCTAATATTAATAACTTTTTTAGGCTGGTGATAACTTAAAAAAAGTTATCAAGTTTAGAGCATATGTTACTTGAAAGCATAAAATGATTGTTAAAGAAGTGGAACATATTGTTAGAAAAGGAAAATGTTAGATACTTTTTCCGATGCTTTTGTTAAAAAACACATGTACTTTTGAAAACAATATGCTAATAAGAAATGCTGATTTTTCTGAGTAATGAATGTTAAAAACAAAAACAAAAAATAAATTAAATTCTTGTTTTGGAGAGATGTTCATTCATTTATATTCGAAACTGGTACATAATTTATGCTTCTTTCTAATCACAAATCAGCTAGACTGCAATAATTACAAATTAATCTAACTAAACTTGTTTCTGATCTGAGTCCAAGACTGAAAGTTATGCTCACAATCTAAAGGTTCTGTATTTTATTCTCTAACACTGTAAAACCACTGTTAAGAGAATTATAAGAGTCATTTTTTACTGAAAAAAAAAGTCTTATTGATTTTAGTGATTATTTGGCACTCATTTTACACTAAATGGTAGATCAAATTTAAGTTCTTTTTATGATGTGGTAGATGTAATATTACTTAGAAAAGTTAGGTGAGCTTGGTCCTCATGGCTCACTAGAGCCATGTTATATCTCAAAGTTTATAGAGATATTTATTAATTATACACTACTGTGATTTTTACATTGTCAACAAAACTCAAACCTAAATGCTTGTAGAATATGATGTAATATTACTGTCTTGGTACTTTAATTATATAAGATTGTAGACTCAAGCACGAAATCATCAAGTCATAAGGACTTACTTAAGTAGTATAACTCAGCTTCAAGATATCTGGTGGTATGATATGGCTTTTGGTAAAGAGAAAATCTACCTACCTGCAGGTAGTTAGTGTAGCTGTAAAGTATGAACTAAAGTAAAATAAAGAGTCAAACTCAAACCCTATAAATTAATTATGAAGTAAATATAGTAAGAAGTAAACATATTGACGTGTAACATACGTACTCCTGGGTTAGAGCCCTAGCTAGGTGATAGAATGATGAGAAGCATACTATAAATTGTTATTATTATCTAAGCATTAGAAAGCTTAATGAATGTATTTTGGTTTAGTTGATAAGGATCAAAACTGTATTTTATATAAACTAGATTATTGATAGATACTCTATACGTAGTGCACTTTAAATCTTGAAGCAAATATTTTTTTTTACTTTAGTAAAATTTTGAGATTCAACTCATCTAAATTTATTTGTACCAAAAATGTGCTGCTCTGATAAGCTATACGGTGCAAGGTGAATGTTCTGTTGTAGAGGTAGACACCACAAAATCATATATATCAAGTAATTTCTTCTGCTGAAAACTTCGTTGTCTTCCATCTTTTTTCAATTGGGATGCAATTGGACAGCATCATTTTTTGTTACCTTGGTGGAAACTTCTGACTTTATCTCTTGGCTGGATGAATTATTAGATAGATTATCCACCTGGAGAAGGGATGTTGGATTGGGGATGCATACAGTTACTGCGTTATTGTGTATACTTTGCAGCAAGACTAGTTGAAAATAGAGACTTGTTCTTTGAATTGAATGCTCTTCCATCAACACAACCTTATTTTAGGATAATGAACTCAATTTGCTTCAATCTTTTAAAACTTAATTAGAATGATCTACTATTTTGAGTCATACTATTTCTTTGGATATCTTAGGAAGCTACCATATATATATATATATTTGTTGTCAATGGAATATAGAAGTTATCGAAATTCTTTTTTCACATTACTAGAAATTTGGCTTTCATTAGTAGTGAGTGAGACATAAGTTTGTTTTCTTCTTCTATAAAAGATGAGGAGTTAAGAGAAAATATACATCTTGTTTTCATGAAGTTTCTTGTAAGTCCATCATTTCATCTTAAAAGGCCTTAAAATTTTCTTTTCTAAAAAAAATTATCAATGGTTTGATCCACATAATAAAAATTATAGAATTATATAAAAAAAAATGAAATGACTATTTTATTTGAAAAGTTGATGGGTTATTCTCACTTTAGTTCGATACTTTTTAGTGAATTGTAAATTCTACTATATCTTGTTACGTTATCAAATGAGTTCTTAATTAAATTTATTAATCTTATTCATTAAAAAGAAAAAAAAAATGAAAGTGCTATAACAAACCATATGAAGTCTTCCCTTGAAGATCGTTGGCAATTAGCATGGAGGACAGCATCTATGTTTTCCCCATATGTCAATTAAAGTTTCACTGTAAAGTTAATCTAGACCAGAATTGTAATTGTTGCCCATAATGGAAAAATCTCAAGCTGGACCCCCTTATAAAATGCACCACGCTTGCAATGGCTCAAACCCAGAGGTGGTCTGCTTTTGAACATAGCATGCTCCATTTGGTTAATTAGTTTCAATCTCTCTAGTTTCACCAATGTACCAAAAACTGCAACAAAAAGAGAAAAAGGAAAAAGTTCCATCTCCATCCTCTGTAAAGAAACTGCATCTTAGTGAAAAATTTTCTATTCTTCTGTTGCAAATGGAGCTTTTGTCACATGCACAGTCTTGGACAAATGCCTAAATACTTCCACTCTAAGTGAACAAGCAGTAGAGGTCATTTTCCTTTCATTAATAACTAAAATTGTGCTATACTTTTGTTCTTTTTCTCTTCTGCTTTACTACATATTTACAACATTTATTGAATTCACTCAAACTAAAATATAACAAGAAAATTAAATTTTTATCATTAAAAATTGATTTAATTAATGTAATTATTAATATAACGCATTATAAATTTTTAAATAGATTAATCGCTATATAATTTTATATCATTTAAATAATTTATAATGTGTTTCATCAATAACTATACTGATTATATTATTATTTT